>JBCFYV010001001.1:44438680-44487704 GCA_039000515.1 Timema cristinae
GAGTACTTGTACTTTTACTTTCGAACCATTGTTCCACTTGAAAACTAAATTTAATTAGGAGCTATATAAATTTGCTCCATGTTCAATGACACTCCGGAAGAAAAAAACCTCATCCTCTTCAAAAAATGTTCTCAGTTTTAAACTTAAAAAAACGTTCTATTTTCTACTAAGTCCAAAGAGAAAACTAATACAATAAAATAAAAGATAAAGTGTTGGCTATGAACTGTTTATAAAATAAGATACAAATTTAGTATCAAGATTTAATATATGTCAGTGTTTCTTAAGAGAATTAAATGTTTATTTTAATCTGTCACAATTGAAATGCGCGCTATTTTGGAACGTCTTTTTTTTCTCTCTTTTTTTTTTTTACTACTTTTACAAGCACGAGACTCGCCACTCACTTGTTCATCATATCTGCGCATGCGTTAAAATAAATCATGGCTGACATCCAAAATAAATAGAAGAGTCAACAGACCTCTTGGAAGGAAATTAATATGTTTTAAAAAAAAGTAAGTGTTCTTCCTTAGGTCAAAATTAATTGTTTAAATTATTTAAAACAGTGTTAGATGTTCTATATTCTGTCCTTTTAATTTATTTTAATGGATGCAAATAGTATTATTTGTCACGCCGGCGACACAGCATGTTTCAAACGAAAATAAACCTGAAACTATTTACAAAGCTTGGGAAAAATATAAGGAAATAAATGGTAGGGTGGCAAATAACGTTACAGAACCCCAGGCAAGTCTAACGAGGGTGGTCTTTTGTAAATGGTTTTTCCCTTTTTCCTTGCAAATGTGTATACACTATTTAATCCAAACTTCCTCATCCCAGAAACAGTGTGATCAGTATGTATGCATATAACCTGACCAGATAGTACGACAGTGCTAAATCGACAAGATTGTGTATATGATCGGTGATAAAGATCGTACAACTAATTGTGTGTGGATTTCTTATTAGTAAGTTTAAAATGTAAGAATTTAGAGTTGAATTTACTTAACAATACATTCACCTTAGCATAAAGGGATTAAAAATCTACTCTGCTGAGTAGAACGAAAATAATAGTTTCCTCTCTCTCCTTGGGACATACATTTAGCATCAAAATGAGCAGTGATAACCTGCTAGTTTCCACCATTCTCCATTTCATTAGAGGTCTGTAAGGTCAAGATAATGGATGTCCACATTTGGTACGTGTGTTGATACAAGAAGTCTGTTTCTAACGGAACGTGAAACCAGCTATATATATAGTAACATTACCGATGTTTTGATTCGCCCGCCACAATGATTTTAATAAGGTTCCAACTGTAATAGTCCATGTGGTGAAGCCCAGACTCTCAGATGGACCCCCGGGGCTCTGGACAGGGATGTGGGTGCAGCCTCTTCGATATGAAACTCCAGGGAAGTTGGCCTAGTCATAGAACAGCATTCGCACAGCTCCCAGTTCAGCTTCTGTGGTGGGAAACCACACCACATGTTGCATGTTTTGGGCCAACCAAATTGATATTTTCTTAACAACACGCGATACCGTTGACTGGTCAACATTGTAGGCCTACATTTCTCCGCCAACAACCTAAAAATGGAAGAACAAAGTTACTAGCCAATTTAAAAAAATTATAAGAATAGATATGTCTGTAGTCCGACCTAGGCCTACTGTGATTTTTTTAGAGGTAAGGTTATTTTGGATTTTATATAAATACAAAAAATCAATATTAAATGTCAACCAAAATCCCAATAGCTACTGTATGTCACAAAACAATCAATTAGCCTATTTGCTTCAATTACATAATTAAAAACAATGGAAGAAATATGTTGTCAGTAAATAATACAAGTCCTAATATTAATTAAACTTATATACTGATGCTAAATTAATCTTAACTAACACATTACAAAAACAAACATGAAAATTTATTAATGTATTCAATCCAAAAATTTAAATTAGTTGTTCATTCTTAAAAAAAAGTTAACAATGTTTTTTGTAAGTTTAGTAATAATAAATAATATAACCTTAAAAAAAAGTATATTTATAATTTGGTATTAACTTACTTGTAAGCATTCCGTGGCATAAAACTGAAGGGTGGTCAACATTTGTTGTAAATGAAGCAGTGGAAGTCTTCGTTGTGTTTCGGGATTGTCAATTTCCAACGTAGGGAAGAAATCTTGTCATGCAACTTCCTTCTAAAATAGAAAATATTTTACGAAATTGTTCGTCAGAATAAGCCTAACAGGTATCCTGGAAATCCCTAACATGCCTCCGTTAAATCACAACAACTTTATTAGCCTCTTCTTCAAAATAATCGTCGATAACGTCTAAATACGTGACAATCCGGTAGTCATGTAGCGCCATATTTTCTTGACAACACAAAACAAAACAACAGATGTTTGACATCTCTATTGCTCATGCGCGCCGCGCTGGGGTAGCCCTGTGTATAAGGGATAGGAGTAAAGCAGAACTCCTGATCAGTGAAGCAGAAGGCCGGTCGGGACCAACCTTTGGAATTACTCAAGCATTCGCCCGCGCGCTTGAGAATTACTCAAGAGCGCACACGCGCGCTCGTCCTAGCAAGCAAATCAACCGTCCTCCGCCTTTACTCCTACTCGTTCTTGCATACGGGCCTTAGGCTAGGGCTGTATCCAAATAGTCTACTTATGCGGCGCTGCCTTGGCAATCACGTGACCCAGTGTAGATCTCTTCGAATAGTCGCGAATGATACCAATGTCTTTGCGCTGCTCTTGCGGTGTTTGACTGGCAATTGTTTTAGTACTAACGTTTCGTCTGCTAGAGCAAAGTTTCGGTAGGAAACAGCACTGCAGGTGCAAGTGTATTGCTGTTCGAATAGTTTGATGCAGTCTTCGCTATGTACACTGCGAGAAATGTAAAATAATCAAGACTGCAACGAGTCTAAAACTCAAGAGTCTGACTAGGGAGTCTTGTACTATTCGGACACAGCCTAGATCTCTCACCAAAACAGTTGTAAACACTATACGAACACATAGGTTGATCCATGCCCCATATTATTTAATCAATCATACTACAAAAATCAAGTCAAATCATTTATTAAAATGTGAGTAATTACTACTTTCAAGGTTAAGTTAGTTAGAAAAAGAACCTTAATAAACACTTTATAGATTTACACATTATTTAGCCTTAAAATAAATATTTCTTTTTATATAAGGTTTGCTATAGACATTGGGTCTCATTAAGGTACCCACCATTTTATTTTATTGTTGTTTTGGTGTTGTCCTGTTGTATTCATCAATTGGGCTTTATTTGATATTCTTCATATGTTGTGCTGTGGGGTTCATCAATTATTTGATAGTCGTAGATCTTCATTTGTGCAGTTTTATCGATTTTTAAATACTCAATGCGCACAGAAATTCTGAAAATTGAAAAATGACACCTAGTCACAGGAATTGAAGCCGGGACCTTTGGCTTAGTACGCCAATACTCTACCCACTGAGCTAACCAGGAATCGTCCTGTGCCCATGGTCATTCTTCACTCATATTTTAAGGCAGAGTCTATGATGGACGTGTGGAAATCCTGGATAGCTCAGTGGTTAGAGCATTGGCGTATTAAACCAAAGGTCCAGGGTTCAATTCTCGTGTCCAGGTGTCATTTTTCAATTTTCAGAATATATCTTGATGCAAAAGCATAAATAATAGCTTCGACTATTTGATTCTTCACAGAAATTGTTACAAAATGATGAATATTTTCTTTTTGTTGGATCTGGAGTTGTAGTTCAGATTGACGAATTGACAGAATATGTAGATGTCAATAGATTCACAAACGTGCAATAGCAATCGTATGGTCGAGCATTACCCTGTGACTTGGGTGAGTTTTGACTCAATTGTTTATTTTAAAATGTATTTTTATAATTTTTATTTTAGTGTTAATTGACACTCCGCCTCTTTCATAGTTTATTGATAGTATAAGATTACCTCCTTTTTGGCATTTTTGAAAGAAAAAAAGTTTCTTATGGGTACCAGTTTTTTTGTTTCATCACCTTATATTTTAAGTATTTGAAAATATTTTACTTACTTTGGGGATGGTGCCTAAAATTTTTGCCTTCGAATTAAATATTTTTCTGGGGAAAAACAAATTGTTTTACTAAATTTACACACTGTTACAGACACAAAAATGCGGGTAATCCAAACTAAATTCGAGCTAATCAAACAAATTTGTTATAATTAAACAATTCAAAACCAAACTCATGTATGTGAAACCAGGAACAAATATTGAAACATTTCTAAAATTACACTTTCTTATATCATAGAGTTGATCATCTCTCAACAATCTGTAGCGACCACACTTTACTCTCTTTCGCAATAGACACATCCCTTACAAACTTAAATGGTTTTCTATAAGACAGGCTTGGGCAACCTTTACTGTCTCTGGGGTCAAATTGCCAAGTCATGGGCCAAACTAGATACATTTTACCAAAAATATTGACTAAATGAAAACCAAGTTTTCACTATATGTACGTATCACCATTGCTTTGCCATGTTATTTTTGACCTATTAACAAAAAAAGTTTACGTCTAGTATGTTTATTATTATTCTTAGTGTGCAAGTCGGAATAAATAATGTAAAATTTCTTCTTTATTTTTAATCATATTAACAATTCTAGTCATTAAATCTGAAGTAAAGAAAAGCACCTAAATACAAAAAGTGCTTTTTTAAATATTTTTAAAAAATGTACTGCCATACTCTTTTTTTTCAGTTTAATGTTTGTTTTGTTTGCAACCATTTTTATTCTAGTTAATTCTTAGTTTTAAATTTGATTTTCTGTTTGGAGTAGAGATGGGCAAAACCGTTCTTTTAAATGAGCGACTCTTTGTATTTGGTTCAGTCCAATGATCCGTTCATTTTGATTCGTTCACCGTTCATTCGGTTTTTTTAAAGGTAGTTTTTATTTAAATGTAGGTAAAACAATGCTATTTTTACTTAACATTTTTAAATTGTTTACAAAAAGATCGGTCTACTGTTTAAAAATGGTGATGCCTTTATTTTATTTTAAGAAACCACTTATTTCTATATAATATTAATATTTTATAGGTAAATTATGAGGGAATGCTTTGTAGAATC
This sequence comes from Timema cristinae, assembly GCA_039000515.1. Lineage (NCBI taxonomy): Eukaryota > Metazoa > Arthropoda > Insecta > Phasmatodea > Timematidae > Timema > Timema cristinae. Next base: position 44,443,761 of record JBCFYV010001001.1, read on the forward strand.
ACAAAAACTTATGGTATGATATACCTAAATGACATGTCATAAAAGTATTATGATTATTAAATATCGTTAAAAATATAAACGTTGACAAAAAATTATTAAAATGATTAAAAGTCTAAATTACAATTCACAATTTACAAGGCAAACATTTTATCGCAATGATTACAAATAGAAATTACAAGTCAGAAAAATAGTATGAATTAATACACGACTAGTTTTCAATATTCATTTAGCATCAGTCTAAATTACTATTCAAGAATAATGTCATAGATAGTTTGGAAGGGCTGAGTCTACTTCTTTTTTCGTTTAAAATTTGTCCAGCTTTGGAGAAAATTCTTTCACAAGGGACAGATGTAGCAGTAAGGCAGAATCTCTTCAAAAGAACTTGGTAGAGTCTTGGATATACTGCTTTGCGATCATTCCACCAAGTGAGAGGATCGCAAGTTCTCGGTAATAGGGGTTCTGAAAGATATTTATCGAGTTCCACAATGCTGGCAGCTGTGGGATTATTTTCAGCAGTCAATTGTTTGACAGACTCATCAAACTCTTCCCAAATACGGCTTTTTGATTCAGGGACTCCCTTGGTAACCACCGATAGAACGCTGTTAACACTGATGTTTATTCCGCGGATTTTTGCAGCTAAAACATTATAAGCCTCCCTAAATTTCCCTTCATCAGCAAACCCCTGCTTCTTAAAGCGTGGATCTAATAATGTTGCTTGTGCTACCAGTTCATTACTGTCCCTATCTTTAAATTTTTTCCCCAAATTTTCTAATAAATCTCTACCCATATTTTGTACTTCTTCTGGCAGTTCTGGGGTTTCTAAGCAAACCTTAACCCATTTGACAAGAGCTCGAGATAAGACTGTTGTTTTTGACAGTGAAACTGTTTTCTCTGAGCTTATCTCCTTAGTCACTTCATAAAAAACCAATAACATGTTTACAGAGTGACTGATAACGCTCCACTCAAAGGGGGAAATAATTAAGTCGTTCCCTAGCTGTAGTAACGCTATAGTGGACGTCAAAGGTTCTTTGTTTTTGAGAACTCTTGTTAACATGTCATATGTCGAGTTCCAACGGGTAATCACGTCTTGTTTTAACTTGAGCTCAGGCAACTCCATCTGTTTTTGGACACTGTTTAGCTTTGCTAGAGCGTGTGAGCTCTGTTTAAAATATTGCACGACAGTCTTTACTTTGCTCACAACATTCTTAATTGCCTTAATCCCAGATTGGACAATTAGATTCAATGTGTGGGCATAGCAAGGAATATGCCGCCAGTGCAACTGGCGGACGGCAGCCACTATGTTGGCGGCATTATCAGTGACGATAGCCGTGACTTTGAAATCAATTTCCCAATCCTTCGCACTTTTTAACAGCATGCTGGAAATATTCACTGCTGTATGCTTTTCACTAAATTCAATGCAACCTAATAAATTAGAGCACATTCGAGTGTCCTTGTCCAAAAAATGCACTGTAATTGCATAAAACTCCTGATTGTTTATGGATGTCCAGCCATCTGCCGTCAAACACACTGCCGATGCATGGCTTAGACGTTCTTTCACTTTTTCTAATGTGGATTGATAGAGCGCTGGCATTAAACTGTTTGTGACAGTCTTTCTGCTTGGAATTTGATACCCTGGGCACAGTAACTGTATGAACTTCCTAAACTCGCTATCTTCTACCAAACTAAAAGGATGGAACTCTTTCACGATCATTTTTACTAATTGAGTATCAATTTGTTTGTTTTTATGGATCGAGACAGGTTTAATAATGTCCACATACTTTAACATAGGAGATTGTTTTGGGCTTAGGTTCAAGATAGGTGTGAATGGTGATGGGATTTCCGAGGCAGAAGAAGTAGAAGCATCAGGATTCAAATTTTGCACTTTTTCACCCCCTTCCAGATTGGGGCTTGGTGTCATAGAAGTTGACGCAGTTGAATTTTCATTCGAAGAGCAACTGGACAAAGTTCGCAATAAGGGCACAGTTGGGTGCTTAAGCTTCAAATGCCTAGATAAGTTTCCTGTTGATCCTCCAACTGTGCTCAGTATAGCCTGACAATAACGGCATTTGGCTTTCCTGGTTTCTTCTTGCGAAAAATGATACCAAATCTCGCTTTTTTTTCTAAGCATTTTGTAAATCTGTGAAAAAAGAATATACACTTTAATATCATCTAGATTTAGAGTGTAGTAAAATATTAGGGCCTAATACCCTAAATTTCACAGGATTTTTACTCCACAAATGTAAGCCTAATTCATGTGTTTGTCACTAGCTCCTAATCATTGGCGGGAGGGAGGGGCAGAATGAACCTATTCTCACTTTAAATTAGAAAATAAAGATGTACTATAAATTAATAACACGAATAATGTGTCGGAACACGGAATTAATTGTATAAGTCACGCAAGAAGTCACCTTAATTCATTCAACACTCCCTCAAACATAGATTTTCAATTTTCTTATATTGTTGGGGCATCCCCACCCCCTCCTTCTAACGACGCCCGTGGGCCTAATAATCGTACTTGGCTATATTTAAAGAATGGTGTGTAGTATTTTGTAGTATTTTTACTCAATTGAAAGTATTTTTGTCTTAGGAACAATTTCCCTCTGAATGATGTTGTAGAGTAAATTAAAATAAATAAACAATGAACTTACCTTTATTACAAAACATTTAAGCTTGGAACAAACCCAAATCGAAGTGACCTAAACATTTAAAATTGCACTGTTCCCAATTATAAGATTGAAACAAACACAAACTGAAAGGATTTTATCATTAAAAACTGCACCGATTTCAAGATCTGAATAAAATGTTCTGTAGATTTAAAGATAGTTGAACGAGAATAATAGAAAAATGGTGACCTGCTTAACCTCCGCTCAATCACTGATCCGTTCAATATAGAGTTGACAAATGAACGAGAGTGATAGAAAAATGGTGTCAGACTGACCCTCCGCTCACTCACTGATCCGTTCAATAAACGAATGACCGATAAAGAGAGAAGACCCGATGAACGACTAGCTCTCCGGTCACTCGTTGATCCGCCCAATTTTCGAATGAACGAGAATGAGAGGAGAGCGGTAAATGAATGGTGGAAAATCAACTGACCTTGATCCATTGTTTGGACGAATGAACGAGAATGCGAGACTGTTGGTGAGTTGGTGGACTGCCGAGCAAAATAATGGTTTGAAGAGGAATGTGTGGAAGCAATGCGATGATAACCGAGGCTAGCCGAGTTGAACCGAAATTAAACGATGACCCTGAGAGAGTAGACAGAGATAGAAAATGAACGACGGCTCATTTAAATCAAGATCCGGATCGTTCAATCTTTTTACTGTTTCGTTCATATTGACCCGTTCGTTCATGAACGACACATCTCTAGTTAGACGTGCTAAACAAATTAAAGAGAGATTACAACCAGAAAATAATTTAGCTTACGTAAGATTGACAAGTATTATATGCTTCCTAAACAAGCCAGCCAAGAGTGTCCTATCTCGCCGGAGCAAGCGATTATAATTCATATTTCCACGGGAGGAAAGAGAATATGGTTAGAAGCGAAACCATGTGATCAATGATGTACAGTGGCAAGTCCTTTCTCCCTCCAACTCACAGCAGCCACCGTATAGTTCATGCGATGCCACCTGGTGAGAAAGCTTAGCAGCTTATCCCCTTCAGTTCAATATGCAAGCTTGGCTACAAAACTTACCATAAAATTCCTTGACTTTTCCAGACAACGTTTAAAAAAAATTCCAATTTTACAATTTTTCTTGAATGGCAATTTTTTCGATTAATATATTGACCACATATTTTCAATGAATCCTAGGCTACCAAACAAACATTCTTATAAGTTATTGTTAATTTTCTATTCTTTAACTAGGCATTATTTGTGTTCCTGCGTGACTGTTATAAAATTAACCGTGTACAACCATCTCATGTTAAAATAAAATATCCAGGCAATGCACTTTGTTAACATCGAAACTCTCACTTTTGTTTAAATGTTTAGGTGCAGAATTTCCCTGTCTGTAGCTAGCATGACATAGCTTTGGTTGAACTGCTAGCAACGGTACAAGTGTTTCCAGTGAAGTTTTATTTTTTCATCAAACGAAGAAAATAATACATTAAACATCGTGGGAAAAAAAATGGCTGATAAAACATAACTCAACTTAGTCCATGTGTCAGCTGTGGCTCTGAAAAAAACTATTTTTGAAAGAAAACACCGATAAATAAAAACTCATTTATAAGAATACAACAAATTAAACTTAGAGAACCTGAACTTTCATAAATACTCCAAACTAGAGATGTGTCGTTCATGAACGAACGGGTCAATATGAACGAAACAGTAAAAAGATTGAACGATCCGGATCTTGATTTAAATGAGCCGTCGTTCATTTTCTATCTCTGTCTACTCTCTCAGGGTCATCGTTTAATTTCGGTTCAACTCGGCTAGCCTCGGTTATCATCGCATTGCTTCCACACATTCCTCTTCAAACCATTATTTTGCTCGGCAGTCCACCAACTCACCAACAGTCTCGCATTCTCGTTCATTCGTCCAAACAATGGATCAAGGTCAGTTGATTTTCCACCATTCATTTACCGCTCTCCTCTCATTCTCGTTCATTCGAAAATTGGGCGGATCAACGAGTGACCGGAGAGCTAGTCGTTCATCGGGTCTTCTCTCTTTATCGGTCATTCGTTTATTGAACGGATCAGTGAGTGAGCGGAGGGTCAGTCTGACACCATTTTTCTATCACTCTCGTTCATTTGTCAACTCTATATTGAACGGATCAGTGATTGAGCGGAGGTTAAGCAGGTCACCATTTTTCTATTATTCTCGTTCAACTATCTTTAAATCTACAGAACATTTTATTCAGATCTTGAAATCGGTGCAGTTTTTAATGATAAAATCCTTTCAGTTTGTGTTTGTTTCAATCTTATAATTGGGAACAGTGCAATTTTAAATGTTTAGGTCACTTCGATTTGGGTTTGTTCCAAGCTTAAATGTTTTGTAATAAAGGTAAGTTCATTGTTTATTTATTTTAATTTACTCTACAACATCATTCAGAGGGAAATTGTTCCTAAGACAAAAATACTTTCAATTGAGTAAAAATACTACAAAATACTACACACCATTCTTTAAATATAGCCAAGTACGATTATTAGGCCCACGGGCGTCGTTAGAAGGAGGGGGTGGGGATGCCCCAACAATATAAGAAAATTGAAAATCTATGTTTGAGGGAGTGTTGAATGAATTAAGGTGACTTCTTGCGTGACTTATACAATTAATTCCGTGTTCCGACACATTATTCGTGTTATTAATTTATAGTACATCTTTATTTTCTAATTTAAAGTGAGAATAGGTTCATTCTGCCCCTCCCTCCCGCCAATGATTAGGAGCTAGTGACAAACACATGAATTAGGCTTACATTTGTGGAGTAAAAATCCTGTGAAATTTAGGGTATTAGGCCCTAATATTTTACTACACTCTAAATCTAGATGATATTAAAGTGTATATTCTTTTTTCACAGATTTACAAAATGCTTAGAAAAAAAAGCGAGATTTGGTATCATTTTTCGCAAGAAGAAACCAGGAAAGCCAAATGCCGTTATTGTCAGGCTATACTGAGCACAGTTGGAGGATCAACAGGAAACTTATCTAGGCATTTGAAGCTTAAGCACCCAACTGTGCCCTTATTGCGAACTTTGTCCAGTTGCTCTTCGAATGAAAATTCAACTGCGTCAACTTCTATGACACCAAGCCCCAATCTGGAAGGGGGTGAAAAAGTGCAAAATTTGAATCCTGATGCTTCTACTTCTTCTGCCTCGGAAATCCCATCACCATTCACACCTATCTTGAACCTAAGCCCAAAACAATCTCCTATGTTAAAGTATGTGGACATTATTAAACCTGTCTCGATCCATAAAAACAAACAAATTGATACTCAATTAGTAAAAATGATCGTGAAAGAGTTCCATCCTTTTAGTTTGGTAGAAGATAGCGAGTTTAGGAAGTTCATACAGTTACTGTGCCCAGGGTATCAAATTCCAAGCAGAAAGACTGTTACAAACAGTTTAATGCCAGCGCTCTATCAATCCACATTAGAAAAAGTGAAAGAACGTCTAAGCCATGCATCGGCAGTGTGTTTGACGGCAGATGGCTGGACATCCATAAACAATCAGGAGTTTTATGCAATTACAGTGCATTTTTTGGACAAGGACACTCGAATGTGCTCTAATTTATTAGGTTGCATTGAATTTAGTGAAAAGCATACAGCAGTGAATATTTCCAGCATGCTGTTAAAAAGTGCGAAGGATTGGGAAATTGATTTCAAAGTCACGGCTATCGTCACTGATAATGCCGCCAACATAGTGGCTGCCGTCCGCCAGTTGCACTGGCGGCATATTCCTTGCTATGCCCACACATTGAATCTAATTGTCCAATCTGGGATTAAGGCAATTAAGAATGTTGTGAGCAAAGTAAAGACTGTCGTGCAATATTTTAAACAGAGCTCACACGCTCTAGCAAAGCTAAACAGTGTCCAAAAACAGATGGAGTTGCCTGAGCTCAAGTTAAAACAAGACGTGATTACCCGTTGGAACTCGACATATGACATGTTAACAAGAGTTCTCAAAAACAAAGAACCTTTGACGTCCACTATAGCGTTACTACAGCTAGGGAACGACTTAATTATTTCCCCCTTTGAGTGGAGCGTTATCAGTCACTCTGTAAACATGTTATTGGTTTTTTATGAAGTGACTAAGGAGATAAGCTCAGAGAAAACAGTTTCACTGTCAAAAACAACAGTCTTATCTCGAGCTCTTGTCAAATGGGTTAAGGTTTGCTTAGAAACCCCAGAACTGCCAGAAGAAGTACAAAATATGGGTAGAGATTTATTAGAAAATTTGGGGAAAAAATTTAAAGATAGGGACAGTAATGAACTGGTAGCACAAGCAACATTATTAGATCCACGCTTTAAGAAGCAGGGGTTTGCTGATGAAGGGAAATTTAGGGAGGCTTATAATGTTTTAGCTGCAAAAATCCGCGGAATAAACATCAGTGTTAACAGCGTTCTATCGGTGGTTACCAAGGGAGTCCCTGAATCAAAAAGCCGTATTTGGGAAGAGTTTGATGAGTCTGTCAAACAATTGACTGCTGAAAATAATCCCACAGCTGCCAGCATTGTGGAACTCGATAAATATCTTTCAGAACCCCTATTACCGAGAACTTGCGATCCTCTCACTTGGTGGAATGATCGCAAAGCAGTATATCCAAGACTCTACCAAGTTCTTTTGAAGAGATTCTGCCTTACTGCTACATCTGTCCCTTGTGAAAGAATTTTCTCCAAAGCTGGACAAATTTTAAACGAAAAAAGAAGTAGACTCAGCCCTTCCAAACTATCTATGACATTATTCTTGAATAGTAATTTAGACTGATGCTAAATGAATATTGAAAACTAGTCGTGTATTAATTCATACTATTTTTCTGACTTGTAATTTCTATTTGTAATCATTGCGATAAAATGTTTGCCTTGTAAATTGTGAATTGTAATTTAGACTTTTAATCATTTTAATAATTTTTTGTCAACGTTTATATTTTTAACGATATTTAATAATCATAATACTTTTATGACATGTCATTTAGGTATATCATACCATAAGTTTTTGTGATTCTACAAAGCATTCCCTCATAATTTACCTATAAAATATTAATATTATATAGAAATAAGTGGTTTCTTAAAATAAAATAAAGGCATCACCATTTTTAAACAGTAGACCGATCTTTTTGTAAACAATTTAAAAATGTTAAGTAAAAATAGCATTGTTTTACCTACATTTAAATAAAAACTACCTTTAAAAAAACCGAATGAACGGTGAACGAATCAAAATGAACGGATCATTGGACTGAACCAAATACAAAGAGTCGCTCATTTAAAAGAACGGTTTTGCCCATCTCTACGTCTAACTACTTGTTCTGGTCATACACCTATGTACTAATTACACTGTATTAGGGATGAAGTAGGTGTGATTTAGTGGAAGTGCACCTGCATTTGTGTGTAGAGTGGGGAACCATTTAAGAAAAACCAGTCATTGCAGCCAACTGGGATTGAACTTTGATCTTCCTGTCCTTAACAGTAAGCCTAGTCTAAAAACAATAATGACGCGTTAGAATGAACAGCCACCTAGGTGGGTAATTAACTATTCACATTAATTAGTTCAGAAATGACTTTAGATATTAGGAAACTAGGCTACTTCATATACGTAAATTATAATTTGTAAATTTTACTTAAATTTGACCAGTTATTTTTATTCATTTTTTAAATGTTAAATTGTGGTCAAATTTTGATTTTTCTGATAGAATTGTCGATTTGAAGAGATGTTGAACATTTTGTATATAGGTTCCTATATACATTAATATTAAGCAATTAGGGATATCCAAATAATGTTTTGGAGAACATTCTCCATCGTTAAGTTTGAGTATACTTTTGGTAAACGAACAATAGCGAACACACCAAACGGCCTCAGTTAAATAGAAAAAGTGACATTGGTTGAGATGTAACATATTTTGTGCGCGGATCCTGTCCCAAGTTGGGTAGTCAATTGAGATATGGTGAAAGAAATCTCACACTGTCCGACCTTGTTCGCTTGATTTTTTATTATCATGCACACTAAAGACCAATAATTACACTTGCTGGAGTAGGCTATTGTTTATATATGATTTAATGTAGATCTACTAATGGATTTTCCATCTTATTTATTGTAGAACTTACAAAAACTTAGCTGTTTTCTTCTTCAGAAATTGTAATCTAATAAAACATCAGTGATGCCCACATAATTTAGCTGTCTCAAACACAGAAGTGATAACTCTTAAAATGTGTGAAGCAAATTTTTTTTGCCGTGATCACCCATTATATTCAGCAGTTGAGAAATGTGCTCATTGAGCAGCATTGTACCGCCAGTATCTAAAATTAATAGCTATTATAAATACAATCCAGAAGGGACTCAGATTTGTTCTATAGACTATGTTTGTCGCAGAGGCTTTTTAAGTTAAGTGACTTAGAGTAGTAGTCTTAAGGGGATAGGAATAGAAAAATGCAATTGGCTATCATCCTAAGGTGAAGGTATCTGGATCCTCTTTGGACTGGCGAAAGGTTGCTAGACATTTTCTTTACATATCTTATACATTTCTGAAACATTATCTATTTTATTATAAACTTCTTTAAAAAATAAAGCTCTAATGATCTTCTTGTGTCGACACGCGCCTCTAAACTCCATTAGTTACTCTTTTCAGTTTCAAGTTTTTTAAATTAATTGAATCTAAATATAAAATATTATACATAGCTACATACAAGGTGCTCACAGAAAAGAGGAAAGAAACTGAATGATGTTGCTGAGCATAACTTTGCGTGTGTACCATTTGTATTATTTTATATACAAATTTTAAAAATTATCAAATTTTAAGCACACAATTTTTTTAAATTTTTGAACTGACTGATTATATCAACACAACTGAAAAACTAACTTAAATCTAGTAGATATACAAACACCAAGACCCCGATCGTCAATTTATCACTCTGACTTTATCATGTTTCAAATAGGAATTGTTTGGTTTGGAGCGTCTTTAGAATATACTGGTATTTCGAAAATAGTCCAGTAAGCACCCTGCTACTCCATATCAGGTTGTCTCCCCTTTCCTCTCCCACACTTCCCAGGTACTTGCAACTTTCCATGTTCTTTATTTGTCCTTCTAATTTTACTCCCCTGGTGAGCCTATGTTCCTCCAGTGATGCAACACCCATTCGCTCTTCTTTTAAACATGTTGTAAAATAGTGTTTTAAACATATAAAAACCATGTTACAAACAACAATAACATGTCTTAAAACATTTAGTTTAAAAGTTTTTTTTAATGTGCCAACCCTCTTCTTGTTTCACCTGCCAGTGGGTATTCCCTTAGATGTTCGAGACATTTAGTTTTCTCTTCCAACATTTTACTTTTCACTAAACAAAGAAAATAACACATCAAACAACATGAACAAAAATGGTTGATAAAACATAACTCAACTTAGTCCATATGTCAGATGTGGGCCCTTCTCTACAAAAGGGAAAGTTCTGTATCCATTTTTTGTTACTAATTGTGGATTTTTTTATTTTTTCTGAATGTAGATCTATATTTTCATCCCAACCTTTGTTCAGGAACTTGTTAATTATATGCATATTAAACTTGAAAGTATTGCAATTATTGGTAAAGAGGTTTGAATATTTTCTACCATTTTAAAAAGACCTAACTCCCTTTTGCAGAAAACGACCCGTGGCTCTGAAAAGAGCCAGACCACTGAAGAGAGAAGTATTACACAAAATCTCATTTAGAATACAATATATTGAATATTACTACTTTGAATATACAAAAATTACTCTAAATAAGATCTAAGATGAATGGTGCAATGAAGAATAAATACATAATTACAGGAAAGCTATGTCTCATTATTCAAAACTTTTTTTAGCACCGCATGAGATTTCCAAGGGTAATACTGGAGTTGGAACATGACCTGAAGGAAGTCCAAGGGTAATACTGGAGTTGGAACATGACCTGAAGGAAGTCCAAGGGTAATACTGGAGTTGGAACATGACCTGAAGGAAGTCCAAGGGTAATACTGGAGTTGGAACATGACCTGAAGGAAGTCCAAGGGTAATACTGGAGTTGGAACATGACCTGAAGGAAGTCCAAGGGTAATACTGGAGTTGGAACATGACCTGAAGGAAGTCCAAGGGTAATACTGGAGTTGGAACATGACCTGAAGGAAGTCCAAGGGTAATACTGGAGTTGGAACATGACCTGAAGGAAGTCCAAGGGTAATACTGGAGTTGGAACATGACCTGAAGGAAGACCAAGGGTAATACTGGAGTTGGAACATGACCTGAAGGAAGTCCAAGGGTAATACTGGAGTTGGAACATGACCTGAAGGAAGTCCAAGGGTAATACTGGAGTTGGAACATGACCTGAAGGAAGACCAAGGGTAATACTGGAGTTGGAACATGACCTGAAGGAAGTCCAAGGGTAATACTGGAGTTGGAACATGACCTGAAGGAAGACCAAGGGTAATACTGGAGTTGGAACATGACCTGAAGGAAGTCCAAGGGTAATACTGGAGTTGGAACATGACCTGAAGGAAGACCAAGGGTAATACTGGAGTTGGAACATGACCTGAAGGAAGTCCAAGGGTAATACTGGAGTTGGAACATGACCTGAAGGAAGTCCAAGGGTAATACTGGAGTTGGAACATGACCTGAAGGAAGTCCAAGGGTAATACTGGAGTTGGAACATGACCTGAAGGAAGACCAAGGGTAATACTGGAGTTGGAACATGACCTGAAGGAAGTCCAAGGGTAATACTGGAGTTGGAACATGACCTGAAGGAAGTCCAAGGGTAATACTGGAGTTGGAACATGACCTGAAGGAAGACCAAGGGTAATACTGGAGTTGGAACATGACCTGAAGGAAGTCCAAGGGTAATACTGGAGTTGGAACATGACCTGAAGGAAGACCAAGGGTAATACTGGAGTTGGAACATGACCTGAAGGAAGTCCAAGGGTAATACTGGAGTTGGAACATGACCTGAAGGAAGACCAAGGGTAATACTGGAGTTGGAACATGACCTGAAGGAAGTCCAAGGGTAATACTGGAGTTGGAACATGACCTGAAGGAAGACCAAGGGTAATACTGGAGTTGGAACATGACCTGAAGGAAGACCAAGGGTAATACTGGAGTTGGAACATGACCTGAAGGAAGACCAAGGGTAATACTGGAGTTGGAACATGACCTGAAGGAAGACCAAGGGTAATACTGGAGTTGCAACATGACCTGAAGGAAGACCAAGGAGGTGGGAAAAGAAGAAGAGCGGTGGTCTGATGGAAATTGAACTGGCCAAAGACTGTAAACAGTGATGGACGATGATACTAATTATAGTTAGACTATACTATTAGGTTAAGGCTGTGGAAGGATGAGTATAGAGGAAGTGAAACCGCATTTGCTTGGAGGGATAGTGGAAAAGGAAATCACTTAGTAAAAACATATTCAATTCACCCGAACAACTCAGTCTCTCTGTCATCACCATTCTAGTCACACAAGAGATTGTGTAGTATTTTGAAAATTACAAAATTAACATATTGCCACCTAAGGTGACTTTGATTTAGTACCAGTACTAACAGTCACTTAAATTATCTGATATAAAAGAATACAATAAAGGCAAATTCCAGTTTTAAAAGAAATCTCTAAATAAATGCATGTCAAAGATGTATTAAAGTTATTTGTATTCAATAAGAATTGAAAATGCAAGTTAGGATAAAATGAAAATGCATAAGGGAGGTCTTAAAAGTTCATATTTTTAAGTATTTACATTAATTTTCAGAGCGCGTCAGTGTTTTTTCTGCCGAAGTAGGGGCCTGACTTGTCCAGAAAATTAGTGATTGTTTTGAATGTGAACATTTAAAACGTATATTGTCTGTGGTGTAAGCCGGCCATCCCCCTATGGTCTTCCTTTCATTGGTATTGAATCTAGCTGAATGGTACAGACTTTTTTTTGTATTATAGTTTTGAAATAAATTCTTATTTTCAATTTAGAAAATAAACTTGTCATTAAACAGAAATGTAGATCAAGGTATTGCTATAAATGAAACACTCTAAAAACTTAAGTTGGCCCACATGAAAAATATAGGTACTGCTTATATAGTTTAAGTAATTATTTGATAAAAGGCAACGTAAAAGGAAAAATTATCTTGCGACAGAATGTTAAATAACTTCCCGAAAGACAGTGTAAGGAAGATTTTTTAACAACAAATATGGTTAGTGAAAATTTTTACCCTAGAGACAGCATAAGGAAGAATTTTAACACTAAATACCACATAAGGAAGAATTTTAACACTAAAGATGGCATAAGGAAGAATCTTATCAACGGCATAAGGAAGAAGTTAAATACTGAGAATTAAAACAATTTGTTACAAATGTTTAAATGAGATTAAGTCACATGTTAAGAACATAATCTCAAGAGAACAATATTAGAAAGTACATATTATACTAAATGGAGTTTTAGCTTAATTTAAAATGCAAAATTAGTGCATATGTTGAGGATTTGAAAGTATGTACAGATTGTTTACGATAAGTTTTTACCTCGATGACAGTTCGATAATCATATGCTTAGGTTTTGGGTCGCCAACCCTTGTAAAAGATCACTGTTTTGTTATAAATGTAAAGATCTTTAATTACCTGTTATATATTACATTAAAAATAATGTAAACTTAAGTTTTCTCATACTATTAATTTTTAAAAATAATTTCTTTTTATCCAAATCGAAACAATATTTTAAACATAATTAAAAGTACTTATTCTTCGTTTTGGAACGTTATTAATTTTGTGTAATATAGTGCACACATGAATACCTTTTAATACACGCATCATATTTACTTGAAAAAGAGAAAATTGTTGTCATTTTTTTTACATACAATAAATGATTTTATTATTATTTTATCTTATTTTGAAATATTTAGCTGAGTAAAATATTTTCATCAACTGCACTTGTTTACCGTCATGTTCAACCATATGGTTTATATTCGTCAGTCGCCATTTTGAAGTTAAGTTCGTTAAACGTTTTTGTAAAAGTGGTGGGAATATATTTTTTAAGTGGAATAAAACGATAAATAAACTTTGTGCTCGCCCTCAAATAAATATATAAATAGTATTGGCCTAATTTACATTGGTTAAATATCACATTAATATATTAGCATCCGTTTTCATTACAGTCATCCAAAGTGATAGATGTCAGCTGTTGGCGTAGTGATATATTAGGGATTACTTCCAGTAACATTTCGAGCTGTCATCCAGGTAAACTTAGGTCGTGAATGAATTATAGAGTATAATAGTAAATCAATAAATATATATATATTATACATTTATAATATAAATCTATTCATTGATGGCATGTGTGAAAACCACAATATTGTGTTTAAAACAACAATTTTCTTAAAGCAGCTACTACAATTCATTTAAACAGCCAGGACAAATCAAATAATTTGAACCTTCATCATGTCACCCAACACAGATATCATGGCAGATTTTAGAACAAGTTAAACAACTAGATGTTTTAACTAAACGTTTAAGTCTATCATTGCTCATTTTAGTTGGCACACTTGGTAAACGACAAAACATAATAAAACACATATTGTAAACATTTTGAGAGAATTGTTTTAGGTCTTATTTTTATGATAGGAAAATGTGTAATTGTAGCAGTTTCTAAACAAATCGGGTGTTTCCTCATTGCAAATTGATAAAATAGTAAACCATTCATGTTTATGCCAGCACACTGCACAAATGCATTTGCTATAGCAAATAATCCACAATCATCACAACCTTTTTGTTCCTGAGGAACACTTACATTCAATGTTAATTTATTACCTTTAAAACTGAGAATGTTAGCAACCTGGACTGCTATTTCAAACAGAGGAGTGTTAAATAAGGAGTCAATTACATTCACAGTACCTTCAGCACAACCTATATTAGACACAACCACCCAATGAGTAAAAGAACCACAGTGTAAAATTTGAACCATTGATGAAGAACACAGCTGAAAATCTAATGTGTATGAAAGTGTTATATCCTAAAAACCTGAAATATTTAAAAAACATTCTTTAAGCAAGTGTTGGAATGAATTAATGTGTTTTTCATTAAGCCACTTTCCACTCAATATAATAAATTTGTCTAGATCATTCAGATTAAAATCATTGGGCCAGTTAAATGTGCAGTTTTTGAAGCCACTCATCATATCGTTAACAGGTAATGAGGGTGTCTCAACTGCATTGATGGAGCATACTTTGTTTTTAAAAAGCTTCTGATTGTCCTTTTCCTCCGATAAAACTGAGTACAAATGTTTATTCAATGAAAGTTCATTTTCAAAATTGTTAATTGGTAACATTTCATAAACCGAATAATCACTAGTTTTACTCAAAAGTTAATCATTACTAGGTTGGTTTCTTCTGGATAATCTGCCTTTTCCTCAATTGAACTCGTGTATACTTTTGACTTAGATTTCACTTTTATTCTTTTGTGTGAAAATGTTTCAAATGATGTTATAGAACCTTTTGGGCGACCCCTTCTTTTTGACACAACAGGCACACTTAAAGATTTTTGCAATGAAAGTAAAGTTTCAACATGAGATGGCATTGTCTTATTTATTTTATCGCATACTTCTGTCTTACTAGTGTTATCTAAAATGCCAACATTATTTTGTATTTTACAAGAAGTCAAAAACTCTGGAATACTTTCCCCTTCTTTTTTAGTAGGAACGGGAGAAAAATCTGTTTCCAATTTACCCCATCAAGTGTGTTTTCAGATGTAATATTTGACACTGTAAAGTAATTTCTAATTTGATCAGAAAAATATTAATACGATCAATTGCTTCATTAAACCGTGATGTACCAAAAGTAGCTACAAACGAACCAATTTGTTTAAGGCTACACATGGCAATATTATATTTCTCGTGTTCAAAAATTGCTTTAATATTACTCTCTGATGGTATATTAAAAATACCAGTGGTAATAGTATTCTGTGTTGGTGAAATCTGTTTTAGTGCTTTGATAAAAGTTGATTTTCTCCATCTATCATTAACCATATCAATGACAAACTCTGGTAATCCAGAATGTCTACGTCCAACAAACAAATGAGCACATGGCAACAAGAATTGTAAATAAAATGAACACGAACATGACAATAAACCATCTCCCAAGGTATACTCCTTTGAATCAACAAATACAGTTGAATCGTTGTAAACAAATTCTTTTTCATGACTTTTATCCAGCTGTTTGAAAATTAAACGAGTTGCTTCCGATATACAAGATTTAGCAATGCCTATATGTACATCATCCACATAATTATAATTAATACATGTCCTCAACTTTTTGAACATATTATGTGTGTAAGACATTTCAGAAGAATGAACAAAATTCAGTAAGCCATTTACTGCCTGTGATATATTAAATGTGGTACATATAAACATTTTCAATTTTTGATTACGGCTTTCAATTCTATTATTGGTATGATTTCCTAGTGTGAACTGGGTTTTCCTATAAAAGTGTACCCACATTTCCTTGCATGTTTCCCAATTGTTATTGAAGTAGTCTAAAAATGTCTGAGGAGCAAAACTATGCAAATATTGCTTGCTTTCATTATAAGTGTCTTCATAAAATGAGTATACCAAAGCCTTCATTGCTACAGCCAAATTCTCTTTCATAACTCTATCAACAGAGCTGGTTAATTCTCTCTTTTAAGTTCTTCAAGACATGCCAAATACACAGAATAATACTGCAGTTTGGCAACAGTTTCTTAATGATTGACATCTCTACTCTGTCTTTATCCATTAACATTACCTTACAACCCATTATTGTTTCATTTAAAGAAATAAACTTTTCCATTGCTAAATGAAGAACATCCTCAGATTCGAACCTAACAAAAATATAATCTATGGGCCGACCATGACCATTACCATCTTCACATAAAATACAGTACAAAGGATAGCCTTCTATATTAACTTTGTATGTGCCATCGATCATCAAAACATCAGCATATGTATTGGCCAAGCTTCTCATAAATTTTGTTTGAATTAAGAGAAAGACTAATTGCTTATTTTCATCTGTTTCTATGTGTACAATATTACTATTTAGTTTAGCTAGATTTAATAGCTCTTCAATTAGTAACTCTTCTTTTGATCTCCCAGCTTCAGATAGTTCTCTCAACTTTTTTCTAAGATTGTGAATATCTTTAGATAAAACTTCTTTTCCTATTTGTTCAAAAACATATTGTTTTATCTGTTTTGTGCCAAGTCTATATTTAACTAAAATTGAAACCTCTTTTTCCTCATTTTTGCTAAGCAACCTCCTCCTGCCCTTAGAGACTTTTCTACTTCATGATTGTGCTGAGAGACAAGTTTTTTTTAACTATATGACCTTCTTTCTTAGAATAAACAATAGAAACAATAACAGGGCATTCTGTAGCCAAATACAATTGATATGGGCGGTCACCCTTACCTCGAATTCTTGGCTTACCATTATGTTTACAAACAAATTCAACATCCAGAAAGGGATGTTTTTGAGACAGTTCATTGTTTTTGTGAGATCTTAGCCTTTTCATTGGGTGATGGCCAGCATTCTCCTAATCTTTTATGGCTGTTTCAAAATCTTTGTAGTTATTGTAGATTGTGCCAACTTCCAAGCATGGCACCCCCACCACCATATTGATGAACATTTTCTAATGCTTGTTTTTTGTTAAAATTCACAGGAAGATTAATTTGATGTTGACCTAAAGTGTTTGCTGACCCTGAAAGAACATGATACTTATTAATTTTAGTTACATTGTAATAGTCTTTCAAATTAGTAGAGGAATAGTTTTGTGAAGTAGGTTGGGAATTTAATGAAGAAAGCTTGGGTTTGGCAGGTTGAATTTTTGTTTGATTGGGACAATGGATGGTGTGGTTGGTTGGGTTTGGAAGATGGATGGTATGGTTGGTTAGGTTGGGACGATGGATGGTATGGTTGGATGGGTTTGGCAAGTTGAATTTTTGTTTGATTGGGACAATGGATGGTATGGTTGGTTAGGTTGGGACGATGGATGGCGTGGTTGGATGGGTTTGGGAGTTGGATGGTGTGGTTGGACGGGTTTGGGAGATTGAGATGTATTTTGTAGGCAAAGCAGGCCAGTGATGAAGGGTTGACAAAATATCTGCAGATGTTGAAGACTCATTTGTTGGGTAGATAATTTTCTTGGAGATACTGTAGAATCCTTTAGCTAGCCAATCAGCTCCTTTCATTGACAAATGGAGTCCATCTATTGCAAATAAGAAGGGGTCCTAGAAATCGAAATAAGAACCCAAGGTTAGCTTAGACTGAATTTTCTTTCATGTCATAAAATCACTTCATCCTTAAAACCTACCAGATGAGAAATTGATCATAAAATTCTGCCATATGCAAAGTGTTGATTAATATGTTATGGTCAGAGTTGGAAAAAACCCAACCCAGTTAGGTTATTTTGGATTAATTTTAATTACAATTAGCTTGAGTACACGTTCTTATACAAATCTTGTAAGTAAGTAGCCTTCCTAGTTGTTTATTGTATTTTTGAAAGTTTTGTCCAACCCCTCTCCGATTTCACCAGCTTTGAACAAAAATTTCATAGCTTAAGATTTTTTTATTATCTGTAGTTGTACTTAAGTTAGCCTACAGCTATGCCAAATTTCAGCCTTTTGGCTATTCAGTAAGTGAGAGAGTATAGTGATGAGTGGGAATGAAAGCTTTTGCTTTTATATTTACATGACCAATTGTTATTAACCTTGTTGATTTCCAAATACTTTAGCTCGCACCCCAATATGTTAATATAAACCAATATGGCAGACGTGATTGGTAATCTTTTTTACCAATTTGATTTTATTCTCAAAATTTCGGTAAATGTCTTAAATATTAATTAGACTTTTAAAACATTTTTTGCCTTTACAAATTAGTCACAATTTTAATTTTGGCTTTTAACATTTTGAAATAAACTTACCATTATTATTTAATTTGTGACAGTAAATTTGCAAAGCAATAGAAAATATATTTCTTAACATAGGGTTGGTATCTATTAATATGGAGGTTTGTGTTTTTTCTTGAATATATTATGCTACCACAGTAAATATGTTCACATATTGAACAAAACATAAATTTTTAGGTTTTCAAATCTAATCAATGTTTTTTTAAGTTTTACTATACAACTATATGGAAAAATTAACGAAAAATTCATCACAAATGGCCTTTAATAGCCAATATTTATTAACCTCAATAAAGTATTCACAATCATTATTTTAGCAATTGAGGCATCAATTGGTTTTTTTTGGGGGGGCTAGGTAAAATTATAACCCTGGCGAGGATAGATGTCACCACATGAGAGGCTAGATTATGGGATTGTATCAACATTCTGCCAAATATAAGTTAGGACCTTTAGTTTTAAGACTAGACCCTTTTGGCCTTGTTTAGTAACAAGCTTTGGGTGTGTCCAGAATTGATTTTGAATCTATATCTTAAAAGACATGGTAAACCAAGTTGGTTTACTTTAGGCCTGTAGGTATTGATTCTTAATTTGCTATATACTTATAACATTTATTTTCCCTTGATATTAAGTAGTTAGCCTAATACATTTTCTTGGACAATTGCTACTATGAATTTAAATCAGGAAGCTTACCTGATAATCAGTCCACCAATTGAAAAATTTAACACATCCTTTCAAGAAGTGTATTTAGCTCGCCAGCTCTTTTGTTCAACTCAAGCATGTCACACAATAGCTCTTGATCTCGCTCATAGAGGTTGGGGAACCTCGGTAAAACTCCAGAAACACTAACATATGCCTCTGGGTTGACATATCTGATCGTTGACAGCAAGTTGTCAAAATCTCTCAATGCATTGCTCAGCGACGATTTGAGGAGGTTTGTTCCAACATGTAAAATCACACACTCAAAGTATGGGACAACCTCTTCTGCAACAGGAATCAAGTCGCCAACACAGCACCCAGGGAAGGAAATCACAGTAACATTGGAGGCAAATGGTGAGTGAGATACTTCACCATGGAATCCCATAAAATCACAAGCCTAGACCTACTCTTAAACTAAACAAGTAACTCTTACATTTAACAAGCTATTACACTATCTTAGAACCGTTAAAATTAAATATTTGAAATTACACTAGCCTAAATCTTCTCTTAAATAAATAAACCTAGAACAACAAACCTAGACTCAATCCTAAACTAAACAAGCTATTACAAAATTACACTTAAAATAAAATTGAAATTACACTAGACTAGATCCTATCTTAAATTAACCAAGCTCGAAAAACAAGCCTAGACATAATCCTAAGCTAAACAAGCTATTACAAAGAAAAATAAATTACACTTCTTAGAATAAAATTGATCCCCCAACTACAACAAACACAATATAGTACTTATAAAAAACTACTTAGCTTAGCGAAACCTCTGCACTTTAAAATTACTATTATAAAAAAAATACCTCACTACAACACAATACTTATATAAACTACTTAAATAATACTTAGCTTGAAAATACCACGTACGTAACGAATACAAAAATAGGAATGGCGCTCAACTGTATTCCAAACGATCGCCTACCTTTTAAATACACGTATGACGTACTTAATGTTCATTGGTCAAAAATGAAACGCGGTTTCTTATTGATTGAAAAGGCGAATGACTATCGTCATTGGTCAGTTTAAAAAAAATACCATGTCAGCAACCAATTTAATAATGGTAAATAGCTACTGCCACGTCCCGTGTCACTAGACAGCCATTTTAAATTCTCAAATAATGAAAATATAATTCACAGTTCAAACAAAAATATTCAAATACAGTCTCTTGCATGTGAACACAAATTCTTTAATTCTGCTTTAGATATTTTATTTTATAATAAATAGCAAAACCAACATTCGAAACAAAATAAACCTTTCAATTTTATCTACCTTAACGCTTATTTCAAATTATCAAATACTTGATAAATATATTACAGATACAGATCTCTTCAAGTTAAACACTATCAAAACTATATAAGGTGAGCCAGTATGATTTTATTTGTTGTAGATTTATTAAAAAAAATACATATGGCTATAAGTAACGTAGCTCTAATTGAATACAAGTTGTATACGAACCTAATATGAAATATTACTTACGACTTTCAGTACGAGCTGAGGCTCTCACATGCGCAGAACATTTTGCATTATATTTAAATAATTTTAATTTGGGATTTGAGTTATTTATAATTTATACACCCCTTATTTTTTACGTTGGCTGAATTAACTAATCTATATTTTATTTACGTAACCGTAACTAATTCACACAGCAAAAACAACGAATACATCCAAGATAATTTATCATTATGGTGCTATTGGGCACACTAGGGCTAGCTGTAGAGACCTGCGTTCAGTAATCATGTTTTTCTTTTCTTCATGGTATTTGACGTTGGCTGCATACCACTTATTGAGCGTTCCAAGATTCATTCGATCGATCGCTCAATGAGCGCTCCCCTAGATCAGTTATTAAAACGCGTTCAAGTATTAAGTCCGTATCACACGACACTAGCTCGTACTTGAAATCCAGTGTGCTAGCTAGCACGTCATCATCTAGCGTCGTGTGAATCAGAAAAAGTATACTGGTTCTGCCACTTGGTACTAGCTACCATACTAGTTGTGAGGATAGAACACGTGCTATTTTCGTACTAGTTTCGACACTAGTCTGTGTAATTCAACCAATCAATGCGCGCTGAGACTGTTGTGTAGAGAAATGGTATAAATGACGCCAACATGGTCATCGGATGTGATTTTGTTGTTGGCAGAAAATTATTCTAAACATCCTTGTTTATATAATACCAAATTGCCACAATATGACAATATATTTAATATATAAAATTTAATTTAAAACATATCATCTAAAAACGACAAACTGTGTTCCAGACCCAATTTTAATCTAAATAAACTTGATAGCATGCCAACCTTGGGCGGGTTTTATTTTTAGAATATAAAGTGTGCGCAAGCCTAAAAAAGAACATTTGTGTATCCAGGATACTGTACTTGGACACCCATGGGTTTAGGGACCCCTGACTACATTGTAAATAAATGAATACAAATTTAGGGAGCTACTAAACGTTTGTGTAACCCCGAATGTATATTACCTAACCTCCGAATGTATCATATTTAGCATCCTCCGACCATTATTTCGTCTTTCCCAACCAGTCCCGTGTCTATATTCTTTTTCCTACTCTCCCTCTCATAATTTTCAAAATCTTTATTAGTAATTAATACAGCTGCTGACCCAAAATTAATCTCTGAAGTTCGATAAATATTAGCACTAGAACCTAGTACCAAACTAGCAGCGTGTGAATACTCTAGTCCCATTTTCATTGTACTAGCTAGTATACATATATCTAGGCGCTAGCTAGCACACTTGATTTCTAGTACAAGCAAGTGTCGTGTGATACGGGCTTAACATCGGAGTACCAATTTACCTCTGTTGTAAATAATTTTTTAGTTTATTTGTCATTTAACTGGAAATTAATATACCGATGATTTATTTGAGAATTAATAATATAACAGACTCCAAAGAAATAACTTTCCACTGCCTGGGAATATTTTTATTTATACTTCAATAAAAAAATACCTATAAATGCTTTTCGTGGAAAACCTGGTAATGACATCAGAGCCCAATTTTTTTGTCGGGTTATTTTTGAAGAAAACTTTAATTATTTTCTTACTGTATGTATAGGTGGCCTAATTAATTTGAAAACAATAAAGTTATATTCTAAAATTGTTTTTATGATATTTATTGTGTCATTTATTGATTTACTTTTCATTTAGAGGCCTAATTAATATTTGAATTTGTTATTTATGTCTATGCATGTTTTTGATTAATATGACAGGATCAAAATATTTTCTTATGTATAGATGGTCTTCGTTTAAATACAGTCTAGGTGTATTCTCCTTATGTGTACAATATTAAGTTTGTGCTTTTTCTTTATTTATTGACATTAGCATTTCAATTTAGCCGTAACTATGTACTTTCTTGTTTACTATGACAGTGCAGTAGGCCTAGCATAAAATTAAATATATTTAACTAACATCAACATTTAAAACTTTGATACAAACTTTTATTCAACAAACCTACGACTATTATGGACAGTATAAAAAGTGGAAAAATCAGATAATTATTCTTGTTTTTGTATGGTGTTACTCTACACTTTTGTAATATTAAAAAAAAACTAAATCGGCATCGGTTACCAGCAATATCATACATTCCTGAAAAAGGGTTTATCGGCCCAGCCCCACTTAATAGATTTGGTGAACCACTAATGCATTCTAGCGGTAAGCTGGGAAGTAGCCGTGCCCAAGGACGTATTTGTTTCTTTATTTTACAGCGCGATATTCCAACTCTAGCAGCAGATGTCAAAATTATACTTTTTTGTAACTTACCATAATTTCCATAATAATTTTCTAGGCTCTATTATTGTTTGAGTATCTTAAATTATTTTTCCATTTTTCAAGTTCATATATTTAAAATAATCCTTTAATACTCTAGGTGTTGTTTTGGACTATCTGTTGATTCTGTATTATTCCATATACAAACCATTGTTATAGGATGTTTGGAACATTTTAAAATTTGAACAAGGGTCTTCTTTTCTTCAATAGTTCTGACCAGGACTGAAACCTGGCCAATTTTTTAAACATAATTAAAATGGTAAAAACTTGAATTGAGAATCATTAAACTAGTTCACAATAGAGTGTAGTATCCAGAAACACACTGGATGTGTTTGCAAGAACTGATAGTTCATAATATGATGTAACCCCCTTTTTATCCACCAGGACCAAGGCCGGTATACAAAATTACTAAGTTACAAAAAAAAGGAATAATGAAATACAGAGTGAGCTGACAGGACAATGATTTTGATAGGTTTACTTCGTAAATATCTGGTTGGACATTGAAAAAATCGTATTTCATTTTTTAACTAGAATTAGTTGATATCGATAGTTCTTGTAATTTGTTCACATATTCGTTTGTTGTTTGAATTGTTATTGTACTTATCGTGTGCGGTATGTTTCTATGTTTTTGTGGAGTTTTGTCAATTGTTTAAAATAAGCACTACAAGTCCACCAAAAGTGAATTATTTCGTTAGACATAAATTTATTACTAATAATGCAATATACAGAGGAATAAAATATAATAATTCATAGTAATACATTACATTTTCTTAAATTGTTCAATGATTATAATAATGATTCAAGCACAGTATTATAGGCTTATATGTTATTCATTTGCCAGGGTACAGAACTTACGTCAGTTAGAAAGTAATCAGCCAAAACAATGACGTTATATCCCCCACGCACAGGCTGTCGACTATCATGTAGGTCGGTCAGTCAAACAACTGTCGTAGTATTGTCAAAGTTGTAACCATCTCTGTCACGCACAAAATTATAGAGAACCACATACGCTTTAACTGTGTCCACTGCAAATTCTATATTAACGTTAAGCGGTCGGTGAAAATTTTTCCATTTATTACTTATGATAACAAAACAACATTCAACATATCTCCTGGCTCTGCTTAGTCAATAATTAAATAATCTTTTTTTGATATAAAGGTGAGAACCCCCATATGGTCGGATTAACTTTGTACCCAAAGGGAATGCTTCATCTCCCAAAAAGTAATAAGGCACTTTGGGAGACTCAGTTCCATACAATGGCCTATCATCTGGCAATTGTACTTTGCCCTCCTATATGCCCGTACACAAAGACGATTGTTTAAAAATAAATAGATCATATTTCGTCCATAAAAACCAATGTCGACTTAAGTAAAGAGATAGTTAGCGTCGCTAACTGCAAGTATCACCACAGAGAAGTAATATTTGTAATTAAAATACATAGAACCACTATTTTCTGGTTTTATCACCCTTATATATTTTCCGTCCACTGCACCAACACAATGAAGGAAATTTGCCTATTTAAAAAAAATTATAGCTATTGTTTCATATTGTTCGTTTGAACGCTCAGAAATACACTCTTCACGGAGAACAGCCGCATGGCAGAACAAACATCTCTAACAATCTTGCCTATTGTAGATACTCCCATTCTGTAGGTATAATGTAGATATGTGAATGTGCATCCACTTGAAAGGTACCTGAAATAAATACTATTTAATTACATAAAGAACACAGTTGAACAGGTTTTGGAGTAATTGGAATCACACACATACACAAACAAAAAACACATATACAGACACACATTTTTTAAAGTCATTTTCCCTTCCTTTTTCAGGACAGAAAGTAACTAAGATATTGACAAAAATTAGAGATGCGTGGATGAAAGGATGCAGGAAAGATAAAGATTGCAAGAAATAAGGTTCAGGAGCATCTAAGTAAATAAAGTATGTATACCATGACCAAGTATTGTTAAAAAAAAGTAATTGAACATCGACCCAAATGATGCCAGCATCAATCCAGAAGAAGAAAATATTTCATAGACAACCACTGATTGACAATCTGAAAGTATCGAAACACAAGTTGCCAAAAAACAACAAAGTAAGGTTAAAATGCAAGAATCGGCTTCACAAAGTACATCAAAAGTGGAAGTTCCTCAAAGTCCAACTCAAGCAGGGCCTTCGACTGTTCAACTGCCAAAAAGGGAGGCGGGCGGGGGGTGGGGGGAGAGAGGCTCGATGAATTCGAGCTAAAAATGTTAAAAGCAGTAGAGGCAGATCCGAAAGCAAAATACTCTTACCTACGCTTTTTCAAAGGTATTTCTTCCATCGATTAAAAACTTCAGTAATGAACAGTTACTTGATCCCCAGATGGGAGTACATACAATTAATCAAACATATCAACGCCCAAACTACAGTACTACCAGTGACTCAGCTTCCTCGCGAGACCTAGATGTCCAATGTACACACACTAATCAAAATTACGCTCCTCAGGTTAACCTCCCCACTTTCCATCAACATGCCCACGCCACTACAGATCTACCAAACATTATGAGCCCGAAACCACTCACGAACCTTCCCAACAGTACACTCTTCAGCTAAATCCTTCTCAAAAGATCCCTGTTCAGAGTACAGTCCAACATTTCCCGCAACACCGGGTGCTACACACCGTAGCGTAACATGCCAGATCAAAAACCAATACAAACGATTACCACTGCTACTGAGGTAACTACTCAGGAAGTACTCAGTAGACCTCAATCCAGTCTACTTTATAGAATAGCTCCGATCACACCATCACCGGTGGATTCCATCCAATCATATGGGCTGAAAGTCTCAGATAGTGATTTTAACTGTATTATCAATAAGTCTCACTTTAAGATAGCTACCACGACATTTTTCAAATAAAAATTAATTTACTTTGATTAGTGTACTTTTGTTTTTACATTACTTACATATTTATTTACTTATTACTTTTGATTTTGTGATTTCTGTAGTTGTTTATGTGAATAAGATAATTTTTTTGTATTGTTCTGTCTATTCTATTCTTCGCCTATAGCAAGAGGCTATGGATAAAAATATGAAAAACGTGTTCTTCAAAAGAACTATTAAAGACGTTAACTCAAGGCAAACATAAAGTGTTCAAAACCAATTTTAGATCAAACCTAACTTACAAATAACATTTCAGGAAAATCTTTTTTCAGTACTTAACTATAAGTCTGAATTGTAAATTGTATGTATTTATATAGCATTCACTTACAGCATTGAAACAGCTAGCATTTCAATACGCTGAATGCATTTTCTCATCTATGTGTTTTGTCACTGCAATTATTTCCTAAGAAAGGCATGCAGCTCATCAAAGGATGCTATTGACATTAGGAAATAGTTAAATAAATTATCTTTATCTTTCCTTAAATCTTCAAATAGGAGAACAAAGCCTCTTAATTCATCCCGTTTCTCCATAAGAGGGTGAACCAGCAACTCACTACTAGGCTGTTTTTTACGTCTGTGTAACATGCACAGCACCACAAGTTTTTTTTTTTTTTTTTGCTATCAATGATGGTAGTCAAAGCACAACTGAACACCCTCGGGATTAAAATCCAAATGAATGTAGCGGGGGTGGGGGGTGAAAACAACATAAAGATTCTCTCCGTACGGTCAAATCGCCGTCAGGTTTCCATCCGGCAAAAAATCCACATCGTGTGAAAGAGGCCTTAGGTTTTTGCCCTTAATATCCCTCGTCAAGGCTTTGTACATGTTTGGACTGCGTCCCCTTTAAATACAGAGGTTATTGATACCTGCGATAAAAGTTTCAGAGGATTATAGCTTTGTTTTGTTTGCTTGATAACTTAGCCTCACTCTTTGGATAGGTGATGTGAAGAAGAGGTGCTGATAGCTCTGGCAACACTGTAGGGCTGACTGAGCCGCTGAGGACAATGTAAAACTCAATTGGTTTCTTCTGATACCGTAAATTAGGGGCTGGCACTGATGCGACTCTTTTGCTAACACTGCACTTGGCTCGTCGGAGTGATCAAAACAACTGACTGAAGTTGGGGGTGGGAGGCTTGCGCATAGTTCGGTGCGGCTGGCGCAACGTAGAGGGAGGTCTTCCCCTTCTTTACTTCCCATAGTTCATCACGCTCAGCCACTATAAATCTCCACGGTTTGCTGGGAGCCACACACAATTATACATCACCAGTCAAATAGTCAACACATTCGACGTCTCTTCTTCCAGTCTTACAGTACAAAACCTCTGGTCGTGACGATGCTGCCGACAGACAGACGGAAGTAACAAACCGTAACTTTCAACATTTAAATTTGTAAGGAGTAGGAGGCTTAGTGGCTGGAATAGAGTTTTAGGGATATTTTTGTGCCTGTCAAGAATATCATTCACTCTCGTCTTATTTGACATATTATTTAGGTTAGCATTTTAATGACATGGTTTACATGCCGTGGAGTGATTTTAAACGTCACATGTTTTCTGCTTGGTCCTTAAGACCAGCAGTTTGAATAGGGATGATTCCCACTCCTTAGCCTGCGAGACCATGTTATAGTCAGCAAGGCCTTCAGTCGGGAAAGGGGCTCTTTAGGTTGTTCCAGGCCTGATAGTAATACCTAGTTAGGTTTAGGTTGGTATTTCTGGCGTTTTGAATGTTATTTAACTCTTGTTGTTCACCAGCTTGTGGTGCTCAAACTGTGGGTCAATTCTGCCCATCTGGCATGGCTCACGTTTTGTATGTTATTCAAATTATGTTACTCAACATGTGGGATTTTTCTGTCCCTCTGGAGGGTCCCGCTTCAAACCTTCAAACTAACTTTCATGTTCAATTACCCTTTGGGGAGTTTGACACCCTCTTTATTTATTGCAAGCCTTGCATTGTCATTTTTTAATGCTCCTGGCTAAGATCAGTTGGTTGTTAAGTCAAGGCCTAGAACCCTGAATTTGAACTTTCCCTAGATATATGTATATTGTTGGCTGGTCCATTTATGACCGGAGTTGATAGACAACTGTCAGGTAATTTAGTGACCTAACTGGCGCGATAGTCCTAATCTCCTATCATAGGATTGTTCATGCTATGTTCTGAGCAGGTTCCATTAGGGTCCAGCTCTTGTGCGGTAGCTCGTAAGTAATTTGTTTCAACAAATTACCTGTTGCTACCTTATTGTATAGGATGTCTTGACCTTAAAAGGGAGGGGGGAAATTATCAAACGTATTTGTTATTATTATTATCTTCTGCTAGCACAGCAATCAATACCTTTTAAGAGGAGAACTGTTGTAACACGAGCTAAGCATGAGCTTCCCCTGTCGTGCAAAATCATTGGCGCTTCACGCATAATACTCTGTCCTGAGGAGAGTATTAATTATTCTACTACCTGTCTTGTTAATTATCCTGGTCAACACTATAGACCGTTTTAGGAAATATCGGATTGTGTTATGACGTTATTCTGTGTATTTACTAGGCCTTGTTACATTAAACTTATTTGTCAACATGCATTTTTATCTTCTTCTTTCAAGTGCTCTACCTTTGTGTTTAATTACCTTGTTTACGTAATCGGCGTCTCTAGTGTTAACCAGAGCGCCGTTACATTTATAATAATTGTATGTATTAACTTAAATGTTCACTTGTAAAAACACCAATACCTAATAAACTTATCTCATTGTTAACAACTTGCCTTCTGCATAAATAACTTGTTCAATACACGAAAAGCTCTTATAATCTTGGGACTACTGTACATATAGGGTACAGACTTTCTTGACCTACCTGACTGTCATAATACCTTGACACAAAACAACAATGGCTTACATCCGGTAGCTGGACGTCAACAATACATGGGAAAAGCACACATCAATCAATATTTATAGTAGGATTGTATGATGATAAAAATGAAATAAATAAATGAAATAATTTGTGTAGCTTGTTGGATCCGTCACATATTCTTAGAATCAACATCACTTGACAGTGGAGGCTTAGAATAAAAAAACCGTTTATTTTATAGAATATTCTATAAAATATAGAAATAATGTTAAGTTATCATTGTTCATAAAAACTTAATAACGTATTAAATTAGATAAAATAAATTTTGTTTCAAAAGAAACCAAAATGTATCATGCTTTTAATTCAATAAAACATTAGATTAAAAAATTATATTCTTGAGACATAGCAAAAAAAATACGATAAGTTCAACAATTACTGAAATTATAACAATGAATGTTGATGAAAGTTTAGTAGTTAAAATATCATTATACATCTGAAGTAAAATAATTTTAAGGATCAAGTTCGAACAGAATGCATCAATTCCTTTCGGATCCAGCCCCAAGTACACTTTGTTCTGTTCGGGGGCAAAACAAAGATTCACAATAATCTTGAGGTCAGCAATTTTAACCATCAAAATACGGTACATTTTCTTTATATGATGAAGTAAAAGGTGGATATTAGGATCAATTATCGACGGTAGCTCTAGCCTTTGTAAAGCTACTAAATACATTCTCGGATCTGCCGGTAGTTTTTCCACCAAGTGACTATTGTCACATTTGCTATGGAAGTGAGTATGGAAGCAATTAAAGTACATTCTAAACTGTCAGAAAAAACTAAATTCACCTTTAAATGACTGTAGCGTTTCCCAATAATCTTATCATGATTTTCATTAAAGATCCAACACTTGTAATGATGTTTAACAATTTAAATAAAATGTAGGATCTGTGTATAATTAATCCTGAGGATGTCTTCCTGTTGCATTCCTCAAATGATAAGCTCTCTCTCACTCTGGCAGACATCAAGATGGAGACATACACCCACCCCTGAGTCGAGTCACATTATACATTATAGTATAATAAAACAATTATATTCAATTAATGGACATTACATTACATTACTTTCTTGGAGAGGAACGTAGAAAAATCATAGCTTTAAAGTATCAACATTAATAACATTTCAAAAATAAACGAAATATTGGTAATTTTACTTGAGCTAAGGAACGTAGGTAAAGAATAATGAAACGGGCTTAGTCACGTGATAACTTCCTGACCAACGGTGAGCGGTGCGTTAGAAATCCAACACTTACACGTCAGAAGCGCCGCACCGTCGCTAAAAATAGAAAAACCCTTTCCTTTCGAATATCTCCCCCCAAAATGAGTGCCTTGTGACGGCAGAGTTTCTGGACACGAATTTACCGCCCACCATCCGTTTTCTTTTTCTTATTCCAAAAAACAACTGAATTCTTTCAACTCTCTTCTTCCTTGTGTGCGCGGAAAAAAGAGACTAGGATATCCGAAAGAGTGTTAGTTCAGTTTGGTGAGTTGGCGCAAAGCGGTACCAGGAGGATTCTATTCAGCTGCAGCTAAGTCCAGGTAAGTAACACATGTTTGTTTAGATGACGTGGAGAGAGGGGATAGTGTGATAGTGTGCTGGCTGGATATATTAACATTATTTTGGTACCGTAGCTTTATTAACTAACAGATCCTGCCTGTTCTTCCTACGATGATCATAGAATAGCGATCGGTCGCTACTGTACACTGTTAACAAATAGATCCTGAATTAATGATAGGATTGCTTGCTTACACTTCAAACAGTTGACTTCTCTTCTGTATGGCAATGCCGGAAATAAATAAAGACAAATTGAAATGATAGAAGCAATATACACGCATAAACTACTTCATGAAATGACTGGTTGATCATTATTTTCCGTACAAATAAAGCCAAAATATTGTTTTATGAATATCAGTTTAATGCTGGTTTATAAGTTTTAACCCTATTAATTTATGAAAAACTTATTTCCCAAGCTGCTGAAGAAACAGGTAACGTTTATAACCGTTAGAAGTATGTAGAGGTTCGGATTAGGTCCTTAAAAAGTCTCTGAGTGCTATTTTTTTTTTTACAAACGTGTTATTAGTTAAGCATATTGACACTGAAACATCTCGGAGGGCGTGAGATGCTTGAACAACTGTTTGTGAACACGTGACGTGAGCCTAGAATACGGCCAATACCTCAAACGCTCATCAGTATCGAATCTAGCAAACTTGTGAAGGAAACAAAATGGCCGTCAGTTGAGATCCACAGCACGCCAATTAAACAATAATAACCTCGTCGCATAATGCTATTGTAGAGGCCTAATGTATTACCCACTTTGGTGGCAGCATGGTCTAAGGTGCTACCCTTGCACTAGACTAAACTGTCCAAGACAAGGAGATTGGGGTTCGATCCCAGTCGGGTGTATTGAGGGCTTTTCGCCTAAATGGTTTCTCACTCTCCTTCCACGCAAATGCGAGTACACTTCATCTAAACGCTACCTTCATAATTTCTAACACTTAATTGTAACTATAGTTGGTCCACCAGTTCTTTGGTGGTGCCTGACAAGCTAGTAGAAGCTAGCAGTAATGTCAACATTGCCTGAAAGTCACTGTTGTCAACATATTTGGAAATAATTATTATTTGCTAAGTACTACTATTATTATACCTAAATAAATATTATCAAACACTTTTAACAATACTTCCTTAAGGATTACTGTAGAATTGTATTGTCCATAATTAAAGTAAAGAAAGAATAGTTTAGTAAATCCATTCTGGTGTTTTAACAGCTGTGGCAATCAAGTTCGGTTTCTAGTTATAACCTTCCTCACGTACGGACTATCACGTGATTGACTGTTTAGTTTTCTATTTGTCTGAAATGGTACCCATTTAAATTTGATGTCCCTGTAAATGGTGGTATTGAATTAAAATTTGGAGGTTGAGTATTTGCGTATTTATTGACCTAGATTGTACTGTATTAGTACTACTATTAATTTGTCTATTATTCGAATTTATTTGTCTCGGAGGTCCTTGGTTCCTATCTTGTTGGTACACTATATTGGGATTAGGATATCTTCTATTTTGATCTTGTATTTGTAAATTATTTTGATAATGTCTATTATTGACGTCTTTGATTTGGGGGTTAGATAATTACCTAGGCCTATCAAGATTATACTTGTTTGCCTGTTCATTGATTTATTGATTTCTTTAATATCTATAATCAAATGCACTCAACACTCTCTCTACTTTCTTAATATTTTGTTTATTTATATTGATTAGGACATCCTGTCCTGCAATTGGGAAATAATTCATTAGGAAACCTATCAATAAGTTTTCTATTACTGAGTATCGTAAATATTTCGCCTGTGTCACAAATTTATTGAAATATTCACTCACTTGTTGATATATTTTCTATTAAAAATCAATTGTAGAAAAACATCCTGCATATTCTGAGACCAATATTTTTTCAAAAAATATTTCCCTGGCCTGTTCATATGTTTCCCATTCACTCTCTATACTACAGTAGCCCCATGGCTTCTTTGGTGCTGACTGACAGCTCATAGCTGAATGCTGACTGCTTTGAAAAGCTACCAGACCAAATTACGTATCCCTACGCCGAACCATATGATCTGCAAAAACATGTGTTTAGCAGCTGTCATTTTTTAGAGTCTAAATTTAGGTATATACCTAAATGTTGACTGTCAGAAGTCAGCACCAAAGAAGCCATGGGGCTACTGTATCTTCCCAAGACTTTGCCTCTTGTTTTAAACCTGTTAAAAATATTTCTATTGATAGGTGTGAGCTACCAACTTCCCCTAGATTTGTTATTTGATTTTCTGTTACAAAATCTGTTAATTTTAAAAAAAAAATCTAATTTCTCTACTGCCTCGGTAACAATCCCATCAATTTGTTTTATAATTAAAATTTTATTAGTAACCTGTTGTGAGTCTAATGTTAATTTTACCTTATTGATTTCTTTTTCGAAGTTGTCTCACTATCTTAACAATAGTTTTGGTGTGTTCTACCTGAAGGTCCAGATTCCCTACCTTAATCTCTACTTCATTTAACACTTTATTTGATTCCTGTTCAAATGTTTCTATTTAATTTTTATTGTTGTGATCTGTTCGATTAATTTGAACGGTCCTTTTTTTTAAGTTTTCTTGTTTTTCTACTAAATCTCTGTTTTACCCATTCTCCTTCAACTAATTTCTTAACAACATTATTTAATTGTACTACCAAATTTTTGTGAATCATTTCTACTTGGTCAAATTTCTGCTCTAAGTAACAAAATCTCTGCTCACATGCCTCTTTGCTTTGTTCAATTTTAGCACTTAGTTCGATATTAATTTTTGCAAGTTTTGCATCTAATTTCTGATTACTTGCTACTATTTCCTGTATAGTTGCATCTATTTTCTGATCGCTTGTTTAGTTTTTCCACTATTCGCTCTCAGTAGCTAGTACGACCCGTCACCCTATTGTTCTGATGGGCTGAATTTGGTCACGTGACCATGTCCTCACTTTCTGATTGGCTGTTACTTTCCCCCTCCCCTCCTCCGGACCTCCTCCCTTCCTTCTGACTTTCTCCCCTCCTCCTAACCTCCTTTCCAGTGTTCCAGACATGTTGGTTCTTGTTCCAAACATGTTGGTACTTGTACTTTCTTGTTTTATTTGTACTCATTATATTTTTATTAGTGCTCATTATATTTTTATTAGTGGCCATTTATTTTTAATGGCAGGGTAGGATTGGTACGGGGCGTTGGAGTATTTATTTATTTATTGGCGTGCAGTAAAGGCGCCGGACGCTCCTCCTTCAGCATCGCTAGTAACGATCTTCTCTGACCGGACGCTTAGCTAAGCGTGTGACCGCCAAGCTGACAGCGTATCACGTCCGTAAGGTCCCTTTCACTTTTCCTTTACTCCCCCCTCCTTACATCACCATGGCACAGAACGAGGTAAGTTACAGTGACTGCTCCCTCACTCTATTGGATTGCCTTTCACTTCCTGGTACCAACAGCCCGAACCTCTCCTGAAGACCGTTTGGGATAAAGTGTGATAAAGCATTCCCCTGCCTTGAGACCCCTTTCACTTCCCCTTATTAGAGGTATATGTTGCAACCTCTTACGTCGTAATGGGTTTTCCCTGATGATAGGTGCCAGTTTGGCGGGTCGACAAGACAAGCCGGGACAAGAATAGATCATGGCCTTGAATTATGTTACAATGGGTTTTCCTTGATGACTGGCGTCAGTTTAGTGGCTCGACAAGACAGGAATATATCATGACCTTGAAACCATGAGCTAGATAATTGACTCTGGCAACCCTCCCCACAGCAATGGGTTTTTATGGTGTCGCAACCCCTCCCTAAGCCTCTCTGTGGTAATAGGTTTTCCCTGATAGGCACCAGTTTGGCGGGTCGACAAGACAAGTCGGGACACGATCTTGAATGATTTCGCAATGGGTTTTCCCTCATGACTGGCACCAGTTTAGTGGGTTGACAATATAGGAATAGATCGTGACCTTGAAATCGTGAGCTAGTACAAGAGGTCATTGACGCTGTTCATATTTGGTGACAGTTTGACGGATCGACAAGTCAAGACACCTATCTACGTGTAAGGGGGACAGAAAGGTTTTCCATGAATAAAACACGATATTACAAAACATATATTTATTAAAAATTAAAGGTTTTACAGACATATATTAAACATTTCACAGACATCATACATACTATTTACTATACACTTTTACAGGATTGCCTAATATATTCGTTCATACATTTTTACAGTGTCTCTTAAATGTGTTTGTAAAACTGTTTTTAGTTCACAATCCAGCATGTAATAGTCCAAACCGACGACTAGACGTGTATAGTAGGTAGCACTGATAAGATCCAGGTTTTTATATGAACCCTAAATGTTTCAAAATCCTACAAAATAAATTACTATGATAACGAAGGCAACAGGAGTGAGCTGTATGAGTAATAGTTTGAATGCTGGGTGCACAACAGAAACCCAGGGCATGCAACTCAATACAGGTGTGGGAAGAACATGACGGTCGGTCTCCAGAAATATAAATATGATAATATTTGAAATTAAGGAAGGAAAGAGATATTTTCTAAACCTAAGGGTATTTAAACTAACAATAACATTACATAAATGGCAAGAAGTGCATGTATATGTTTATTATAAATATCAGAATTAAATAAATAAATATATGTGTATATTTATGTAACACGTTAAAAGTATTATGTATAAATATATGAAGAGTCCAAAGGAAAAACCAGCTAACCCAAGATCATTCAATTTTTGAGGAGAGCCATTTTAAAGTTGTAAACCTAATAACGTCTTCAGTTTCACACATTAATTAATTATGACGAACTTTACACTTGATTATAAATGTATGGATAACGTTAATATAAATTTTACCTTAGAAATAGTTTTGTTTCTTTAAAAATAAAATTAATTGTAACTTAACTACAAAATATCCTAAGGAAAAACAGGCTAACAACAAGGTTTACAAGGGAAAAACATGACTTTCCATATTAACACGACACTTTTCAATAGTAAACCATGTAAGTTACTATTATACTACACCAAAAGTTTTTTTGCTTATACCCATTAGGCCTACTACAAAGTTCCATTAAGTTTTATTTATTTTTCTTCTTTTCATATTTAAGATTGTTGAAATAAGCTTTGGCTTCGTCACCACAAAATGTCTTCAGATGTTGAAGGTCCCGAAATTTTTCCCCAGATATTTGTAGTGTTTCTGAAATAAAAAAGGAAGCTAGCTATAATATAGCTCGTCAAACAACAAAGGAAAAACGGGAAATAAGGAAAATTGAATTGCTCTAACCTTCATAAGTTCTGTTTGGGAAGAGGAACATATTTTCTTCTTGTGGAGTAAGTCTCTGGAGACTTCTCATCTCTGGAGTTGTCAGTACAGATGAAACCTATGCTGCATTGTACATTTCCCTGTGCTGAATGAAGCGAGGATGTTCTTTGGAGATTTTGGCCTCTTTTATGGGAATGGATATTTATTCACATAGCAACATACAGAGAGGTCCCCGAAGAAGGACTTCCAGTCCCTTACTATGCTTTGGTCCACCTGTACCACATCACAAAAGGTTCCGGTTTTTCTCTAGCTTCAGATATTGCTTCGGCCCATTCACGTGGTACTTCTACTTGTTTCTTTGCATTTACTAGACCCATGTTCTTATAACACTCCAGAAATGAATGCCCTCTCCAGGGGAACGTAACACACACTGTCTCTGATCTCTTTAAAACATGCACCACATAATGAAGGTAGCGAAATACAGTGTAGTTCTTATTTTGCCCCGCACATGAATCGCAAAACAAAGTAAGGTGTTTGACTCGGGGATCTAAGAAGTTTGTGATGTAGTAATGAAGAAAGCTTACGACTTCGTTAGAGCCTTTTTGGCAACTTCTTCACTGTATCCAAACCAAACAGATTTGCCGGTTGAAAGTACATGAATATTAAACGTGTAGTACGACAACTGTCTTTTGTAATAAACATCATTCGTAGTGATGTTTGGTACTGGAAGGTTTCGTTGGTAATCCATGCATACAGCTTCTTTCAGAACATCTTTTTGACTTTCCTTCCTTGCAGCACGTTTTCTTGAATAGAAGGTTCCTGCTTGCCTCAAATGAAACTCTTGCAAAGTCCTAAGAGACTTGAACTTTGATGAAATCTCATTCCTTTCCTCTTGTGCCAAACCCCCGACTACTAGTTTTTTATTTAGTGCTTCAACTTATGCAGTGTGTTTGTCAAAGGTGGAACATGTATCAGATCTTGGGTAAACGAAAGCTATATTGAACTCGGCATTAAAAATCTGTCTGTATTTTTCGTATGACGTTTTGATTCCAGGGTAAATTTCACAAAACATGTCATATCATTTTCTGACATTCAGTTCTTCAGGGATATATATTTTTGAAGACATATTTAAACTGTAATGGCTCGTACGACCCTTAAAAGAACTTATATGGGAAAAAATTGCTTTTTTATTTTCATTGTCCAGCTGGTGGGGTCTGTTTTTGTGTTTGCCCCTTTGGTCTTCCAGTGCCGTGCCTGTTTTTTTTTAGTGAAGATTGAATAGTTAATACCCTTGCCTTTGTAATGCCATGTAGACTTATGAAGCCCTGTCTGCACACTACTTCTTCCTGGTAGCCATCATTTTGTTCCATTCTAATTTTGTAGTGAAACGAACAATCACGGAAATCGGCCTCTTCTTCATCCCCCTTAGCGTATCTTTGTTTAATAGGAACTATATTCATGAGACCGGCAAGATGCGCTGATTGTTTATTCCAGTCACCAAGTGCATTGAATTTTTTAATCAAGATTGACCTTTGTTGAGGAGGAATTTTTCGAAAACATTGGTGAGTCTTACATTCACAGTCTGGGCCTGTTTCGAACGTCGAAGCATGCAGTTTTTTCATCACTTCCCGAACTGTTCCAAACTTCTTTCTTTTCTTTGATGATTGTGATTCTGATGGTCTGCTCCGTTCATCTTGTGAATGACTCTCTTCACATTTCTCATCCATGTTGGCGTGAGAATAGAAACACGAATAAACTAACCTAAAATAATAAGCTAGGCTATGTATCTCAAAATAAAGCTAAGAAAATTGTTTATTGCACCAAAATAGAACAAAGGTATCACAAACACTCAAACCACCTCACTTTAAAACGCGCGCAAACACAGAACGAAACTGGACTAATATCACTGCAACCAGATTGAAGTATGATGGTGGTTAGCCCGTTATTTCCTAGGAGCGCTGAGGGTTAGCTGATTCATCCATTGGACGCAAAATTTCAAACGACTGTAACTTAGTGGGTTGATTTGTTATGACACTTTTGTATTGGAAATATTGTAGTACTTGGAAAAAACTACCAGATGGCATTGAAATCTCATTTTTAGAAATTTTGAGGGTTAGCTGGTTTTTCCTTTGGACTCTTCATATACTAGCTCCTACGATCTTCATTAAATTCACAATCTGCAATGAGCTAGAAGGATTTAAGTTAAGATTGTCTTTACTTTCAATAAAACAACCATTGTTTAGAGAATATATACAACAAAGAATCATTTAGCTTAATTTTTCGCCTGAACTTTGCATACGAAGTTACTCAATATTATCCTTATACGAACCATGTAACTATCTAACATCTGAATTCTATTACTAGTAATTATTCAACATAATAAAAATGAGCATCGTCCATAAATTTCTAATATATCTTATATATATATATAAAATGTAACTATCTAACATCTGCATTCTATTATTTATAATAATTATTCAACATAATCAAAATGCACATCATCCACAAATTTCTAATATATCCCATAATAACCTAAAATCATATTACCCTAAATTTATCAATCACAATACAAACAATACAGGAGAGTAAGCAAGAAAAATTAATAAGAACATCTAAACATTACGTAGACAAGAAAATCTAACCAACATAATAAAAGGCGAGATCCAAAATTTATATTTTAGATCCACTTTTATTTTATCTATAAACTCAATAGTGATATCCCAAAATTTATCCCTAGATTGATATACATAAATTAGATCATTTAAATACAACGTGAAAAATTTAAGTTTTATAAGATTCAAACAGTTACTAATTTGAAAGTATAAATAATAAAATGCCAAAAGGGAATTTTGAAAAATAACAATAAAAATATTTATGCTGAAAATAAATTTACCCTTACATTTTTTAAATAATGCTGAAGCCTCGGCTTCGTCCGATTAAGTACGAGCAATATCCAAGAATGCCAGACGCTTTCCTACGCCGGTCTTATATACGATTTAAAAAACTCAGGGAACACGGAACAAAGAAAAAAGGGGAGGGGAACCAAAGAGTATCATACACCGGGAAGGAAATGTGAGTGACGAGACTAGTTTCTACTAATTTCTCGAAGAAATTGGAATGTTCAGGCACAATGCGGGACAGGCATATCTTTTCTTCTCAAGTTCTTTGGAATAGCTTGAGCACATGGCGATCTCTAGCGGGTGCGGTTCGATTCTTAAGTGGAGCTGGTCAGTTGTTTGTGCAGTGGAATTGCGGTTGGTAATCTTGTCGTCTCTCTCGGTTCAGTGTACAGCGCTGCCAGGATGGTGAAATGGGGTGAGTATTTGTTATCGTTGACTTGTTCTCTTTTTTCTTGTAGCCAAATGCTACAAAGTTTTATTTTAATGTAAATAATCCACCGGTATGAAGTAGCGGTGGTATCTTGCGTGCAAGATGGACGTATAGCCACTCACAGTCATCACTACTGTTATAAATTATAGCCATATGGCATCTTCTCCCAATATGTGGGGTAACGTGCCATTAAAATTGTTAATGGTACATCTTTCTCCAACACAGATGGATTATTATTTCATATCGAGACTAACCCTACATTAATATGCATTTAAGTTTTCGTTCGCACTAATGGCAGGAATATTAATTATTCCTATCTTTCCCAGCAGACTACTCCACGTAGCTACGTAAGGCAAACAAATCGGGCGTCCTGGTCGGAAGCAAACATTATACTTGATTCCAAAGATATGAAAAACGGAATTATGACGATATGGAACGTGACCCAGATGTATCATATTCCTTAAATAACTCTGAAGAGACGTATTGAAGCTGGGAATGTTGCTAAAGGGGCAACTAGAATTGCAGGTAATCGTAATCGAATAAATTACCACATTAAATTTGTCCACGGTATAAATAAATAGGGGTAAAACTTTTCATCACGGTATAAGTCACTATTACCATTTTAGTGCAGTATTCTTCTATTGCGTGTAGTTCATTTAATTAACATTCTGATACAAATTATATAAACCCCCATTAAACGTAAGCTGTCAGAGAATTTCTTCAAAGCATTGTTCCTTTCTACCATAGACAGCCTATATTTAAATTTTTTTAGGAATATCATTTGTCCTAATAAAAGAAAGTTGATTTATAAAAATGTATCAATAAGCCTGTACTAAATACATTTAATTATGCGGTGTTTGGTTCTAACAGCTTAAATAATTGTATTAAAACTTGTTATATGGCTTAACATACCTGAGTCATATTGACGGGAGGAATATGTGCTAGTCACAAATGTCCCATCCATCTGATCATAGAAGACTAGGTTAGTGTGTTTGTACAAAAAAATGAGCTAATCTTATCGGAAGAATAAATTATGTTTATAAAATACAAATAATTCTACACAACTGTTATTCTAACTTACATCTGCACATTATCTTATGTGTTCTAGGTTGCTTTGGAAAATAACATGAAAAGGCCTAAGTGAAATATGTGCTAAACCTATAGGAGCTGGTTTTACACCAAAAGCTAGAACTGTGTGGCAAATAGCTTTCAATTTCGCTGCGAAGAATGGCTTTAAACTTAAGCTCAACATTGATTTGAAATTAGCTGGCTATGATGACTGCTGCAGATGTTATTGAAACGTCATCCTGAATTGATATTGAAGAAGACACAGGGAATCACTATCGCACGTGGGCTGGGAATGTGCTGACAAGAAGTAAACAATAGTAGTAGTGTTCCCGGCATATTAAAGCAGTGCTCTGATTGGCTGGCTAGATCACGTGACCACGCCCCCTCGCTCTCTGATTGGCTGTTGGCACTGGATCATGGCTTTTCCCTTCCCCTGCCCGCTCCTCAAACTCCTGACCCCTTTCCAGTGTTCCAAACTGGTTTATACTTGTCTCATTTTTTATATGTGCTCTTTGCATTTTTATGTGTGCTCATTGGTTTTTATGAATGCTCATTGGTTTTGTATGTGTGCTTTTTTTGTCAGGGTAGAATGGGGATGGCACGTTGGGGTTTATTTTTTTATTTTATTTTTTATTTGTGTGAGAGCTAATTTTATTTGTTGGGGTGCAGACTACGGCGTTGGGGCGCTTCTCCGACGGCGTCACTGTCTAGGGAGGGAACACGCAGCATAAACCTGTCCCGACGTCCGCTTAGCTTAGAGTGTGACCACCGACCAGCTGGCAACGGTTCATAGCCATAAGACCCCCTTTCACTTTACCCCTTCACTTCCTGATATCCCTCTTCTTGAGTTCAGCAGGGGTCACATTCATAGTGGTGGAAAAGTTTGGTGTTGCAACAACCCTTATCGGGAGTTATTAACCCTAAACTTGTTATAAATGTGGAAAGCTGGTATTAATGGCCCTGTTGAAGAGTCATTAACCCACCCCATCCCAAGTCCTCTTAACACATTGGTCGTGGCCCTCTGACGGCCACAGGCACAGATGTGCTTTCTAATGCCTGCTCAGGGGCCCGATTTTTCGGAAACAATTCTTACTAAAGTACATTATTGTGTTTCAGGTTTCACCATGTACGGTAACATGGATTCGAACGTTGATATCTTTGCCCGAATAATAAAATTAGTGTTTGCACAGTGATGTACCAACATTTGCGCTAGGTTGAAATGTGAAAATATATAGGCAGTTTAAGAATCAAATAGCCAAAGTTATTATTTATCCTTTTAGTGAGAATTACTCCGTCTAGATATCATTGACACCTGGACACGGGAATCAAATCCGGGACCTTCGGCTCAGCTACAAATAATTATCATGCGCAATATAGAGTTCTGTTTCTCTCTCTCGTTAATAATCAGCTAAAAGCAATATTATAATTTCTATAGTTAATTATTATGTCGTATACTTAAACACGTTGAAATACTATATTTTCGCATTAAAAAATCAAATTCCTGCGTCAGAGCGTCAAATTTATGATTACTAGATGATCACGCTATCTGTTATCGAAAAAGTAACAGCGGAGGTTGAAATTAGCTGTTTCTAGATGTCACCACCATCTATTGCGCAAACTTTAACTAAGATATTTGGGCAAAGTGAGATAACCACTGCTTTGGGGGGAGAAAGAGAGAGCGTATTGTTACTTG
Source organism: Timema cristinae (assembly GCA_039000515.1). NCBI lineage: Eukaryota > Metazoa > Arthropoda > Insecta > Phasmatodea > Timematidae > Timema > Timema cristinae. The sequence goes on from JBCFYV010001001.1 coordinate 44,485,470, forward strand.
TAGATGTTATTAAAATATGTGATTTATTAGTTAAAGAGTGGCAAACTCACATATTAGACGATCTATTGTGCCCAACAGTTTACCTCAGCAGGGAATTGCTTCCAACTTTCTCAACCAGAAATAAATGAGCCTGACATTTAGACGGCGTGCCCAGTGGAATATGAACTTTGGTATCTTTCGCTGGGGTAGTAGGGATTTGAGGCCTTTACATCGGTCACCAGGGAGAGTTTGACGGTAGTGTGTGACCAGATGAATTGTGTACCAGCATTTGTTCGAGTTTGAAATGTGAATTAACTAGCGTTTGTTGCCCTAGTAGGGATTTGAGCCACCCTTCCTTCTTACGTCACAGGGCGAGATGTGTACCCACATTTGCGCGTCATTGACACCTGAACAGGGGAATGGAGCCCTTCAACAACATCTGGATATCTTTGCTTGAATGAGAGACAGAATAATAAACTTAGTGGTTGTAGCGAAGTACCAACATTTGCGCAGAGTTGAAATATGAAATCATATATGGTAGTTTAAGAATCAAATAGACAAAGTTATTATTTATGATTTTAGTGATTACTCCGGCTAGATATCATTGACACCTGTATATGAGATTCGAGCCCGGGGCCTTTGGCACAACAAAAAATAACTATCATGCGCAATATAGGGTTTGTATTTAAAAAAAGTAATTAGCTTTTGTTGGTCTATCAAGCCCTGTAGGGATTTTAACTCTCCTACCTCCTTACGTCACAGGGCAAGATGTGTACCCACATTTGAATGGCTGGAAAAATAAACACGACCACGGAGGGTTGATAACGATCCTTTAAGGCATATCGGACCCCAGGGCCACCAGAGGGTCTAATACAACCGTATTCATCGGACGATTGACCGCGAACGACAAGTAACGGTAAATACATGCCGCTTTACACGGATCGGGCAACCTCATTGTGGAAAAAATATTATTGACCAATTAAAGGCCAACAACCTTACATTCAGTACACCCCGTTGAAGTGACTATAAATAGATCTTGAAATCATTACATTCGGTCATTATAATTAATAATTGTGGTGGATAAACATCGAAATGAGTTTCAACGCGCTGGCAAATTGGATAAATTCAGGTATGTTTTAAAGAGTTTTGTATGTTTTAGTGGTAAATATTTTTCTTATTACGTCTTTAGTATACAGAGGTATTTGTTCTTTTGATAGACTGTCAAGAAGACGTACCCCAGCACCTGCAGCTCCGGCAGCGCCTGATACCGGATCCTTTAGCACTTTTTAATGAGGATGGAATTTGCCTGGCGGATAGCGACTGGTCCATGGTTAATTAGTGTCCTGCTATAGATTTAGAGAATTGGCAGTGTTGTTGTCCCACGATAGTAATTAATATGTATTTATTTAATTTCAGATTACTGGGATCCGTACGGGGTGGACGTACGTTGGCCTGAGGAACCACATACCGCTCGCAGTGGATTTTTCAGCGATTTTGCGGGTGCCACCCCTTGAAAGCAGCGAGCTGTAGATGAGCCCTGTACCGGATCATCTCCTAGAAGCGGTCGGTGCTCTCTCCCACGAAGCAGGCTTCACAATGCCGGGATGCTTCACCCCACAGGACCGTCTTAACAATTACGCGTACCACGTGGCGATCCTGCAAAATCAAATATATAAAAATATGCAGGGTTCACGGGATCACCATGAACTTTGGCAACCGGAATGACGTTAATTTTGACGTTTTGAAAGCGATGGTCACTCAACAAGCTGTGGAAAGATACATACAGTTACCACACAAAATTTTAAGAGAAGGTCTTGCGACTGTAGCTACAGTTTCACAGAATAAATCTACCAGCCTATGTACACCAAACGGCGGATAACCAATGATTTTAATACGTTGCCATTTTGGTATCAAAGTCCTTGTAAACGCATTCGCCACGAATAAAAGGTGATCATTTAGACCAGCTGAGTAATCATCCTTTTTGTTTCACTATGTACAGTTCCACTGACAAACCATTTTAAAAAGATTTGAAAATTTTTCATATTTTCTCTACATGAAAACATGCATATTTTTTAAATTTACTTTATGCACGCAGGATACTTTTTAATATATTTCTTATACGCCAGAACAATCCTCCACCTATCTGATTATTTATACTCAAATAGTTGTTTGTATGTATATATATATTAATTTGTTTATTTTTTGTACATATTTTAAATTGAAACCATCTTACTGTATATATATATATATATACTC
>JBCFYV010001001.1:44487804-44522529 GCA_039000515.1 Timema cristinae
CAAGATCTCGTCGATGCTTACAAGGGCGAAAAAAATTACAATATCAAGATTGTGCCTGCGGAGTTTCAGAAACCATTGTGCTTCAAGTCAGAGATAATCTGTACGGCCAACGGTGCCCAAAATTGAATAGTGAGCCAACAATCAAAGTTGGTGACACGTTGCGTATTCGAAAATCTAAAATGCTGTTTGAAAATGGCTACGAGAGCAATTGGAACATATAAATTTTCAAAGTCAGCTGTGTCCTGCTGCGACAACCATTCTTCCACAGGTTGACCGATCTTTATGGCAAGGAGGTAGGGGAAACATTTACGAACCCGAATTGCAACGCGTACGTCTTCCCGAAACTTTTAAAGTTAATAAAATACTACGTGTCATTGGTAAAGGTGCTAGAAAGACAGTGTACGTGCAGAGGAAAGGTTACACCACCAAGTTTAATTCTTGGATTCCTGCCAGTTACGTGCGCACCCTTCCATGAAGGACCAGTTATATATCACTTTGGTGAACGACAGATCTATGCGATATTTCCCGAAAAACATCCTCGCGAATCTCACCACGCAACTATAATAACTTCAAGCTGTACCAACTTACATTCGACGGCCAGTGGGAAGTCACTCTTGCCGAATTCAAATAACTGTGTTCTTTCACCACTGTACTCGAGGGCCAGAATATTGTATGGTACAACTGGTGGATGCTAACGGCATGGAAAAAATATTCAATGATCATATCCCGCCTGAAAACTACAGCCTATCTATGAATTGGTCAAAGCCCTAAGCGATGTTGAGGCATTTTAAGAGGATTTAGGTGTTGTATTCATGTTCACAAACTCTAACAAAAAATTGTACGTTGTTACTTCTTCACCAAATATACAGCTGCTGATTCTATCTAGTCAACTAAGTCTAGAGCTTGGGTTCAATCCTAAGATTAATCTGAACAAAGTCCAAAAGTCACAGAACGCCACCAACATTCTATTGGGCTTGCCTTCGCAAATGTACGTCTATACGGATATCGTTGATCCTCAGAACGTGGGTAGCATTGTGTAACAGCTTTTACGTATCATTGGTATCAACAACGTAAACTATATCAATGGCATGCATAATACAGTTAGCTATACTCCTTTGCACTACGTGCCCGGGCTTAAAAGGGAAATTGAAAGGCTGGAAATCAATATAAGAACAGACACTGTTGAACCTGTATCATTCGAGTTTGGAAAAGTGTGAGTGAAACTTCATTTTCGACACTGCTTAACATCATCTGTCCCTACCAAAGATACTACGTCAACCAGGCTGGAACAGGTATATCTTCGATCTACCACGATGTTTCCTATCAACGCGGGTATGGAATAGGATTTTTTTCAGCGATCTTTTCAAGAGCGTCCTACCATTGCTGAGAAGGGGCGCTAAAGCAATAGGAAAACAGGCACTTCATACGGGTATCGACGTGCTCTCCAAAGTCACCAATCAGCATCGTCCTTTCAAAAGGTTCTATGACAGCGTGTCGGTGAGGCTGGAACAAATCTGAAACGCAAGGCGGAGCAGAAGATCGGCACACTAATGACCGGCTCATGCTATAAAAGGCGTCGTAAGAAGCACCGATGTCAGTCTTCTGTCGTTGGTTGACTTAAAAAGCTCCAGAAAGAGGCGGTAGATATTTTCAGTTGAAATGTCGTTTCTACACCCCCAGTCCTGCGAGTGTACCAGAAGTGAACTTGATACGACAGCGTGTCGGTGAGGCTGGAACAAATCTGAAACGCAAGGCGGAGCAGAAGATCGGCACACTAATGACCGGCTCAGGCTATAAAGGGCATCGTAAGAAGCACCGATGTCAGTCTTCTTTCGTTGGTTGACTTAAAAAGGTCCAGAAAGAGGCGGTAGATATTTTCAGTTGAAATGTCGTTTCTACACCCCCAGTCCTGCGATTGTACCAGAAGTAAACTAGATTTTTTTTCCATCCCACCCATGCACACCAGTCTTGGATATGGGCAATGGCTTCAGTACAAACCTGTCTCTTCCCTCACCGATAATTCGCCCATCGCCTTTACCGTTACTGGATAAGGCGAGTTTTATATCGATCTTTCACAGACTATGCTCTAGCTCATGGTGGCCATCGTGAAACCCGACTGTGGCGCTTTCACAGGGGTGGATCAAATCGCTTCTGTCAACAACTGGTTGCATTCGCTATCTACACGTATGGATGTGTTTTTAAACCAAAAACTAGTCTCACCACCCAGCCACACGTATGCTTATAGACCTATAATGAGACGCTGCTCAATTACAACAGATACGCCAAAAGAACACATTTGACTTGCTGTATGTGGTTCTCCAACAGCCCCGGAACCTTTGAGGAGGCTAACGCAGGTAACAAGAAGTTTGAGGTTCATCGCATTCTTACTAAAAATATTAATACGGTGGATATTTTGTGGTATCTACACGGTGATATGTTTAACCAAGAGAAATATCTTTAGAATGGCACCGAACTCAGAGTCAAGTTGGTCCGTTCCAGAGACGGGTTTAGTCTTAGGGCCGTCCCTGAAATTTCACACTTTATGGTAAACATCGTTGAAGCCTCTCTTCCAGTGCGACGTGTCAAAATAGCACATTATATACTGTTGGCATATCCTGCAAAGTATCCCATCACCCACGTGGAAGTAAAAACACTCACTATTCCTATGGGTTTGCAAGGGAAATTACTGGATAACGTATTCACTGGAAAGTAACCCAAACAATGCATCGTGGGATTTGTATCAAACGCAGCGTTCAATGGAGACGCCACCAAGAACGCATTCAACTCCCAAACCTACAAAATAAAACTTTTATCGCTGTACCTGGACGGGGAACAAGTGCCGTCGAAACCAATACAGCCCGATTTTTCAAACGGCAACTATGTCCTGTCATACCACACACTGTTTTCTGGAACTAGTATCCATTTCATTAAAGAAGGTAGTGAAATCACAGAGGAAGCCTTCCCTAATGTATATCATCTCATGGCTTTTTATCTAACACCTAATCTGTCCACCCACACGACATCGCATTGGATTTTGACGAGGCATGGCTCTCTTAGCATCGAAGTGAGCTTCACCAGAGCTCTCACCAAAACCGTAAACTTTATAGTTTCCAGGGAGTTTGCCAACATCATAACCCTTGAATAGGACAGAAATTTCGTGACCGATCATGATAGTAAATATAAGCTACTTCCTCCCCTTAAACCCATAATTTAAATCATGGACGTCATTGTAATTTTTCAGAGCTTCATCGACGACAGCAAAGAGTATATCGTCAAGGAACTGAGTGTTTTATTTGTATCTGGTTCATTACTTCAACATTAGGTGTTAAAACCCCCATAAGCTATCGAGGAAATTTCAGCTGTCGTTAAAAAGAAAGTCAATTATATCGTCAACAGTTTTGAAAGGTAGTCCTTGGGCTAGCGGTGATGTGTATTACAGTCTTCTCTATTATCCCATTCCCCGTACCACAACGCTTGCAGAAACCGTCTACGTCAAGGGGGCAGAAAAAAGTTTCTAGCCAAATACATTCCTACGCCTTTCGTAGATCTGTACGTCAGAAGTTTTTTGTCTATGAAAACATTTAAATTGGGCCGCACCATGTGCATGGCACATAGTTCTGTATGGCATTTCTGTTCAGCCACCATCATTTGTGGACTTCGAGATGGGGTGATTGAAGTTGGACACGCACACTATGAGACGTGCGCTGAAAACAAACTCGTGGTTCCGTTCTTTACGGTCAGATGTTTTCCTTGCTGATCAACTACGCGCAAGAATAGCGTGACCTGCCACTCTCGTCATCAACACGGATACACACACCCAGCCTGAAAAGATTTGGGTCGCCATATTTATCGACAAGAACGGCGTGGGAGAATACTTTGACAGTTATAGTTTTACACCCAGTATAAGTCACTTCTGCCATTTATACGAAAAATCACTTCCCACACGTCTCATAACACGATACAACTTCAAATCATTAACTCAGACGTTTGCGGCCATTACTGTCTCATGTACCTTCTCTGTCGCACCCAGAACCTTCTGTTGAAATCTTATCTAACCCTATTCTCGCCCACCGATCATACAGGCAACGAAGTTAAGGTGCTGATATATTACAACACATTTTTCAAGACTGAAGGGTTCTGCCGCCCCTCAAGTGGCTGCGTCCAATCAGTGTGAACTTAAAGGGCCGTCCTAATAGTTGCTGACCATAATCACGACAGTCGTCGAAGCGGTCAAACATCATGGAAGGTCAAGGCGTTTGCACCCGCAAAGCAAAGCCGGTGAAGCTGCTCGCCATCACCAGTATTTTCAACACTTTGTTCTTACTGGACGGAGATGACGCCAAGCGAGTCATCGTTGGCATAACCGTCAAGAACAACTTTACGCCTTATGTCCAGCTAGAAAAATGTGGAGGAATTATGTGGTGTTTAACCTTACAGAGTGGCAAGAACTGGGCAACTACAAGTCGGTCATATCAAAGTTTTTCAACAACACGCTACTTCCTCAGAAAATTAGTCTGACTAATCATGGAATCTCTCTGAGACGCATGTATGGTGACCTTATGGTCGTCATCATCGTGAACAAGATGCCGGACTCCTATCTGGGCGCGTCTTTGTGAGGTGTGTGACCTCATCGACGTCACCAACAATCACCGGGATATATGGTAGACACCCTTCCCACTATATTGTAACGATTTGATCGACACACTCGTCTTGGACGTATGCGACACGCTAACAGACTCAGTGGTTGTCATCGATCTCAAACAGCCTACGGTGGAAACGCACATCAGAAACCTGGATTTTATCAGTGCTTCCTACTATACATGTCAAGTCATCGGCTGCTGGATTGTGAACTATATACAATTTTACTAACATATCTAAGATACACCGTATAAAACGTATGAACGAAAATATGCACTATTCCTTTAAAAGTTAATACTAAATATTATGTATGTCTGCTAAACCTTTAATGTACAGTAAATATTATGTATGTCTGTAAAACCTTTAATGTATGATAAAGATATGTTTTGTAATATCGTGTTTTATTCACGCAAAACCCGTCTGTTCCTTACACGTAGGATAACCAGATACGAATCTCAACTAGTTGAGCCGGCAAACTGGCACCATGTATGGACAGGGTCAATGACCTCTTGTACTATCTCACGGTTTCAGGTCATGATATACTCCTGTTTTGACTTGTCTTATCGAGCCGCCAAACTGGCGCCAGTTATGCATCATAAGGGAAACCCATTGCGACATCATTCAAGGTCGTGTTCTATTTCTGTCTCGTCTTGTCTTGTCGAGGTGCCAAACTGGCACCAGGGTTGCGATGAAATCACTGGGAAAGGGGTCTTACGGCTGGGAACCAATATAACACTCTACGCTAAGCAGCCGTCGGGAGAGGTTCATGCTGCCTGTTTTTTCCCTAGTCAGCGATGCCGTGGGAGGAGCGCCCGACGCCGTGGACTTCACCCCAATAATTAAAATAAACTCCCACACAAATAAAAAATAAAAACAATAAATAAAATAACTCTAATCCCCTATCCCAATCCTACCCAAACAAAAAAAACTAATGATCACTCATAAAAAACCAATGAGCACATATAAAAACACACAAAACAAATGATACAAGAATAAACAAGTTTGGAACACTGGACACGGGTCAGGGGAGAGCAGGGGGAACGCCATGACTCAATGCAAATAGCCAATCAGAGCTCTGTTTTAAGGTGCTGGGCACACTACTAACAAGTCCTTTGACCTGCTTTTGCAGCTTTGATAGGACAACGATTTAATTGTTAATGCTAGAAAAATCCACAACATGGACGATTGTGGTCTGCAATATAACAATTATCCATGTAAAGTGATTGCTACCAAGGGTAGTAAAGATGTTCACCATGCTACAGCCTCGGAGAAAGGCAAAAAAATCAGCCTCACCTACTGCTGTAAGGCCGAAGTTGATTTTCTATCATTCTATTGCACATTTAAAGGAAAAAGGAAGAATCCAGCATTTTAAGATGGAATGCCCCCGGATCATATGTTGAAATGAGTTAAATGTCCGCTTATGTAAACGCATTTGTGTTTATGGACTGGTTAAAAAGGCATTTCGTACCTAAAAAGGAGCCAGGAAAAGTTATGGTTATTATATATGGCCACAGCTCTCAATGTTCTGATGTAGATGTACTGGACATTGCTGAAGAAAATTACGTTATCCTACTTTCGTCTTCCAAGCCATGCTACACAGTATTTTCAACCATCTTCAAGCCTTTGAAGATGTTTTGGCAGCAAGCTTTCAGCAAGCAAATGGGTTAATAGCAATCTCGGACGGAGATTGACAAGACAGCAGTTAAAAACTTTGCAAATTACAGCTTAAAGCTAGGCCGTGACAGTAGGAAATGGCATTGCAGAACTTTATGCCTGTGGAATCTATACTCACAGCTCACAAATAATTCCTGTTCAAGCGTTCGCTGTGTTTGACAATGCTGCGACTCGAATTACCTAAAATACAACAGAGAAAGTTGATGGAAAATGATGCTATTTCTCCTGCCAACGTTGCTACACCTGACGAAGCAGCTAATTTGACAAATTGTTCATTAAGTGACGATAGTAAGAACTCTTCTTTTGTGTTTATCATGCCAATGGTAAAAAAAATACTAAGCCAACAGGACGAAAAAACAAACAGCCAAAGTCCTCAATACATTGGAATGACGAACAAAAATGCAAACATTAAAACAAGCAAAAATCAAAGGAATTGAAATTAAAATGCCAGTAAAAAAACAAACAAAAATGGAAATGGGACCATGTGTTGGCCGCAAGAGAAAAGGAAGAGGAAATAGAGGTCAACGAGATGGTGATGAATCCCTTGCAGATAACAAAATTGATGACGAACTCGATGAAATGGATGACGATCATGGTTATTGTACTGTATGAAATGGGTATTTCCATGCAAGAGGTGGTCCTAAGTGTGATTGGATTAAGTGCATTATATGCAGGAAATGGAAACAGGAATACTGTAGTTCAGACCTGTTCAGATATGAGCAGCAAGCTATTTTTATAACGTATTTAATTTAATTAAAATATTATATGTCTTTTAAATATGTGCCCTTTGTTGTAAAAGTTATTTAATATATTTTTAAGTGCTGAGTATGACTTAATTTTCATAGTTTTATATTTTTGGTAGGTGGTGGCATCTATACTCACATTGTTTGGCATCTTACCCAAAGTTTAAGGACAACATGACAGTGATGTATGATTTTACATTTAGAGTATTTTTATTTTAACACTATACGAAAATGTTTTATCAATTTTCTGTCAACACATTTTAATGTTATAACCATCAAACAACTTAAGTGTCGCCTCTTCCTCTAGTGACCTTATATATATATATATATAACACACACACACACAACACACACACACACTCATAACGTACACTGTTTACATAAACACGCCTTAAAATTGAGGCCGTGCGGTTGGACAATATATAAATAAAAATATTACATATATCATGGTCTATGGTCTAATAGTCGGAGTTCTTGGATTCAGATTCAGTTTAATTGAATTAATAATTGTATAATTCAAAATGACATCGAACCACCACCATACCTGTAAATTATTTGGTACCACGTTGAACCCTGATGGTAAGGATGTCCCGTATGAAAACTATACTAGTATCAACGATTTAGTAATCGCTCTCAACTGTGTGAACGCGTTTGAAAGTGCTGTTGTATTTTCATTTTCAAACTCGAATACAAAAAGTTGGACAACTCATGCCGATACTGTCAAGTATACATATGATGACATTATATTGTCATTTTAAGTCTACGGCTAGGATACGAACCCTAAACTAATATTAAAAGAGTCAAATACCCTTCCTATTTGGCCAGCATATTACTCGGATTGCCATTTCAAATTTATATTTATACGAACACTGGTGAAACTGTATCATTCGAGTTTGAAAAAGTGTGCGTGAAACTTCAATTTGGACGTTGCTTAACATTAACTGTCCTTACCAAAAATACCACGTACACAAGGTGGGAACGGTAATACCTTATAATTGCAGGATTTTCCATGAAAAAAGGCCACGGAATAGGGAGTTTTGTAAGTGGCTATTTCAAGAGCGTCATACCAAAGTGAACAAGTCATGCTAATATAATTTGAAATCAAGTGCTTTACACAAGTGTGTAGACAGAAGACACTGAATACCAGTTTAGGCTCTAAAGGGAGTCTTAAGATGCATCTAAGTCAGAAGAAGGAAGATATAAGGGGGTTCCATCTACGGTCTGGGACGTCGTACCCTCTACGTCTACAATTGGCTTACCTGTGTTAGAGATTATTTTGGGCTGGTTGACCACCAAGTGCTATTATCGATGGAACATCTGTCGCCTGTAGTGAAGAATAATTACTTACAGCCCAGGGCAAATCTGGGCCACCAAGTTACAACCCTTTGAGTGGACCCACGAAAGCGCATGACTCAAACATTTTGTGTTAGCCAATCCCTACTATTTGGTGAACCATGGTTAGCTTGGGGACACCCGCCACCGTTTACTGACTTTTGGTGGAAGGGTTTGGCCCCTTCATGATTGACCCCCCATTACTGGAGGGGCTCATGAACTCAGCTCTAGATATTGGCCTAAGCTAGGCAACGAGGATCTTGCGGAGATGTTCTGATCAACTATCCCCGTTTAAGATTGCGTACGAACTACCAATACTTAGTGTGTGTGGTGGGTGGGGGCCCTCAACTCCCACCCCTATACATAGACTTTACAGGTATTCTGCCACCCAGCCCGCCTTGAAAACCTCTCGTATAATTAAAAGGAAGCGCGGCGGGAAAATCAGTCAAGAAGTTTATCTGGAATAACTGTTTGTTTTTTATTAAGAAAAAAAAGAAGATACATTACGAGAACCTAAATATAATTGAATCACGTGAAGTGCTTGTCATCCAATATATTGAAATAACGCCACTAGAGAATGGATGTTATCGATTTTATAATATATAAAAATTAAATAAATATAATTTGTAATTAAGCTGGCTGTCAGTACAACTAGTGCGTTCAACATAGGAACGTGATGAACACAATTATAAACCCCAAGTTATAAATAAATATATAGTCAGCATGGAAGGCCAGGGTTCATAGTTAGTATAACTAGCGCATTTAGTGTGAAATGCAATAAACTTCATTATAACTCTTAACAAACATATATATCTTTAACACTATAACTAATAACTAGAAGTTAAATATACATGCGCCTTTATGTGAAAAGAAATAAACATTGTGTTGACCAGCAATATTAAAAAATGACCTATCTTTGGACCAAGTCCGAAGACTTAGATACAAATGCTCTGTGCTCAACGTTAGGAAAGCTAATTAAAATAATCCCACATACAATACTATAAGTTAACGGTACCATAGAAGGGACGGGTGGTAAGCCCGAGACTCAAGGTTTGCCATAGGGCAGCCTGAATATATATGTAAATATCAAATAAAGTATTATTGTATAGAATGTAATCTCACATAAGGAGACAGAAAGGCAACCGCAGTTGCAATGAACCACGTAAAAAAGCAAAACATCACAAAGTTAATGTTTAAAAGAATTTAAGTTCAAAACAATAATTTTGACAAAGATAATCCCCATTACGCCGAAAATGAATTTTGGTTACTAAATAATAGATCCCGGCTTTAATTCGCCGCCCTCACCTTGGCCAGTCAGTGGTACAATGAGAGACCTTTGAAAACAAACGTCCCAATAAATACCCATAATTGTATTCACAGAGAGAGGGGCAAGGGAAGAAGGGGTAGGAGGAAAGAACACAAACTCAACAAGCAAAGAAGGAACTGGTAACTCGTAGAGGGAACCAGAACGCCAGGTGAAACTCACAACTCGACGCAGCCACGTGGAACCTCATTCTTTTGTTTCCGGCTGGGCGTGGATTGATTCCCGAGCAGTCAGTTGAACGAAAGCTCCACATAGTCAGTTGAGTAGAGTGTCAGAGAGCGGAGGTCAGCCCACGTGCTCTAGTACTGGAGTTCATCAAGGGGGTTTGGTGAGTGTTGCCCTTTTGAAATAGCTTGAACTTGTAACTCGTTACAGCCTGACCAGATGGCTAGCCTGAGCCAACAAAGAAGTTGCCCGGGGGCCTTCAACATTGAGGAACCCTGTAGAGATTTTTGGAGAGTCAATCTGAAGTGGGCAGATCTATTTTCCTACATACAGCCATTGGTTGAGCATCCGGATGGATGCGGCCCATCACGAGGAGCCAGCCACTCAATCTAAAGAATGAACAACACAAGACCCGCCTGTGCAGAAGAAGGGTGAAGTAGATGTTTTGGATTTAAATGTCTTTTCTACACCCTCAATCGTAAGAGTGTACCAGCAGTGAACCCGATCACTTTTCCATCCCAAACACACAAGCCAGTTTCTAGGGCATTCAATGGATATAGTATAAACATGTATCTTCCCTAACGAATGATTTACACATTGAATCTACCGTTACCAGTCAAGTAGAATTATATATAGAGCTTTCACAAGGCTCACATGGCAATACCTCAAAGCTAAAACAATGAAGCCCGACGGTGGCGGTTTCATCGATCCGGATTGCTTCCATCAACAAGTAGTTGCACTAACTGTTCGGTATTTACACGGTGAGGTGTCTTAACCAAGAAAAATAACTTTTGAACATTACCAAACTCAGCGTCAGGTTAGCCCATTCCAGACTAGCGTTGAGTATTCTGGTCGCTCCTACGCTCATACATCTACATCTCCACATCGTAGAAGCAAGTATTTTAGTACGACGTGTCAAATTAGTACCGTCTGTACTGTTAGCCCATGCTAAGGCGTTAAACGTTATTCCCGCCAAGTTTTTCATCACCCAAGTGGAGATGTAAACGCACCATTCTTTCGGACATGCATTGGAAGTCGCTAGACAATGTGTTCACAGGACAGCTCTTCAAATGATGTATCGTAAGATTCGTATCCCATACGGTGTTCAACAAAGATGTTAACAAGAATCCATTCAATTTTAAAACGTTCGGTATGAATAATTTCTTGCTGTACGTGGACGGGGAATAAGTACCGTCAGAAGCTTTGTAGCCCAACTTTTTAACCGAAAACTATGGCATGTCCTACTACACGTTTTTTCAGGAGTGAGTACCCATTTCATGGACAAGGGTAGTGATATCACATGGTAAACTTCCCTCAATGGATACCATCTCACACCGAGTCTGTCAGCCTACATTGGATCGACCCACTCTCACACACTCTCTTTTTCTCTCTCATTTATATACATAATTCTATTTAGTTATTAATTTAGTAATCTAAAATTATTTATTTAAATATACAGTAGAAAGGTAAAATTAAAACTGAATACGAAATTAAATCATAACTACATGATCAAAATCAAATAAAGTGTGCGCCGAAATTAGACTGATAAAATAATACACTAGAAAAGGGCACAAAAGCAAAGTTCACCTGATTTTTTAAAAACCCCACCAGAGCTAAGATATACATGATGAGAGGTTAAGGGAGTAACACATATTTGGGGATCTAAGTGACAGTTAATAATTAGTTAAAACATATAGTTGAGATTGAAAGTAACACAATAATGAGATACAGAAATAGTAAAAGGTGGAAACCAGATAATTTACTAATTTTCCCACAAACCAAATATTAGATACATTCTAACAATAAAATTTTGGACCTACTTGGAATTTTGCTAGATGCCCATAAATACATAATCAAGACACTTAAAAAAAAGAGGGGGTGAAAAAGAATAATTTTATCGTTACAATAAAATAAAATATATTCTTGTAATAGGCTACACTAACCATCTCTTACCGAACCGTGAATTCATATATGAGTAAGGGAAGGAAAGTAAAATATCGACATGTCAAATGTTAAAGTTAAACAAAGTTGTGAATTATCATATTAAAATTTGATTTTATAGGTTACACCACCTATCAAAAAATTACATTTAATAGATAAAATTAAAAGAATGAGCGATCTCCTAGTTCCAAGTAAAATAAAAATAAACAAATTATTATTAAATAACTAGTTACTTAATCTAAAAAGAGACGAATCACCCCAACACAGATACAATTTTAATGAAGCAAAGAAATGAATGTTACCACCCAAGATGCTTAGCTGGAACAGAGTGGGGTGAGGAAAAGCGAACCACCATCATTTGATGAAGATACTGGTCCACTTACTAAAATAAGAACAAAAGGTATTCACATGGCATATCACTTCACAAAACTAAACTGCGATATATATTTTGAAAGCTTGTTAGGTTCACCGACAGTCCGCACTACCCACAAAGTCATAGAGATGTGCAATAGGATCCATAATTTCGTAACTAAAAATATTCTTCTCTAAATAGATAAATATTGGCACTTAGTTCTGTATGGAATTTCTTTTCTGCTACCATCGTTTGGGGACTTTGAGACTGGATGATTGATTATGGACACGCACACCATAAACATACGTTGAAAACAGACTTGTGTTTTACCTCTGTACGTTTAGACGTTTTCCCTGCTTATCAACTGCCAACAATAAGAGCACACTTTCAACCCCCGTCATCAACACGGATCTACATATCAATCTTGTGACGTAATGGGTGTGTGAGAGATAACTTTGGCAGCTGTGGGGTTTTTCCAGGTGGAAAGTCACACTCGTTTTCAATCCTACTCATAACACGTTACCACTTCAACAAATAGGCTCAGGCTTTTGTGGCCATTATTATCTCATATATCTTCTCTAGCTCACCCAGAACATTTCATTCAAGACTTTTCTGGTCCCATTCTCACCCACCAATCATACAGACAACAGCGCCAAAGTTCTGAGTTATAACAACACGTGTTTCATGACGTCAGCGTTCTGCCACATCTCAATAGTATTCGTCAAATCAGCGTGCACTCTATCTTCCCCCTTCACTGACGGCGCCTATAAAAGAGCGTCCCAATGGCATGCCACTCATAATATTATTTAATATGCTTGCAGTCATCGAAGTTATCATCATGGAAAGCTAAAAAATACCTGAGAAGTATTGAACTAGCAAAGCCACTGAAACCACTCACCATGGCAAATATTTCAACACGCAGTTTCTTCTGGATGAAGTTGACGCCAAACGGGTCATCAACAGCATGAGTGTCAACACAACTTTACGCCCTTTGTCCAGATAGAAACACGAGGAGGAAACTGTATGGTGGGGAAAGAGCTGACCAACTATGCAAAGGTCAAATCAAAGCGCTTCAGCAACGTTCAAACGCCTCCGAAGATAAGCTGTTTAATCATGAACTATCTTTGAGACGCATGTGCGTAATCTGGGAGAAACATGAGGCTGAGCACAGTTCCTTTAAATGGGTTACTTATCTCACCCCGAGCTGGGCACGTCTCTGCAAGGTGTTGGAGCTCATCGACTGGGTCGATATGTGGTCGTGTATGAACACAAATATGTGATTAATATAATATTTGCTAAACCAAGGTCAGAGCTAATATATAAGGACACATGATGTAAGATGACTTTAATACACTCTTCCTCCTGGACGTCCTTGACATAATTGTGACCAGAGGGATCAGACGTCGACTGGATCTGAAGTCTCTAACAGAGATGGACTCAGATCACAATCCCGTTTTTGTGAACTTGGGACGCGCAGTGCCTTCATAGAGACCCCCCCCCAAAAAAACCTACCTAAGGTACACTGACTGGGACAGGTACACAACTGTATTGAAAGAGAGTGTGGACTCTCCTATACCTCTCAAACGGCAGTATAAATCGGTCATGATGCGTAGTTTAATATCTTCATAATCAAGGAAACGCTCGAAACTTCGAATCCGAGTCCCCATCATAAGAGGGTGCCGCAGGATTGCCTGCTCGATTCTATCCTCAGGCACGTCCAGAAGATAAATCGGCTAAGGAAGGTTTGGCAAACCTTGAGGGACTCATTAGACAAGGCCAATTGGACCGCAAAGTTCTCTTAGTTTGCGAGTTGGTCCAAGAATACCGGAACATTGTCTGGGAGAACAAGATTGAGAGCCTGTGCGTACAGGACGGGTCCTTGTGCCCAATGACGAGAAACTTGATTTGGACCCCCGCACCAAGGCCCACTGTTGTATAATGGAACGGGGTGGCCAACACCGACCTGGAGAAGGCCGATGCTCTTGCTGAGCACATAGAGGCACCATTTGTACCGATTGACGACCCGCAGACCCGGTGCACATTGCGCACGTGGCAGAGATCATCGGTATGGTCTCGTACAGACCCTTGGATGAACCTGAACCTACGGAGGTGTCAGAAAGGTGATGGGATTTATTGATCTGAGATCAAACAAAGCCCCCAGGACTGGATGGTATCAGTAACAAGGTCCTCAGAAACTGCCCTTGGAAATGATAAACTTCCTCGTGTATTTATTCAACGCCATCCTGCTCCTGAATCACTTCCCTGAGCTCTGGAAGCACGCAACGTCCTCTTCTTCCGTAAACTGGGTAAGGGACGACCCATTGATCAACCTTTCGATGTTTGACAAGCTGTTCAAGAGACAGCTACTGATGAGACTACCCTGACATGTTCACGAGGTGGGGATCTTGGTGGACAAATCAGCTTTTAGGCGGGAAACGCTACGTCTTACCAACTTGTCCACCATGTGGAGCAGGTCATGAGGACGTTAATACAAACAAGCTAACTATCGTTGTCTTCCTCGACGGGGAAAAGACCTTCAGCCGTGTTTGGCACGAAGGTCTCCTCTTTAAACTGCTTTCCTTGAACTTAAACTTCTAGGTTTACAATCTTATATATCCCACCTCACCTTCTCCACAAACTTTGAAAACGCCACTTCCCAAATCAAAAGCATCCGGACTGGTGTGCCTCAGGGATCCCTTATGGGCCCTGTTCTCTTCAGTCTGTATGCGAATGACACACCCAAGTAACCATACACCAAATTAGCACTGTATGTGGATGATTCTAGTAGTGGAGTTGTGGCAAGTGTATATGGTAGAGAGGTGACTCCAGAACGCACTTGACACAGTTTTATGAGTGGATGACCACCTGGAGGACGAGTATAAACGCGGAGAAGAGCACATTATTGCTCTTCACATGGAAGAGAAATTACTAAAGGCCGGCTCTTCTTCGGTTGTTCGGAGAACAGATCTAATGGGCGAACAGTGTAAGTAACTGAGGCTGGCGCTGGACACCAAACTGACCTGGAGACTGCACTTTGCTGAATGACTGACTAAGGTGAGGCAAAGGCTGGGAAGTCTAGGCCCATTATTGAACAGGCGTAGCACCCTGTCCACGAGGAACGGACTGACAATGTACTCAATTGAGTTTTTTTTTTACGTCCTTAGAGAGTATTTTTACAACAGTCAAGATTATAAAGCCTTTCTTGTTTTTATAGTCTTTCTAATAGATCAATATCCTCACATGTTTTCAAATCTTCAATTAATTTCCTTTAGCTATTATTAGTCCTATACTGGTTCTTCCCGCTAACATCTTTTTCACATAGTACACAATGCTTGAATGTAATATATTGCTTCCTTTTTGGCTGCTGGAGTAAGATGTGACAATCTCTTCGTGATTTTTAACTTTAAATATTGATAAATATTTTCCAAAAACTTAAACAAACAAACAAACAAAAAAGTAATTAGAACTCAAATTTATTTGTAACAAATAAATATTTAAGAAGCTAACCATGATAATAGTGTATTATTGAGACGTAAAAAAACTATCTGGATCATTTGGGTCCTTTGTAATTTCGAACTAAAAGCATCACTCCCAAGAGCTGTTCCGGGAGCGTCCTTGGCTCAAGGCCAGCGAGACAACATTATAAAATATTACTTTACTCGACTCAACTGGCATTTTTTAAAATTACCCTGAAAACACTCTCAATGGTCCTTATGTTCCAACATGGACCAAGTAGTCTAACTGTACTCCTGTACCGTTGGCGGTGATACCCTGTGTGGTCCAAGGCAAAGGAAGAAAACCACCCCCCTTCAAAGTTTTTAGGGCACTATTGTTTTGTACTGGTGATTCTCACAATAAAGAGGGTTTTCCTTAATACCAAATAGCAGATTATTAACCTTGTAATACCCCGTTACTGACTGCAAGGTTTTCTAAAAAAAAATTATTTTTTAAATAGTCAGTAAAAATTTGCAGCAATACATCTGGTCCCACCGGCCATGTTGGCAAAAACCTCCCCATACTAGGATCACGTACCCAAGCTAAAAATCATCCGTAGACATGAAGGAAACCTGTTGTGAAGAGAACTGGCTCTTACATCTCCGTGTAGTGGTCATCACCTGCACTAGAGGAGGAAGCTTGCGAGAACTGCTGAACTGTGTGTAGTCAATTGGCCACTCACAACACTTTCAAATGTTAGGCTTGGAAATATCTTTACTTTGGAAATAGTAGAAATACCTAATTTTTAAAATCGCATGAATTGTTTTAAAACATAGTAATTTTTTTATCATTTGTTTAAGTTTTTTATATAATTCAACATTTAGCTTAAAACTCATTATTTTAATTTTAATTGACGGCCAGCAATAAATATTTAAGCAATATTATCGATATTGTTAATTCCCCTAAACATAGAAAACGATAAAGAAAAAACCAAGTGAATTGTTATCACAGTTATCTAAATATTCCTTAGAGAGACAATCTTGAATTGTGGTGACCGGGTATCTTGGTCAGATGCAATGGAAGTGTTTATAAACATGTGATTTTACCATCACATTTCCAACAAATGTGGATGTATTTTTTCTGAGCTATCTTTCTCAAACCTGTATATATTTGGATCACGTTATGTCGTTAAGATCACTAGGTTCAATAAAAAGATGAGTATAATCTATTTGTTGAGCAAATTATGAATGTTGGTGGTCGGTGAGAGTGCTTACATATTATTAGTACGAGGAGAAAGTTTCCCACTGATGTTATCTTGTTTATTGTGCTAGGTCAGCATGGCATTCAGGCAGCCTGCCCTAGTGAGCCGACAGTTCAACTCCCCAATTAGACTGTACTCCCAGGAGAATGTCGCAGAGACCCTGAACAAACAGGCGCACATTCTGGCCAATGGAGCATTGGGGTGAGCATTCAAACTATATTCAACATTATCATTGTCTTCAAAAATACCGTTATTATTGAACCTACAGGTAAACATGTTTAGAGCAATCTAAACACTTATTTTAGCCGGTACAACCTCACCGGCTTCAGTCTCGACTTGTCTGGTATGTCGGTGATGGGAAGGAAGGTAGTGAGTGGTAAGAATCCCAGACGATCGTATATTATGTGTGTGTTATTTCCTACTCCTTCAGGCAAATAAGGATACACTTCCTCTAATTTATAATGAATGCTTTTACGTCATCTTATCAGCAAGTTTGACGGACGTGGGTACTACACAGATCTTGTCAACCCCCCTCTTCCCCCAGCACGGAAACCCCTTCATAACCCCTTACCACCACTCAGACCCCCATCTTGTGTAAACTTTAGACTAAACAACATATAGAAGGTCTTATATGAATGATAGTGATAACTGATAAGGAACACGCTGTATATAGTATAACACTGTATGTAACCTAACCATACCTTTGAGTTTGACTCTGATAGTAATGATCACTAAAAAAACTCAAACCTAATTTTTCATTGTCCATCTACTCTTCAGCTGCTGGAGTTTATTTCAATATTTTTAAAATTTAATTTGCCGCTCTTCTGATTTTGCCACCCTGGGCTATAACCCCCTCAGCCCTCCTGCAAATCTACCCCTGCAACCTCTTTATCAATAAAATAGGCCATTAAAGAGCTTGAAGGTCACTTCCAAATGGTGTATTTGTATTGTTGGTTAGCACTACCGAGTGTTCGTTAAGGAAACCTACATTAGTGCTATCAGAGCTGGTTTGAGTCTCGACTCGTTCTCAGACACAAACTGTAACTGACCCTCATTTACACTCACAGGATGAAAAATGGAGAACATACCCTTGCACCCTCTCAATATTGGACCCTGGCCTCAAGAGTTACATTCAGGGGTGAGAATCTCCATCCTAATCATGTCATTTTTTACGTTACTCCTCAGTCACTTCACGGATTCTTCACACTTCATATAGAGTACATTTTGTCAAAATACGATAGTAAGGTAACCATCTCTCTTCTGTCTGTCTGTCTGTCTGTCTGTCCTTGGCCACGCATCTGAAACTATAAGATGGATTTTGATCAAACATAACATTTAGATTTTATAGAGCTACACCCTACACCTCCAAACATTTTCTGAAATTTTAAACCTAAACCTTAAATGAAGTGTATATACTGATGATGACTGATTATTTGAATTCAAAATTTTGAAATAGGCTCAAATGATTTTGCAATTCATATGGTCAGCACCTCCTAACTTCCTTAATTTGGGCCTATGGGTTGCGGCCAAGGGTGGGGGAAGTGAAACTGGGTTCTGATTGTGTGGGTTTTCAATTAACGTCCGGATTGAATTTTTATTTGTACAACTATGTCTATTACAAAACGTGATATTGATAAGAATTAGTAAATGATATGAAAGCACTTAATGGAATTATTCAGGAGCTCATAACAGAACAAAGTATGCAAGGAATGCTCAACCAATGGCCTGGCTGATCTCTAGGTGTCCTGACACGGTTATAGAACCCAGTACCTTGGGCACGACGATGGTAGCTCCTTAGCACTCATACTTGGTGATCAGGCGTCCTAACCCACATAGCCCCCAAAATGGGCAGCGCGACCCTCTTAGCTACGATGGTGATTTGCCAGCCCTGTAAATTGGGATGCACTACTTTTTATTCTACCTTCTGGCCTGGCTTACTGTGAGGAATGCTGACACTCGGCTTATGATGTCAGCGTTTGTTCTATTTGTTTAATAGCTCATCTAATCACCTTGTAATACTCGTTTGGTCATTCACAATTCAAAGCACAACAATATTAAACACTCTCCTCAATTTAGGCCGTGTGATTACACTACTGGGGGTTTTCTTTAAGATATTCGAATACTTTGGGATATATTAGCTCTCTCAACGTTATTTGGATTTTTTTCCTCCTCTGTTTATATTTTGCATTCATAAACTTTACGTATTATTACTGGCCCTAGTATCAACAAACTGATTGGCAATGCCACAGTGACAATGGACCAACTTTCTGAGTCAGTTTACTGTCCCTTGCACTGTTTGTTTACTTTCTTAAATACATACAATGAGATTATAACAACATACAAAATTACTACACTTGGAATGGCATAGCTGCAAACAAGTAACTTGTTAGAACGTATTTCTTCAACTTTTGTTTTAGCTTGGCATAATCAAATTTATTTAAGTCCACTGTTGAATCACTAGAAATTGCGTAATTGTCCAATTCCTCCTGTAAATGTGTAGAATCATCCAAACAAGGAAAACTATTACTATCGCTCCTAAGGATATTTTTTAGCTATGGGAATCACATACCATTCCACATACCATTGTTTTCCTATTATATCACAATCTGAGACATTTACAATTCTCCCTGTACGAGTTAAAGTTTTAGTTATTGAAGGAGTGAGACTAACACTTTCTTTACAAAAAAAAAGTAACCTCAGTATCTCTGGTACAACACACAACCATCCTGGCGATATCATTTTAAAAACAGACTTTTTAATATGCTTACTTTCCTTTTACATGATTTAGAATCACTTTTGAATATAAATATATTGAAAATACAATTTCCAACATTGCTACCCACAACATTAAATTATTCGGATAAATAACCAAATTCTGATTTTAACACTCTCAAAAGTAAATTTGATCAACTGATCTGAAATATTTTCTATCTTTACTCAGTACATACAACTTTTGATAATGTTCAATTAATTTTGCACTAATCTGGGAACGGACCTAGTATTGTTTAATATTCTTTCCTGTGTAACCCTTTCATAAGTATTACCTGGTTCTTATGATCTACTAACAATTCATCTTGTTCCTGAGCTAACCGATCTAAACTTTCTGTAACAAGGACAACTCTTCGGAATCCAAAGTCCCAAAGAAACAATTGAGGACCTTTCCTCCTCGGTCAAAAATAGCTCTTTCTCTACGATACGTCTTGGTTGGAATCAAATTGTTTAAGCTACATAATTCTACGCTAAATTTATGGAAAATTTCCCTCAGCTGCTCAAGAGAATTCTGCAAATTACTTGACCAAATATCGTTTTAATTATTTCCGAAAAAGAATCTGGTTCTTAAGGGATTTACTTATATTTAATTACTCTCTGGCATTGGAGAATTATTGCGTTAAAAATCAAGTAGTAACTCTTTGCAACTAAAGCTCACAAAATTGTATTAATATATTTGTCAATAACTCAGAAACTGTTGGTTTTATAAAAATATATTTCATATAAAAGTTTTGTATGTTTAATAGTAGACAATTTTTCAATGAAAATTTATTTAGTATCTGAAATAGTTGCGGAGATACGGAAGTTTCTGCTTCAGCAAAGTACCCTAAAAGTAATTTTCATGGGAAAATGAAAATAGCCAAATTATTTATAATCTTAATCAACACCAAGATACGAGTTTTAATCAAAATCGTTAGAGCCGATTTTGATAAAATAGATTTTTTCACTTTTCACCCCTAGTAGTGTGGGGGACGTTTGGGAACCCCGCTTCTACCAACGGGTCAAAACACTCACATCCTGTTTGAGTACCGTTATAATTGACCTACTTTCCTCTAATTGGCTGCTATAAATAGCCTCCTTCCCCCACCAATTTTGACCTGCTTTCCACATCCTCATGCCTACCCCCTCCCCCTACAACCCCCCGGACTACTATCCCTGGACATGTTGGTTCTTGATGATTGTTAATAGATATTGAGGTAATTGCCCCGGGAGACGGGGTTTTTCCCTGGCGCCAGTATGTCAGCCCTACAAGACAAGAATAGATATTGAGGTCATTGCCCCGGGCAACGGGGTTTTCCCTGGCGTCAGCTTGACGGCTCACGAAACAAGAATAGATCGTGACCTCAACAACCTTGGGTTTTTCCTATGACGTAATCATTGGGTGTTATGTCGCAACTCTGCCTGACACATGCATAATCAGGGGTCTCGGAATCCGCAGTTAGGGGCCGCTATCCTCCGTCACAAGTCTACTAAAATTGGTTGTTTGGTAGCGTCTGTCGAAATGCGTGGATGTAGAAATGTTCCTCCACCAGCAGCTCTCGGACCGGACAACCTGGGTTTTTTCCTATGCCATAATCATTGCGTGTTATTTCGCAAATCTAGCTGACACATGCACAATCAGGGGCCACGGAATCCGCAGTTAGGGGCCGCTATCCCCAGCACAAAAGTTTACTAAAATTGTTTGTTTGGTATCGTCTTTCACAATGCACGGATGTGTGTATCCGTCACGGACCGGAGGAGTAAGGTAGAATTGTTCCAGAGTTTATGTGGTGTGAGGGAGTGTATAAAACCACCATCCCCCCGAGCGACATATGAATCCACTACCTCCAACTGCCATAACGTGTACCCGACCCCCGATACTTCTTAAACAACAAAGAAATTTAATGTTTCCATACATTAAAAAAATGCATAAGTAATGGCCGTAAATATATATCAGGGCTGAATACATGGCGACAGTTTGGTCGGTCGTCAAGACAATAATAGATTGTGCCCACGAATGATGGCGTCAGGTTGGCGGGCAGACAAGTCAGGACAAGAATATATCGTGACCTTGACAACCTTGGGTTTTCCCAATGACGTAATCATTGCGTGTTATGTCGCAACCCTGGTGCCAGTATGGTACCCAACAAACCGAGTTGAGACAAGATAAGATATTGAGGTCATTGACACGGGCGCCAGGCTGGCGGGCAGACAAGACAAGTCGAGACAAGAATAGATACTGACCTCGACAACCTGGGGTTTTCCCAATGACGTAATCATTGCGTGTTATGTCGCAACCCTGGCGCCAGTTTGGTGGGCCGACAAGTTAAGACAAGAATAGATCGAAGGGTTTTTCCCTAGCGCCAGGCTGGAGGGAAGACAAGTCGAGACAAGAATAGATCGTGATCTCGACAACCTTGGGTTTTACCAATGACGTAATCATTGCGTGTTATGTCGCAACCCTGGCGCCAGTCTGGTGGACCTACAAGTCAGGACAAGAATATATCGTGACCTCTGCAACCAGGGTTTTCCCTGGCACCAATATGTCAGCCCTACAAGACAAGAATGGATATTGATGTCATTGACCAGGGCAATAGATTTTCCCTGGTGGCAGACGAGACAAGTTTGGACTCGTAAGGGGGGCAAACAGTAAATAAAACACAGATATTCCAAATATACATATATATTTATTAAACAGCACAATTATACATTTTTACAAGTATGTCTCATATATTCGTTCATACGTTTTTCAACAGTGTCTTTTAGATACGTTAGTAAAATTGTTTTTAGTTCACAATCCAACATGTAATAGTCCAAAACGACGATTTGACGTGTATAGTAGGTAGCACTGATAAGATCCAGGTTTTTGATGTGTTTCCACCGTAGGCTGTTCTAGGTCGATGATATCCACCGATTCTTTTAGCGTGTCGAATATATACATTCTCCCCTACAACCCCCTTCCCCTTCAACCCTTTCCCTACAACTACCTCCCGGGAAAACACCCCTCCCTTCAACCCTTCCCCTACAAACCCCGTCCCCGTTCCGCTAACGGCTCAAAACGCCCCTTCCCTTCAACCACCTCCAGGGTCAAAACATCCCTCCCTTAAGCCCTTTCCCTACAATCACCTCCCTCTTTCAGCCCTTCCCCCTACAACCACATCCCAAACACTTTCAAACCTTTCCCTACAAACACCTCCCGCGTCAAAACACCGCTCCCCCCTTCAACCTCGTCCCGCTTCCACTAAAGGCCGCCTGATTGCTAGAACATTTGTTTTGCAACAGCCTTGTGACGCGGGTAGTGGATCTATCTGCGCACTGTTGTGTTTCAAGTCACGTAACCCACCTTTTCTCGTGTGCCAGACATGTTGATTGCTAATTGATGATTGCTATGCAACAGCCCTGGCGAGGACTATACATCTAGAGAAACAGCCTTGGCGAGGACTTCTTTCAATCTCCATCAAAGACTTTTGAAAACATCCTTGTTATTCGTTTAACGCGAGTAGTGGACCTCTGTTATCCGCGCCCACCGTTGTCTAGACCTATGATTGTTGTTTTCAATATTCACCCGTAACATTAACTCGTTCGATATTATGTCTACTGGTTCCGGGATTCAATTCCTGACACGGTTAAAAATGTTGCTTTCAGACAGCGCAGCGAAAATAATAATTGCCGTTTTATTCAATATTGATACTGGGTTCGATTGTCAAGTAGAATATTATTTAATTGCCGTACCGTGTTTGTCGTGCATGCTATTCGGTCCACTAGATGGCATCAAAAGCCAGTTTAGTTAATGTAAGGTTTCTAGGAGAGTTTACAAATAATAAATAAGTTAATGTAAGGTTTTCTTTAACAACTTGCTGAGTATTTATCATAGGCCAAGCCATGTGATATTTTAAACAGTCAGAACCCTGTATTCATACGTCAAGTCAGGTGATCTGCAGTACAAATAATTCTAGGGTAGAGAGCAAATAAAAGTTCTGTCTGAATATTCACTATTTAACATATTCATACGTCAAGTCATGTGATATACAGCTTATATTTTAAACAGTCAGAATCTCCTATTCATACGTCAAGTACTCACAGTCAGCAAAGACCTAAATAATATTGCGCTTGTAAATTATTTGCTGATTGTCAATAAAAAAAACTAGTAAGAATATGTTGTTAATATTTAAGGTAAGGTGACGAGTTCACACACGGTATTCAATATCTTGTGATAGTGTACCCGCATTTGCGTGGAGCGAGAGTTTGAAATAGTCTAGAATATATTCAGCCCTTGGCGATGGAAATGTTTGAACCCCTAACTCCGCTACCAGACACGGTTTCGATTTCAACCTTCCCCCGCTGATCCTGACAATCATCTAAATAATATTGCTGCTGTAAGGTAAGGTGACAAGTTCACACACGTAATCTAACCCACATGGTATTCTGGAGGGAGAGTTGGAAAATAGCCTCAGCTTGTTAGGTCAGTGTTCGAACTCCAACCTATCTAGTTTAAAAAAATTTGTCATCAGCTAGCTATCTGTACGCCTATAAGGTGTCTAGTTCACCTATACAAAAGCATAAGCCATGCGGTATTCGGAAATAGCCTCAGTGTTCGAAGTCAAAACAATCATGAGCCCCACTTAGTAGGTATGAGGAAGGAAAATGCACCAACATTTTCACGAAGTGTGCGGAAAAAAAAACACCTTCGGTCTACGCTTGCGGGGGGCCGACAACTAGAATGGTCATGTACCAGAACGGGAATCAAACCCGCGACCTCCCTGGCATTGGCAGTGACGCCTTAGACTACGCTACCAGTGATGCAGGTGAATAACAAACACATACCGAGTAAGTTTGTTGATATATACTGACCACAGGTAAAGTAGCTATATGTTCTTCATACTATAGTTTTGGTCTTTCTACCAAACAAATTAAATATTTAAGGTAAGGTGTCGAGTTCACACACATAAGTGTACCCGCAGGGAAAATATGGAAAACCTCCCCGGTGCTGTTGAAGGAATCTATGGAGTGGATTTGTTTAGCAAAATTAACTAGGCATGTTTTCCACTCTCAAGACTATATATTCTATCCTGGGAAGGGTCTATGGTCCAATACCCTCTCTCAATACGTGTAACATGTTACAATACTACCTCTATCGTTATACTGCCAAGGACGGGGGGGATCGCTTTTCGAATCTCTATCGGATGAACTGATGTGTATTTCCTCAAATGTTTTTTTCCACTCAAATGCGGGCTCACTTCCTCTAAATTCAAAGTTCCCAATTATCAATCTGTTAGTTTAATTATTTAATTGGTTTGGTATGAAGAACAGTTTAGAAGTAATTGTTCTTTTATGTCATAGCCTTGCTAAAGGTATCTTTTTTTAATGAGCCTCTTGGACAAAGATCCCTGGTTCATCCCTTGGCGTGATAAATTCCCTGGTTTCAACCTGTTGACTAATTTCCAAGGCAGAATGAGTCTGAGCAGTTAATTTAAAATAAAGCTATGTTTTTTATCAAAGATTTAATTTATGCAACCGGAATTTTTTTAGCTGCCAGTGCCATCCTCCACCTACCTGAATTTTTTCTAGTCAAATATTTATTTTATTGTACATGAGGCCACTATGTAAATATATACTTTTTTAATGTAAATAAAAATTGTAAAAAACTGTTATGTTTGTGTTTTAATGTCTACACCCTCTCTCTCCTGCTCCGTCTCAAACATTATGGGTAACAATGTTGCCATCTCCGGAAAGTTTTACAGTACCTAAGCAGGGCACTGCCCTTTATGATTGTTGAAAACCAAATCTCCCTCCTTGCAGATGTGGGTACCCTATCACAAGTTAGTGTGACTTATCATGCATGTGTTTAGGTGAACTAGACACCTTATAGTCTTATAGATAGATAGCTGATGACAAATTAAAAAAATAGATAGATTGGAGTTCGAACACTGGCCTATCAAGCTGTGGCTATTTTCTACCTCTCCCTCGAGAATACAGTGTGAACAAATGGTGCAATCAACAGTTCTGAGAGGAGCGTGTGACTATGGTTATTTGTCACGTCACAATAATGTCTGACATACGTATAAAGTATTATTATAACAAGCATTAGTATAGTCTAACTCCACTTCTTTTGTATTGTGTAACATTAATATACTAAACACCTTCCTGGTATTATGAATATTGCTCTAAGGGCTTGCGGAGGTCAGGGTTCAAACATTTCCACCGCCAAAGGCTGAACATATTCTAGGGATTTCTTAAAAAATAATCAATCATCAATTAGCAAACAACATGTCGCAACATGCCCGGGGGACATCCTCAGCAGCCTTTGTCGACTTTATACGTCACAGGGATTCGAACCCCCCGCCATCTACCACCGGTAAAGGACTCGTGTGTTCTTTTCTGTGATCCAGAGTCAAACCTAGATTCTCTCACCTAAACGCCTGATATCTTAACTCACGCTGAACAGTGTAGTAGGTAACAGAGTTTTGGCGTAGTGTTTAACTCTTGTTGCCAACTGGTGTTCCTGCTATAGTTGTGTCGCATGGTCAACATCGAGATTCTTGGGGGCTAAGCACAATATACATGTGTCAATATTCTAAAACTGTTTATCTCCTATCGAACACCTTAAATATATTCTAGATACGTTAATGTTGATGTCACCTTCACTGTTTGACTTGAGACCGCAAACACACTATCCGTGGTTCAAATCACGGCTAGGCGGACGTTACACTCTCCCTGCGGTTCACTTAGCCTAGTATTATAAATTTAATAATTTTGCTAAACAACTCCACTCCATAGATTCCTTCAACAGCGTCGGGAGGTTTTCCATATTCCCCCTGCGGGTACACTTATGTGTGTGAACTCGACACCTTACCTTAAATATTTAATTTGTTTGGTAGAAAGACCAAAACTATAGTATGAAGAACATATAGCTACTTTACCTGTGGTCAGTATATATCAACAAACTTACTCGGTATGTGTTTGTTATTCACCTGCATCACTGGTAGCGTAGTCTAAGGCGTCACTGCCAATGCCAGGGAGGTCGCGGGTTTGATTCCCGTTCTGGTACATGACCATTCTAGGTGTCGGCCCCCGCAAGCGTAGACCGAAGTGTTTTTTTTTCCGCACACTTCGTGAAAATGTGGGTGCATTTGCCTTCCTCATACCTACTAAGTGGGGCTCATGATTGTTTTGACTTCGAACACTGAGGCTATTTCCGAATACCGCATGGCTTATGCTTTTGTATAGGTGAACTAGACACCTTATAGGCGTACAGATAGCTAGCTGATGACAAATTTTTTTAAACTAGATAGGTTGGAGTTCGAACACTGACCTAACAAGCTGAGGCTATTTTCCAACTCTCCCTCCAGAATACCATGTGGGTTAGATTACGTGTGTGAACTTGTCACCTTACCTTACAGCAGCAATATTATTTAGATGATTGTCAGGATCAGCGGGGGGGAGGTTGAAATCGAAACCGTGTCTGGTAGCGGAGTTAAGGGTTCAAACATTTCCATCGCCAAAGGCTGAATATATTCTAGACTATTTCAAACTCTCGCTCCACGCAAATGCGGGTACACTATCACAAGATATTGAATACCGTGTGTGAACTCGTCACCTTACCTTAAATATTAACAACATATTCTTACTAGTTTTTTTATTGACAATCAGCAAATAATTTACAAGCGCAATATTATTTAGGTCTTTGCTGACTGTGAGTACTTGACGTATAAATTGGAGATTCTGACTGTTTAAAATATAAGCTGTATATCACATGACTTGACGTATGAATATGTTAAATAGTGAATATTCAGACAGAACTTTTATTTGCTCTCTACCCTAGAATTATTTGTACTGCAGATCACCTGACTTGACGTATGAATACAGGGTTCTGACTGTTTAAAATATCACATGGCTTGGCCTATGATAAATACTCAGCAAGTTGTTAAAGAAAACCTTACATTAACTTATTTATTATTTGTAAACTCTCCTAGAAACCTTACATTAACTAAACTGGCTATGATGCCATCTAGTGGACCGAATAGCATCCACGACAAACACGGTACGGCAATTAAATAATATTCTACTTGACAATCGAACCCAGTATCAATATTGAATAAAACGGCAATTATTATTTTCGCGGCGCTGTCTGAAAGCAACATTTTTAACCGTGTCAGGAATTGAATTCCGGAACCAGTAGACATAATATCGAACGAGTTAATGTTACGGGTGAATATTGAAAACAACAATCATGGGTGTAGCTGGTATTCGGCCTAGACAACAGTGAGCGCGGATAACAAAGGTCCACTACTCGCGTCAAACGATTTTTTTTTTTTTTTTATTTTTTTATTATTACCAATCTAATTCAGCCTGGCATCTTACAATTTTAATCCAGGCCTTATTACACATTATAACAGAAATTTCCTACTATTACACATCTAATTTATTTTATTTTTAAACAGGTTTTGGCTCCTATACTATAACCCCTACCCCTTCCTATTACCCTCCCATCCCTACCCTATCCTATTCTAATCTTATCCTAATATTACCACTAGCTAACCTAAATAAATGTAATCCTCCGGGGATACCCGTTGCTCCGATGGTACCAGGGTGCTGAAGAGCAGCCGCCTATCTCCATCTTGACGCGTAGGGCCCTCACAAGACCTAATCCTACTCTTCTTGTTTCCAATAAGAGGGATCTGCAGTCACAGGGTTCCCCACGCGTCCCGTTTCTTTCCCCTCATCTTTCCCATTATTCGGCTGGAATGATGATCCCTCGGAATTACCAGGGTTACCCCAGTAAACCTTCGGATCCATCAGCCGAACTGATATGCCAGTCCCACAAGGCTTCGTGTTTGCCACTTCCCGGCATCTCTCCTTGTTCCTCGTGGAAGGTTGTATGTCAGTAGTTCCACAAAACAACCTTCACCTTTCCCTATATTCCCCCGCTGAGACCTCACCTGCGTCCGTCTCAGTCCCGCTTCCCGTGTTTCTGTCCTCGTATCCTCCATTGTCCTCGTCATTGTCTTCGTCACTATCCATGTCACTGTCACTGGTCTCTCCCCCACTTCCTTCTCTGGTCCGCCGTCTGTTTAGTCTTTGTCCCAGTCCTCGTCTCTCTTTCATTGCCCTTATATATTCCGCCTTGGCTCTTTCTGAAGCTTCCGCTGCCAGCTTGTCTAGGAACCTCCAATGGGCAGGATCTCTCAGGAGCTCACCCACCAGTCTCCCCTGCACTTCCTGCTGGCTAGGTCTTCTTATCTCAAGCGTACGGGCACATTCCAACACTACGTGTTCCGGGGTACCCACGTCACCACATTCACACAGATCAGATTCGACCAATCCCATTTTCCTTAAGGATTCTGGGTATGGCCCCTTCCCCGTGATGAAATGAACTAGACCCGGGGATGGTTCCAGATGTGCGTTATCAATTCTTTCGACCACATTGGGAAAGAGTTGATAAGCCCTCCTACCAGTTTCACTGCCCTCCCAGCGTCTCTGCCATTCCCTCAACAGAGCAAAAACTGCATCCTCGGATGTTTCCACCTCAGGTGATGTGAGTATCCTAACTTTCTCCCAGTTGTCCTTTTTCTTCCAGTACCCAATTGCCCTCTTCTTAACCAGAAGGTCCAACGGCCACACACCTAGGGTGACGTTCAGTGCGTCTGTCGCCACTGTCCGGTAGGCACCTGTAAGTCTCAGAAGGACATTCCTCTGTATACTCCGAACAGCCCTAGCCGGCACGACGTTGTTCAGTCTGTGCGCCCAGACGCACGCTCCATAGCCAACAATAGAGAGAAGGATCACTTGGTGGTATATCTTTATTATCCGCATAGGCAGGTGGAACCTCCTCCGCCCAATGCTTATAATCTTATTCATGACCCGCTGAGCTCTCCCCATCACTTCCTCTATATGTGCCGTGAAGTTTCTCTTCTCATCGAGAGTGACTCCCAAGTACCTGACCGTTTGGCTCCTTCTCAAGTTCTTCCCTTCAACCTTTATTGCAGGATTCCGCAACATCTTTCCCTTAAACAGCATGAATGTCGTCTTCGCCGGTGCCATCTTTAGTTTGACACTTTTACACCACCTTACTAGCCTGTCTAGCACTCGATTGGACCTTTCCTCCAGGCTCTTCCTTGAATTACCTTCTACCACTATTAGAAGGTCGTCTGCGAAGGCGACCACCCCATGCATTTCAGGAATTTCCTCCAAGATCTGCAGTCCCGGCTCCAGCCCCACATCCCAGAATACCGGCCCACAGACCGATCCCTGGGGACATCCCTTTGTCAGTCTTTTCTGCACGCTGATACTCTGACACCTCAGGGTGGCATATCTATTTCGGCAGTAGTCCTTCAGGCTTCTATACAACTGCCCTGGGCACTGCAGTTCTCTCAACCGCCCAAACAACGCCGGCCACCATAGGTTGTCAAATGCCCCCGAGATGTCTACGAATATGCCCACCACGTATCTGTCAGTGGCCGAGTCGATCAGTTCCATTGCTCTACATATGGCATCCTCTGTCGATTTGCCCCTTCTAAAGCCATACTGCTGTTGATGCATACCCACTACTGTCCTGTGCCTTAATAGTCTTTCGCACAGTATTTTTTCTGGAGTTTCCCACTCGTATTTAGCAGGCAGATTGGTCTATATGACTTTGGAAGAAGCGGATCCTTGTCCTCCCCTTGCTTAGCACGATTACCTCACTCTGCTTCCAGATGTTCGGGATTCTGCCCTGAGCGAGGCATTCGTTTAGCAGGCCTGCAAGGTAAGGAGCTATGAGGTCCGCCGTCTTTTGCAGCACCTCAACCACTATCCCATCTGGCCCAGGTGCTTTCTTATTCCCCATCTGAGCAATAGTCCTGATCACCTCGTCCTGACTGACCACTTCCACAGGAACCTCATTGTCATACATGTCCTGAGTCATGGCTCCTCTCAACTCTCTCTGTTCTTCTGTATCTGCGTCCTCATCATCATCCGGTAACAATGTCTCCATCAATAACCCCGCAGACTCCTCCCAGTTCCTCGTGGTGCTGCCATCCTCTCTCTTCAGTGTAGATAGCATCATTGGCGGTCTGATTTTCCCAGCCGCTATCTTAAATGGAATTCCCCAAGGTCCTTGCTGGAGCTCCTCCTTAACATATTCCTCCCAGCTTTTCCTTTTCTCTTCTTTCAGGCCCTCCTCAAACTCCCTCTTTCTTTCCCGATATATTTCCAGCAGCACCTCACGGACGACTGGGTCCCTGCACCTATGATACCTCCTACGAGTTCTTCTTACCCTTGTACGTAGTCCCTGCAGTCTGTTATTCCAAGGTCTATTCCCGACCCTGGTACCTCCTTTCATCACCGGGATGGATTTCCTCATTGCATCCTGCAGGGCCGACGTCAACTCCTTGGCTTTGATGTTGACATTATCACCGCTTTCTACTTGGTCAGGCAGTACCAGTTCCCCCCTCAACTTTTCCCAATCAGCTCTTTTCATGTCGTATCTTTTCCTTATCCCTCCCTCATTTCCTTCCACCACCCTCCCCATGGCAATGTCGAATACGATCAGATTATGGTCGCTAATCGTCACATTATCGACCACCCTCCATCCCTCAACCATGGCCACAGACTCGGCGTTGCATAAGGTGACATCGATGTTCGTAGCCACCCCAGCCCTCCCCTTATACGTGGGGGCATTTCCCGGCTGGTTTACAACTTCCAGTCCGTGCCCATAGATGAATTCTTCAAGGGCCCGCCCTCTCCTGCATGGCCTTCCTGCGTCATTTCTCCTGTCCCCTCTGATCACTACCGACTACGCCACATGGGAGACTTGGCATTGGCATCAGCAGTAATAATGAGTGGCTCACCTGTGTACATCCTACACAGTACCTCCATCTGGTCCAGGTACGGCTCAATCGGATGCCTAAACTGAAAATACAGATTTGCCACCACAACCCTGCCAACGCCAGTTCCCAGCTCCCACACGTTACCTATTGGTTACACAACTGTGTAATTTTAATCACGGTAATATCCCTATTAAAGATAACAATTGCACTCATTGGCATCTCTCCACTTGTGACTATTCTAGTAACCACTGGCATGTGTGGAACTTTTCCTCTTAAGGTGTAGGGCTCTTTTATACATACGACATCGAGCTTCATTTCCTCCGCCAGCTTACGAATCTCATGCAACACGGTCACACTCCTCATCGCATTGATTTGGCCTATTTTAATTATACGCCCAACCATTACGGATTATGTGTGAGCACATAGCACGCTGGCCACGCCACCCTCGGATCAAAAGTTTTACGACCGTGAGCTACCACAAACTGCTGGTACGTTTGCTCCAAGCTGAACTCTTCTTCTCTCCTCTTGAATACTTGTTCTATGAGATCCACCAAGCTGACTACCTCCGTTGGCAGGTTCATTGATTTTAGTTGAATCCTGTCCAGAGATTCAGGAGTAGGGAACATGACACTACCCCCTCGCTCATGCCCCAGTCTGACTACATGTCTAAGTGCCATGTGCAAGGTGTTCTTCTCCTCCAACCTGGACAGCCGCAAGGTCTTCTCGAATGTCCCGTACGCTTGGGATGGCACATCACCTAATCCTTTGACTATCTCCCCTTCCACCTCTGTACAGTCGCACGTTTGGCTGCTTTTGCTAACCGACTTACCATCTGTCCCTTTCTCTCTTTTACCGTAGCCAAGGCCATGTCTCCAGAACTTCCAATTTGGCTTATTCTTAGTAACAGGCTCCGTCTTATCAGCATTCTCCTCCTTGGACTTATCCTGCAGCCTCGCAACCATCTCAATCTTTGACCTTATAGGTATGGCTACCGGAGGATCATTGAGGGAGTCCTCACAAATTATACAAATGTTGGTCAACACCTGGGGGTTTATCATCGCGTTCTGGACCTGCGATATCAGCGTCGACGACGCCGCTGCCGAATCCCCTGTAGAGCCAAACTTCCCATTCCAAAATTTATTACCCGGCCAGCTGTTGCCATCCCACGCGTATGTCGTGATCAGATACTCCCCTCCATACCCATAGGTCTCATATGGAGCTCTCCGGGTTGACATTATCTTTATATCCCTACCTTCCAGCATTGCCTCTCTATCAGCAAAATAATCCATCACCCCATCCATCCACAGCAGTTCCAATATCCCAATAGCACCCATACCCGAGCCGTGTTTTCCCACTGCTGCGTAGAAACATTCCCTCAGCTCCTGGTAGAATATGGCATTTTGATCTTCCGACCCACTCCAAACCCCGAGACCGAATCCCACCACCTGGACGTGGACCCTGCACTACCTCTCTCTCGATATTCTATAGGCCTCAGAAAAGAGCATCTCAAAGAGGATCCTCATCCTCCTTCTATATATAGATTTGAAGATTGTCGCTCCGTCCCTTGAATCCATGGTACCCTCATGGTCCTCTCCTCCTCCTTGGAAATACTCCCTAATGAACTTCATCACCGGATCCTCCTCGGGATTCGGGCTCATATAGGTTCTGTCGCCTCGCCCAGCATACCTCAGATTGGGGCCCACCAATCCAATGATTGACCCACCACTGACTACCCCCTCTTTTACCGGGTGACCTATATTCCTCCTTTCTCCCTTGTTAATAAAGCACGTGGTTGAGGAGACCCCGATCAGCCCCGATGCTATTATTTCATAGTCACGCAAGTTTGCCATGTTGTTATCCCTTCCCGCAGCCACTCCCCTGTACTCGCAAGACTTATAGCCGGTGCGCGTACAATAGGTTTCGTTCCTTCCATAACAATACCTGCATCTTTGAATGAGGAGCCTTCTGATGAACTTCTCGACCGACATATTCTTGTAGAAGGGTCTCATCTCAGCAGGTCCATCATTAGCCAGAAATCCCACTAGTGCTGCCATGAACTTGTACGTCCATCCGTGGACCAATGTACGCACCGATAATATATGATTCTCGGCATCCTCGACACTCATTTCTCCTCTCTCAACCATTTTTCCCATGTCCACCGTCGGCATTGGGATTTTCCACGACTCTAGATTTTGCCAGAACCCCTTACACTTTTCCTTTCCTTTTCCCATGGCCGGCTCCATGTTGGCTCCCCCCTCTCCAATGAGCTTTGAACTCAATACTGCCTCACTAACTTCTTTTGATGGTCTCTTTACCGTACTCTCATCGTGTACTCCAACCTTTCCCTGACCTGAGCTAACCGACTTGTGTATAGGTCCACTACTCGCGTTAAACGAATAACAAGGATGCTTTCAAATGTCTTTGATGGAGATTGAAAGAAGTCCTCGCCAAGGCTGTTTCTCTAGATGTATAGTCCTCGCCATGGCTGTTGCATAGCAATCATCAATTAGCAATCAACATGTCTGGCACACGAGAAAAGGTGGGTTACGTGACTTGAAACACAGCAATGCGCAGATAGATCCACTACCCGCGTCACAAGGCTGTTGCGAGGCAAATGTTCTAGCAATCAGGCGGCCTTTAGTGGAAGCGGGACGAGGTTGAAGGGGGACGAGGGGTGTTTTGACGCGGGAGGTGTTTGTAGGGAAAGGTTTGAAAGTGTTTGGGATGTGGTTGTAGGGGGAAGGGCTGAAAGAGGGAGGTGATTGTAGGGAAAGGGCTTAAGGGAGGGGTGTTTTGACCCTGGAGGTGGTTGAAGGGAAGGGGCGTTTTGAGCCGTTAGCAGAAGTGGGACGAGGTTTGTAGGGGAAGGGTTGAAGGGAGGGGTGTTTTCCCCGGGAGGTAGTTGTAGGGAAAGGGTTGAAGGGGAGGGGGGTTGTAGGGGAGACTGGATATGTGCGACACGCTAACAGAATCGGCGGATATCATCGACCTAGAACAGCCTACGGTGGAAACGTACATCAAAAACCTGGATCTTATCAGTGCTACATACTATACACGTCAAGTCGTCAGTTTGGACTATGACATGTTGGATTGTGAACTAAAAACCATTTTACTAATGCATCTAAAAGACACTGTTGAAAAACGTATGAACGAATATATGAGACATACTTGTAAAAATGTATAATTGTGCTGTTTAATAAATATATATGTATATTTGAAATATCTGTGTTTTATTCACGCAAACCCTATTTATACTTACACGTAGTGTAACCAGATATGAATCTAGATTTGTCAAACAGCTAATC
>JBCFYV010001001.1:44528822-44540972 GCA_039000515.1 Timema cristinae
GCGCCAAAAAGGGGGGGGAGGGGGGCCAGACAGGGCTCTATCCGGGGGGGCCTGGCGTGGGGGGATCGGGAAACAGTCAAAAATGTTTCTTTTTCCCCCTCCTTTTAAAAAAAATTGCCCATTTCCCCCCCAAGGAATTTAACTGTATGAAAAGGAAAAACCATTCTTATAAAGTTTTGCTAAGGGGCAATGTTTTGGCCCCAATTTTTAACAAAAAACGTCTTTCATACGAAGTAAAGGAATATTTTTGATGTAGAGACCGTACTTGTGCAAGTGAAGCAGCACTCCCGTAAACTCGTGGCAAATTGTTGTTCAAAAGGAAATTGGTAGGTAGTTTTTGGAAGCAGCACTCCCGTGACTCGTGGAAAATTTTGTTGTTCAAAAGGCAATGGTAGGTAGTTGTTGAAGCAGGAGTGCAATTTCAATTTCCCGAAAACCGAAAAACTTGTAAAGAACCCGAAGCAGATCTCATAATTTCCGTAGTTCATCCAGTGTTGGCTTTTATTATCAACGATTTGAAGCAGCAGACACCAAATGTGAATTATTCTCACCCATTTTGAACTTGGAACTTATACGATGGTAATCTTACCGTAAAGTCAGCAAAACTTGTAGATCCACTTGAGAAAGATCTGTCAGAAGACCCACTCAACGAAATCCTTCACGTTAAAAGTATTCACAAGACAGTTTTCAGCACTGAAAGAAGCCCGATTATACTTCTGAGAACAATTTAAGACAAAAACTAACTGTGAGGTATCTATTTGTCAATATCTAACTATTTTGTACAGTACCAGCTACAGTTTGTTCAGCAGCAAATTCACAGGGCAAAGAAACACAACTGGTCCAAAGTGACAATCATATAGCAATTTTAGGCATCAAAAATTATCTAAGCAAGTTGATTTTACTGAAGTTATTGAAAAATTTGAGTTGACAAATGCTAGAAAATATAGTCTGAGATAATTTTTGATATTATTGTAAGGTTTTTATAGTAATAAATAATAAATGATAATTAAATAATAAATAATAAAATGCTATCAATGCCAACAAAAAAGTTTGTCTTTTATATCCTGCTTAAAAACATATAAAGTCATTTATGAATTGGTAACATCACTTTTTTACTGTCGATTTACACATTTCTTTTTTCAGACAAACTTTTTTGTTGACATTGATAGCATTTTATTATTTTTTTATGTTATTTTATAGATGTTTATAATATATATAAAAAATTATAGCTGTAGACCTTATGACTTCACGTATGAATACGTCAAAGTAGGTCTGGTAGCTTTTCTCCCTGTAAAAGTACAGTGTAAACAGATTTAAACCAAGGGAATGACCACTTCATACAGCGTGACCACCAGTACAGAATTTAATTATTTTTAAAATGGTGTGTAGCCTTACTTCAATTAATATAATAATTCGATATTTTAAGATTGTGAAATTACAAGGGACAATAAATCAAATTTGTGTCTTAATCAAAAGATCCGCCATATTGTATTAGCAAGTTTTTAATGAATGTAATGCTTACAGTTTAAATTATGCTTTAAAAACCTAGTGGAATATTAATTACTGAAATGTCTTGGTTAGCTCCGTGATAAGAGCCTAAGATCCCAAATTTGAGTTACTCAAAAATGACTGATTATAATAGTGTAACTATTAACTTCGAAAGCTTCCAGTATTTAAATCGCGTCAAATATAATTCTAGAATTCTATTCTTGAAAACAAGAACAAACTAAGAATTCAAGTTATAACTCGTCTTCGAACAGTTGTAATTTAAGATATGACCTACATTCAACACCGTGTTTGAGTTATAAAGGTAATCGACCAACATCCAATGGCTTGAACACACTTATCTTTAGACAACTGTCGTAAACGTTTTAATATTAAGTTATATTGATATCAAACTTGGGATAATTTTGGATTAAAATTTCCTTTTTATTTCTTCTTCTTGATTCCCAAAGTTGAAATTACATCGTCCAACATACTATTTTAGCTCGCCCTACTTGTGGAAGAAATTAAATCTGTCTCAAACGTTATGACCAACTTGTGTAACTTATTGTGTACCCTCCCTAAGAGTCCATAATTGAACGAAACTATATTTAAAACGTGAAACAGAAACAGCTATTCATTATTGAATTTACCTTCGCCGAGTAGTAGTGAAATATTTGAATAATAAACGAGTGCTATATTTTCTCTTTTAACTAAGGCTTTAA
Organism: Timema cristinae; assembly: GCA_039000515.1. Classification (NCBI taxonomy): domain Eukaryota; kingdom Metazoa; phylum Arthropoda; class Insecta; order Phasmatodea; family Timematidae; genus Timema; species Timema cristinae. The sequence goes on from JBCFYV010001001.1 coordinate 44,531,030, forward strand.
ACAAGAAGAACATAATTTAAGGGGTATATTATTTCTATTAATATTAATACAATGAGTTAATCGCGATTTTTGATTTTTTAATATATATATTATATATATATATATAATATTATTATATATATATAACCAATAGTTTTTTTTTTAAGTAACACCTTATATATGCATTGGTGAACATGCAGGTATAACCGTGGAGCTCGTCTGTTATGGTTCGTTGAGGAGAGTGGAGTTCGAACACTGCCCTATTAAACTGAGGGTATTTTCCCTACATTATTTCAAGCTCTCCCTCCACACAAATGTGTGTACACTTACCCCTCATTTATATATATATATATACTTTCCTTATCCTACCCCATTAGTGTAACTAAATTATTGTATGAGTAGTGGTAGCTACAATTTTTAATACTTATATGTACGGGCTAGCACAAGACATTGAGAAATTATAAGTAGCAATTTTATTCACTAGATGGCACGGAATGAAAGTTATTAAGAAATGAATATAAGTTGGCTTATCAAAATGAGTTACTCGTAAAAAGCGATATATTGATGGATTCAGACAGTAACGTATATGTTACCCGTTCACTATTTACCATGTTTATTGATTTTATTTCTAGGTGTACCATTCTAAAGTGAAACAATTGTGCATACACATGTCTTATTACTCGCAGACAAATAGTGTTTAAATTTTTTTTAAGGGCTTTAACTTGATCATACAGTGTACGGAGGGTTTCGTCAAATCCTCATAGAAGTTTGCTCTGGTCTGAATATTGTCTTCTACATCTAAATGAGTGATAGTGAATAATTGTCAAGTCAAATGCAATTGCAAATGCAAATATCTTTCAGTGCCTAACTAAGTGCAGCTTTATTGTTTTTTCACAGGATGCAATTACAGTGGGCACCCATTATTAAATGATGGTTTGAGTTTGTTAAACCTCAAATAAAAATTGATTGCATTGACTTTCCATCAAATTATGAATCATGTGTATATGTTGAGCTTCGTCCAACTACAATCAGGCCCCATGAGTTTAGTGGATACGCTAAGATATTTCTGATCTGCAGCCAATATTTCCAAACAAACACTACACACTGTTCCATCATCAACAAACTCAATAATTAATAAAGGCTATGAAATGAACTAGATATGCTCGATAAATTAGGAATCAGAGGACAAAATATCATCCTCATAGTGAGAAAAAGAATGCTTGATGCTTTATCTAAGTATTCAATTACAGAGTGTGCTGAGATTCAAACATTCTTGGTAAATGCTGACCTCATGAGTATTAGAATATGCTGAACCTCAAACATCTCTTGATGCATATGCTGACCCCAGACAGCTCCCATGATGGAAGATTCTAACCTTCAGACAGCTATGATAGAAGATGCTGACCTTCAAACCGTTTCACCTTCCCTAGGAGAATCAAGCTCAACTGGAAGACCTAAGAAAGTCTTAAGCGCAAAATGATTTATCAGTCAAGAGAGTCTAGGAAGAAATTTTGTCAACAAACAAAGAGTACATAAATCAGCGAGGAAAAGGTGTGGAACCCAGAGAGTTCAGAGATTTTACTGTAAATGCAGGTGTAATGAAAAAATAAGGGTGATGGAGAGAGAAAAGGAGTTTCAAAAATTTTGGAATTTGGACTCATATGAGCTAGAGGTGTGCAAATCAATTTTTTTTTTGCAAACTTTGAGAATTTCATCATGCAGAGTTGATGCATATCTTAAAAAGACTAAACACTTGGAAACGATAGTTATTAAAGACAACAGGGGAAGTACTGGAGGACGAAACAAAATAACATCACAGCAAGAACGTCAAATTGTGCACCACATTAACAAGTATTCCAGACAAAAATCACATTATTCCAAGATTGAAAAGGAATATTTGCCCTATGACACCACTCTTCCAGTAATGTATGATATGTATAAAGAGGAGTACAGTAAGCCTGTTTCGTTTTCAACATACAAAAAAATATTTTACAGCAAGTTTAACTTGAAAAGAACATCACTAAAGAAAGACACCTGCAACATGTGTGATTCGTTAGCGGCTCAAGAAACAAGTGCTAAAGGTGATATCAAAGCTGAGCTTGAAGAAAAGCATGTAGGACACCGTGATGAAGCAAAATTTGCACAATATTTGAGGAAAGCTAAGGAGAGCCCTGGTCTAGAAGTACTCACTTTTGATATGCAGAAGACCTTGCCTCTCCCCAAAATTTCGACCAACATTGTGTTCTACAAGCAAGTTCTATGGCTCATTCTTGGTCCAGCGGAAATATTTTTTGTTACCTTTGGCTTGAAGAAGAGGCAGGTAGAGGTGCACAATAAATAGGTAATGCCTAAAAAACATGTTGAAATCAATTTAGGAGAAGAAACGGAGGAGTCGATTGTTTGGTCTGACTCGTGCGGAGGTCAAAACCAAAATATAAAAATGATCTTAATGCTAAAGGTTATAATGGAGCTTATGTAAGGAAATAACTATTAGTTTTCTCATCTCTGGACACAGTTTTTTAACCAATGATTCAGTATTTGGAGACATAGAATGTGCCCTGAAACTTCAACAGCGCATGTACACCCCTGATGACTATATCAACGTTATGTTAGGCTGTAGGAAAAAAACAAACTCGATGTTATTATAATGGAAAAGATTGACTTTGTAGGAACAACTAAGCTTGAAGCAAGCATCACAAACAGAAATAAAGACAGTAAAAACAACCCAGTAAATTGGCTAAAAACAACTCGTGAAATCGTGTTGTTGAACAAGAACCCATTCGACATTTACATGAGCAGCACCTTCAATGGAGATGGGTAGCAAGTAAGCGTACTTAAAAAACGATTAGGTTGCCCATCCTTTAGCAGTCAAAACTTTGTGGAGCTCTGGCCAGATGGAAAACCAATCTTAATTCCAAAGCTAAACGACATCAAGAGTATTTTGCACCTAATACCTTCAGATGCTAAGAGGTTCTATCAGAATATCTCATCTAAAGAAGGAATTAAGGATGACATAGACGAATATGATGGTGTACTTGATGTTGTTGTTGAAAAAGAGAGCTAAGCATTAATTTAGCCTAAAATATTTTTAAAAATTATTTACATAGGTTTTTCACTGTTTGTATTGTGCCTTATTTTAATTTAATTTTAATTGAATTGAATAAATAAATGTCTTAAGCAAAACCCAATATTATATTTTTATTGACTTATTGTTTATTCCTATACACTGTTTATAGATTTGCAATAAGAGACTAAATGACAAAAAGGCAGTTGGTTTGATTATGCATAGCTAAATCTCACAATTGAGTCAAAAGCAATAACAGACTAAGTGCCAAAAATCAATATATCTCCTTATTTACTTAAATATTTAAATGTTTGTTACTTAGGAATTAAAATTAAGTTATTTTAAAAAAAGTATATGGAAAAAAATTAAAAATATATATTATATAACAATTTTTTCCTTAGAGTTTTGCTAAAAGCTCATTTACTAAAACTATGTTGGTGGTGCTTTGTCTGTTGGTGTATAACGTGGTCCAATTAAGATTATATCTGTTGGTTTTCATACAACACGCTTGATTAAAATGGTATTCCTCTGTAAGAACTGTTCAAACTCTTTTACCAACTACACCAACCTTGCACGTCATATAAGTTTACAACACGGGGGGGGACAAGTTTTTAATAGGAGTGATAACTTACAGCGACATGTTTCCTCACATAGTCGGGAGGTGAAGTCATTCGAGTGTGATAGATGCAGAAAAATATGTTCACGAAGAGATAGTCTATTACGATACAAGCTAAAGAACTGCACTGCAACAGGAGCAACATCACTGGGGAATGTTAACGGCGTTTCAGAGTTAAGAAAGCAGGAATCTACGGAGACTTAAGATGTCGATGAAGATTACGATCCCTGTAATTTTTCAGAAGCTTTGAATGGTATACTCAAAACCATCAAGATCTCTCCCTCGAAAGTCTCGCTATTTTTAGTCTTTATTAACTAAATTTAAAGGAAGTTGGAAGCAACGCTTGCTCAAAAACTTGGTGTAATGGGTAATATAAAATGGTATACATCTGCCTTTGTAGAGTACTCTCGTGTTGGAGGGGAGGGAGAGGAAACAATCAGTCCTTTCTTTCGCAGTAAGTGTATCGTCACTCGTCATTAAGTCCTGACGCATTAAAATCGCAGATTGAGGGTGCATGCGCTTACATGATTGAAGCAGCTTCTTCTTTCCACCACAAGGGTCTAAGGACCATGTGAAATACTTAGAGATTAATCTAGCTAAATATATTCCTTTGGCTGCTTCCAGCTATATTCCATTACCAGAAGAGTTGAGAAATTAACATACCTTAATTAATATAAGAAATGCTGACAGTAAAGGTTTTCTTTGGTCTGTGCTAGCATTTCTATACCCAGCTGACAAGGACGCTAATCGAGTGAGTAAGGATATATCACTGGAAGGTAAACTAAATATGGATGGTATTGAATATCCTGTGCAAATACCACAAATAACCAAGTTTGAAAAACAAAATAATGTATCTATTAATGTGTATGGCTACGAAGGTGAAATATTCCTTTTAAAGATAACTAAGGTTAGTCGTGAAAATTACGTGGATTTGTTGTTTCTTTCAAATGTGGATGGGGACATTATTGTCTTATCAAGAACTTGAGCAGATTGCTAAGCTCACTGACCAGACACGATGGTGAATCATACTATTGCAAATATTGTTTGCATAGATTTTCTAATGAAAATCTCAGGATGAGCATAGTGAGCGGTGTGCTGATTTCGATGCTCAGAAGATACAGATGCCTGAGGAAGAGGATAAAATATTGAAATTTTTGACATATAAACATATGCTAAAAATCTCGTATGTGATCTATGCAGATTTTGAATGTTTTAATATTAAAATATCAGGGTGTGCACCTAGCTCCAATCACTAATCAACAAAAATGACGAAGCATACACCATCAGTATTTGCATATGTAGTCGTCGATTCCGAAGGTAAATATATGAAACCCCCTTTTGTTTATAGTGGGGAAAATGCATGTTGCATTTTGGGAAAACTCAATTTAAAATACTTTATGAAAATATCCCTTTTGATAAAATAGATCTACTGCTACGAAAAGGTGTGTTCCCTTACGACTACATGGATTGCAGCAGTAAACTGAAAGATAGTCAATTACCACTAAAATCCGCATTCTATATTCAGATGCATCAAGAAAATATTTCAAAAGGTGACTACACTCATGCTAAAACTGTGTGGGAAAACTTTGAAATGAATACTATGGAAGCTTATTAAAATATATACGTTTTAAACGATGTTCTACTTTTAGCAGACGTCTTCGAATACTTTCGCTCTTTATGTTTTGAGTATTATAAATTAGACTGTCTATATTTTTGCACAAGCCCCGGACTAGCATGGGTGGCATTTTTAAAGATGACCAAGGTTGAGTTGGAGCTATTAACTGACATTGAAATGCATTTATTCATTGGAAAGGGTGCACCCTCTCTGAGTCCTAATACTACCCGGCCATAAAAAGTAATAAAAGGGAGAGGATGAACTTAACATACATGATAAATGGAAATTATAAAAAATATATAGATTCAGCAATATGAGCAGTTTATTCAATTAAATGACAATAGCGCAGATAACAAAATATGGTCTCATTATATCATAATGAGTACAGTTGGAAATTATGCTCGAAGCAAACAACTTTATATCATTAAAGTTGCGCAAGTGTTTTAACAAAAGAAAACATGAAATCCATCATAATATTGATAGTCCAGTCTATATGAGACAATACCATAGCGTATATATATAAATGCGATACAAAATTAAAAGGGCCTAATGGGCACCTTGATATGGTTCCAAAGGTTTCGTAATTCACAGAAAACGATATCATAAATATAATGTAATTTAAATTTGACGACTACACAACAGAGTTTACAAAACGTGAGGGTTTGACTACCAGACCTAAGCCAAACTCCCACGGGACTATCAGATCTGACTTAGAATATGGAACTAACAGTTCCATCAAATAACAAAACTTTAAGCTGTTCAAATAGATCTTACGTTACAAAAGATTAAAGTCATCCTAATTCAAATTCCAATAAGAAAAGTTACATCATGTTACGTTAATTAAAATCATAGTTTTAAATATGAAAAGTTACTTCGATAAAAAAAGAAGAAGATAGAATACTCTACAATTCCAAACAATTTAATATTAACATGTCAAACTTCTAATCAGCACATAACTTAGGATTTTTACGAGAATAAATATATAAGCAAATGTCCAGCACCCGAGCGGCGTCATATCTAAGATAGAGTATTTAGACAAGTTGACGATCAAACAATTAATACGTTAGATTTTGAAACTAAATACTAAATGCAAAAAGTTTAAAGTTGATAAAGAAGTTAGAGTTATTTACTCCACTCGTCTAAGCGACGATTTTGATACATTTTACAAGTTTTCTCCGGCCATTGTCCAGGTCCATGACAATGGTCTGTCGTCGATCGTTGATCGTAAGATAGTCGATTATGGCATGCTTGCACAGCCATTATATAGGGATTTCGTTGTTCTGGAGGGGAGGTGGGAGTACACAAACACACGCATGGTGACGTCAATGATGCCTTGAAACAGTCACGTAGACCATTGTTGATTTCACTTGCACCATCGGAATATCCGTGAATATCTCCAATCACCCGATGTTTTGAAGGAGGTTCCTCTAGTATCCGTCAGAGGTCGGATACATAATTGTCCTCTAGTTGATGTTGATAGTTCACGGCTCATTTCTCGCTAGTACAGTCGGAGTGCCGGTCGCTTGTTGACCCACTGGATCTCCCTTGACCCACTCGCCAATCTAGGATTCCAGGTGCCGGCCAGCCTTGCAGGATTCTATTGTGAGCAGATTAGTATTGTAAGTACATGAACAAATTAATACTTAGAATTGGATTGAGTAATAAATATATTGTCCAGCATTGTTTATATTGTGTCTTCTTAGCCTACAAGAACTACAACAGAGAAACATACTATTGTAGGGATCCTAATTGAGTTGAATTTATTGGAGCGGTAGTAAGCTTTGTTGCGATACCTCCAATCACGTCAGTATGGGGCGGGGTCCAGTTGTAACATTATACCACGTAATGTTGCAAGGGAATACGTGGTGGGGTGTCTATGATTTCAAATACACGTTCTGAGGCAAACAACCCCGATATGATGGAATTTAATCCTGAAAAGGAGGTGAAGTATATCACATACTGGGATTATATAATTTATACGGGACTGTTATGTCTGATTGCCTTCCTCAGTGTGATTTTAGGTGTTGAACAAGACTGAAATAGCAGAGCTCAATATAATTTCAGTTGCTGATGATAGCCCTGTGGGCTATATATTAGAAGTAGATCTAGAGTACCCGGAAGAAATTCATGACAAGCACAGTGACTATCCACTTGCTCCTAAAAAGTCTAGTTATCCTGAGATTTTATTTATCCCCATTCTCTAAATATATACAATCCAAGTTGAATTCTCCAACTGGCGGGAAAACAGAAAAGCTAGTGCCAACCTAAACAGTAAACAAAATTATGTGGTGCACTACCGTAATTTAAAACTGTACATTTCCTTGGGTATGAAGCTCCAAAAGATATATCGAGTCCTCACTTTCAATCAGAGCACTTGGTTGAAGCCATATATTGATTTTAATACATCCCAAAGAAATAATGAAATAAATGAATTTGAAAAGGACTTTTTCAAACTCATCGAACAATACAATATTCGGGAAGTCAATGGGAATCAAAGACATCGTGTAAATGTTTGATTACTAAATAATGAAAAAAGGCTGAGAAGCGTATTGCTTCACCAGCATTTATTGCTTATACAATCTTCACGGAAGAGTTAGTTGGGTTCACATGAGAAAAATAAGCTACTTTTGAATAAGCCTATCTAGCAGGCTTTTCAATCTTAGATATAAACAAGTATCATTATAGCTTTCATTATAATTATGTTAAAAGGAAATATGTACAAAAGCAAAGCTCTTATTCATAGACAAGACTCCCTTGTTACGAACTGAAAACAGAAAATGTGTAAGTGGATATTTTGGATGATATAGACTGATTTGACACTTCACACTATCCAGAAACACATTTTTTACACAGTGCGTACAATAAAAAAGCTTTGGGTAAAATGAAGGATGAGATGAATGGAGAGTGTATTCGAGAGTTTGTGGGACTTCTACCGAAGCTTTAATCCATTCAAAACGAGAGTCTTGAGGAGAAAAAGTAGATAAAAGTGTGTCATAAACACCCCTCAAAAAGAAAATTAAATATGCCCATTATAAAAAATGTTTAAAGCAGGGGTTCTTACACTACGCCAATATGTAGGGCCTATATGATAAGTGAGAAACATTAATTGTACAGTATCTCCTTGAATAAACTTGCACTTTCACCCGGAGATGACAAACGCTATAATTTAATAATGGATGTGACATTCTTGCATATGGTCACTACAAAATAAGACAAATATGTTCATCAATAGAAATATAAAACAATTTACCCTTTATGTTTTGTATGTTAGAATATTGAAAAGGAAGTTTGTGTATTAACTTTTGTAATTAGATTTTATTACGTAAAAAGCTCGAGTGCTTGTGAATATCATAGCCTGATTTCAGCGGGTGAAACAACATGGCTTTATCAAAATTAAATAGTTTAGTCAAAATTAGCTTTAGGTGGGAGGTGACGTTAGTCGCTTCCTCGCACTGCCTCCTGGGAAACGTTTTAATTACGTAGTATTACTATGATGAAATGTTAGTGATTAAAACAAGTTTTATCAAATTAAAGGTGTAACTATTTTATAAACACCTGGTTTGCCCCCCCCCCCCCCCCCCCGTTCCTCCTCTCTCAAAATATTGTTTTCTGATCCGCCTCTGAGCAATGCTATTCTTATTAAAAAAGTGACCCACCTGCTCTATGGGAAGGATCAATTTGGGAGAAAGTGACCCAACTTCGCAGAGTGGAGCATCAATGCTATTCTTATGGGATAAAGTGGGCTGGAACTCTCATTTCAACCACTACTTTCAGAGCAAACAGTTCCCATATCCCTCAATGTCTCATAATCTCCCAGTTGTGTACAATTATTTTCACTCACTTGTCAGACCAAGTCTGACGCTGGTCAAGATGACCGAAATGTCATAGAAACAATTGTTATTGAAATTAAGTTGAACTCTAAACCAAAGATAAAATATTATTGCAATCAAATACTGTACTTGGTTTCAAATATTTATATTGTTCAACATTTCACTTTCAACAAAACAAAGTTAAGTATGAAATTAACAAATATGGACGTTATTTTATCACTTGTTTCTTTGTAGACGATCTTTCAAATAAATATCTACTCCCCCCCGCCCCCCGACCAGTTATAGTGATCATAAAACTCGTAGCCAAACGTGACTCACCACTATCTCCTTGTAGATTGGCAACACTGGACGCTACTTTGGAAAATAACATAAACACTTGGGACGCCAAGGCTGACACAAAACGTTTCGAAACATGATGAAACGAAACATGTTTGTATCGTTGTGTTTCATCATGTGTCATTCCGCTTTGACCACATGCTTTCAGACGAGTTATTATACTACGGCACGCAGTGAGACACGTCGAAACAAAGCTGTCTTCCCCACTGCCATGTTTCATACAGTTTGTTTTTCGTGGAAAATACGCCACTGCGCAAGTGCAAGTTGATCATTCTTGTTTTGTTTGTGCTAGAAAATGCTGAAAAAGGCTACCGGTAGTGAGTGTAGAGACATGGATGTGTAATTTTCCAAAAAAACATTTCTAATTTCTTTTTTTAATTTATAGGATGAACCCAGTATCTCCTACTTGATGCGTTCTCCTGCTTAACCAACCAATCACAGGAAATTATCGCCAACATTACACGCCGCCATCTTAGCACAGACTGGCATTCTTTGTTTAGTTA
>JBCFYV010001001.1:44541072-44619115 GCA_039000515.1 Timema cristinae
GGAAGAAGAGTAAGATGGAGTTATTACCACAGAACAGCCGACAAGGACAGAGAACAGAGCCTGCCTCTCAGCTGTTTGTACCAGTCCAAGAGTTCACACCGCGCGCGCAACAAGGTTTGTTCCTGGTTCATTGAGCCGTGCGGGATTGTTTACTAGAGCTAGTTACTATTTCAATACAATAAACAATATAAACTTTCTAAACTAGAGGGCCTATAATAGAAATATATTGCTGTGAAAATATATCAAATAATATAATATTTAATATAATCATAGAGATTACGTGTTTATGAAAATGGTTGATTTTTATGATGTCTTAAAATTTTAAAACTTGACACAATATTTTCCAAAGTAGGCTAATTTTATAAGGAACATTATATTTTACTAGTGTGCGTTGCAAGTTTTAAAATCCACTTCACATCAATTTAAATTGGAGTGAATGTTAGAATGAGTCTCAGCTGTTGATGACAACTCTTGACCTACGTGGTAAGTACAAATTGTTGACAGCTATTTTCTAGAGATTTGGTTTAGCTGTTCATGTGTGTTGACGTTAGATAATAATTGTAAACAACATCAGATGTTATCAATATCGTTGTGTTTCATATGTCAGACCAGTCTGATAAAATATCTCTCGTAGTGTAGAAGAGGCTATGAATGTAGTCTCAGGTGCTAACAAAAATATAACGAGCGTATAATCTACTAGTTAGGAGAAAGCTTGGGTACGAATAACCTACTAACTGAGAATAACCACAATGGTTTTCCAAATAGATTACCAATCTCCCCGCCAAAAGATATTTAAATATATCGTCTTAACAAGTTACAGGGAATAAACAAACAGATCTCACATAAGTAGCTACTACTCTTGACAAGTTACAAGCAATAACACAACAGATCTCACATAAGTAGCTACTACTCATGACAAGTTACAAGCAATAACACAACAGATCTCACATAAGTAGCTACTACTCATGACAAGTTACCAGCAATAACACAACAGATCTCACATAAGTAGCTACTACTCTTGACAAGTTACAAGCAATAACACAACAGATCTCACATAAGTAGCTACTACTCATGACAAGTTACAAGCAATAACACAACAGATCTCACATAAGTAGCTACTACTCATGACAAGTTACCAGCAATAACACAACAGATCTCACATAAGTAGCTACTACTCATGACAAGTTACAAGCAATAACACAACAGATCTCACATAAGTAGCTACTACTCATGACAAGTTACAAGCAATAACACAACAGATCTCACATAAGTAGCTACTACTCTTGACAAGTTACCAGCAATAACACAACAGATCTCACATAAGTAGCTACTACTCACGACAAGTTACAAGCAATAACACAACAGATCTCACATAAGTAGCTACTACTCACGACAAGTTACAAGCAATAACACAACAGATCTCACATAAGTAGCTACTACTCATGACAAGTTACAAGCAATAACACAACAGATCTCACATAAGTAGCTACTACTCATGACAAGTTACAAGCAATAACACAACAGATCTCACATAAGTAGCTACTACTCTTGACAAGTTACAAGCAATAACACTACAGATCACACGGAAGGGTTACCATATTTTCTCTTAAGGGGGAACCCCCATACCTTCTATCTTGTCTCAAATCCGCTACGCTTCGTGCTTGTAGAGAACAACAATTCCATTTCCCCCTCTGTTGATTCACTTATATACAGCTAGACATTTTGTCGCCTGTAGGGTTGACTGACTGGCAGGTATAGATTCTTTCCAAAAATAGATTCCTAGACAAAGAAAGTAGAGAGTAGGTTTCTTCTTTTTTTCTCGACTAATGTTTGGAAGGCCTGGTTTGGGTTCTACCTCAAAATTATACATAGCTGTAGTAGTTTTCATTCAACATTATTTCAGTGTGTACACATGTATAATATAGTATATTATTAATTATCAATAATAGTGTATTAGATTTGTATTTCTAATTAAGATGTAGGCCTAAAACCTGAATATTCTGCATTAACTAATACAATAACTAATTCTAATTGAAAGTTAATCGTTTAAATAAAAGGTTCAATGAATTAAAATGTGGTTAAATCTTTTAAATTGTTTTAATAATAATTCATAATAGACCAAATTAAAACTACTTTGGATAAAAAATATTATTTTTACATTAATATTATATACAAGGATTTTACTTATAATAATTTAAAATTAAGAAGGATTGTTTATTGGAAATGCACCAAAATTCTTCTGACAAGGATGTAAAAAAAATAGTGTGATAACTATAAAGGTGAAAACCACCCCCCAATGCGTTTGGCCAGGTATACTCTAATTCTTGTAGGAAGAACAGGGTTATAAAATACAAATAAATACATAACAAAAAATTGTGGTCAAAGTTGATGGCATTTTACTTAATTATTATTTTAAAGGTAGGCTTATTTATAATATATATTGAAAGTTAAAGATATAAATCACATTACTTGAGATATGAATAAATCAATGTAGTTTTACTAAAGTTTGTGAGAGTCATTTACTCTTCTTAAGATTAAAATTATAGAATACTCAACCCAAAGAAAATAAAAATACAAATTATACTGAGTAAAATTTTACAATACTATACAAAACAATTGTGAAAAAGTTAATATATCTCCATGTGTGTTTAATTCCCACTGTATTTACAAAATCCAGTCATTTAGCGTTAGGGAAAGAACTATAAATAAAACCAATGCCAAACTAAACATTTCTTTATTTATTAATAAACAAAAATCTTTGTAACGTGTCTAATCCTTTAAATTATTTAAATTAAGTATTGGAAATTAGTGATTAACTAATGTTGAAATGAAATATAACAATATAAGATTTCTTTAAATGATTGAGTAATGTTTTTGGGGTTTCCTATTGTTTACAAGTTTCAAAAAAAGTATGTAAAAGTGTAATTGAAAAAGTGGTTTTATAATAATATTAAATAAATTTCATATCAAGTCACGTCAACGACATAAGTTAACAATAAAGATAAAAATGTAAAGGTAAATAATATGGATGAAATAGCTCTCTGTTACAATTGTATATAATTAAAGCAAGTAGAGTTAGCTAAGACAGGGTTGTTACAATTCTATCCAGCCAAAAAAGCCACATTTATTAAAAATACCCACTTAAAAAACACAACAAAAAACTTATTATATTTTGAATACAAAGCAATTATCTAATTTTTTAAAGTATTTAGTCTATTTTCCCTTTAATATTTGAAATATGAATAATTACTTTAAATAAAAATGAAGATAGATTGGAAATGGAATTAAACATACTGACATAGGACTAGATCAAACTAATGTTATTGAATATTTTAAAGAATACACATACAATTTAAATTTAAAACATTCTTTTCTAAAAACCAAATTTTACTAACATGATTGCATGAAAGTTTTATTTTGAATTTTGTTTACCAGTGTCTATTGTTTTAATTCCTTACAAAAATTGATTTATAAAATATAATATTATTGCTAGGCGTGGACGTTATTTTTTTATTGTAAAGTAACAGTCTAGGCACTAATTAATATGTTAGAATGATTGGTCAAATCAGATAACATACATAATATATTTAATCACACTACAACAAACCCAATAAAACCTAATATACCCAAACTTCTTTTTTAAATAGCCCGTTTTTTTCAATCCTGAGCTAAGAGCTATTCATTGAGAATATAATGGTTTGAATTTCTACAAAGTTAAACAATTAAAAATAATAATTCTAGAATATTACTTGTGTGTGATATTTGAACATACGCACACATATACAAGGGCACTGTAATCCCAAAGCTCCAAACTAGAGGGATACAAAACATAAATATAAACAAAATCTACAGTTAAAGGGAAATAAAATAGAATATAGAGGAGCGCGCAGAGTGAATATCCTAAGTTGTGAATTATAAAATGCTGGACATTTAGCATGTCCCCAGCGCACGCCACTCACTCTTATGAGTAGCGGGAAAACACGGTCCACCTTCACTGGTTACCTGACATATCAATATATAAAAAGGTTGAAGGCTAATCCCTCGCACCTTTTCTAGACATAGGGATAATATGGCGTATTTATGAAATAGAATAACTTCAAGCCTTAGAATCATTTAGCTTTAATTAATGCCAAACTTTATTAAATAATAAGCATATTATTTGAAGAGCATTTAATAATTCAGTTATATATATATATTATCCAAAAAAAAATATAGTTCCATAAATATTTACTCTTTTCCTTCTAATCGTTACATTATTTATTAAGTACCCTAAACATATTACGTAAAGACAATTATTGATGCATAACATTAACTTAATATGATCATACGTCATATAGTAAATAATCTTACCAAACTAACACATTTTTGATGTTGTTGCACAAAGCCACCTGTTACTAAAAGTTTTAGTTCCATCAAAATACCTCATACCACTACCATTAAACTTTAACGCTAACAACCTACTAGCGTAACTCACAAAAGCTTTAGCCTATGTCCTAAACAAGGAGTATAATACAATTATAAGTATCAAGGATATTTCCTAACATTGCCCCATGAAGTTTGTTTATTTGTTACTATTTTGGCACAAAAAGATAATGACAAAACTATCCTAAAAAAAACAATCGAGAAACTAAAAAAAAATATATAAAGTTAAGTTGATCTATATAATAATCTAGCGCAATACTCCATTCTGCTAACATTGAAATTCTCAGCACCATATTCCAAACACTTTCCCGCCTTAATGTTTACCAAACCCAAAGTGCCATATTTACAATAGAGACAAAAAAGTTACTTGGTTGAGAATAAAGTTCGCGCATAATGCCTAATATTCATAATACAGAAGATGCCTGACTTTACAATACGCTCATTATAAAATATATCTAAAGACGAAGATTAACCCAAATACATTATAATTAAATTTGATAAAAGATCTAAAAAGAATTTTGACTAGTTCCCAAATTTACATTTAACCGAAATTGGATTTTATTCTTACATTAATATAATATGTCCTTTACGCCGACGCTTATCCCTACATGGTCGCAGCCAAGTCCAAGAGTGGCGTCTTCCTCGACGGATGGTCTTTTATATGGCTCACTCATCGAACAGGATAGGCACAAAGGAAGGGGGGCGCGCGGGCAGAAGAACATTCCATATTATTCTGGCAACGCCTGGCAGTTACCATCTTGTTCTCGTTTCTTGAAGTTGGGCGGACTGATTATGTTAGCGGTGGTGCCGGGCTCTGGTGGCGAGAGGCAGAACTCGGCTCAGTCTTGGCAGTTGTTCACTTGTGGTTCGTGTAGTCGGGTGTTTGTTTGCGCACGGTGCTCGGCCAGATTAGTGGTATTGGGTAAGTGAAATATTATGCTTGACTGTCCCCATTTTGTTGACTTGGAGCAATAATTGCTACAAATCTCCCTCCCTTGATCTTGCGTGGGGGGGGGGGGGGGGGGGGGGGGTTGTCGTTGGCACCACTGATTGTTCCAGGCTTCTCGGGAAGACGGAGATGCTCGGGGTTACTCTCGTCGTTCTTCTTGCGTCATCCTCAGCACGGTCCAGCACCGCTTCCCCATAGACATCTGGGCCCATATATTTTGAGAAGGCGCATCTCTAGCCGTTGGCCGTCTCATGCCGGATGGTTATACCATCCGCCCACGCTTGGTCTTGCTCGCGGCCACCCAGGAAAGCTTCTCTAGGAGTCGCCATTGCCTTCTGCCTGGTCGTTTCTCCATAGTGTTCCCCTCCGCCGCGCACAGAACAGAAAAAAAATTAGGGAACGGAAGACGTGGGGTAAAGGGAGTTCTCCGAGCTGCACATAAGAGACAAGTATTAGAGTTCATTTTCTTGCAAGACCATATTCAATGAGCCGTTTTATTCACACCCTCGCTCTCATACGAGGATGGAAATAGCGTAAATCTTCAGAGGAAGGCTTGAGGACATAACGCACATCACGCACTCCGTCACTATGAATGGTCTCACTTTGTCCTACTATCTGGCCCAAATTGCTGCTTATATAATAAGCAGTGGTCACTATCACATCTTTCGTAAATTCAACAATTCCATTAAGATGGAGTTCACAAATAATTTAAAGTTCATTTTGCCACGGGCCCGGGCTTTCATCATGGTGATACTCCTATTTAAAACTAACTTATAACTATACATATATGCAAAATATTTAACCTAAATTACACACATTTACGCTCATTTATCCCTATGGACTCTTGGACTTGCGCTCTTTATGTGGCTGACGTGAGCGCGTCTCGTCTCGGTGTCGTCTGCAACTTTCTGAAGGAGGACCGTGACAGGGGTGAGGAACTTAGTCACCTCCCACGGGCCACACCACTTGGGACACAGCTTAGCCGATCTTTTGTCGACCGCGGAGCTCAAGGGGAAATCTTTACATAGAACAAGGTCTCCAACTTTAAATGAAACGGGAATCCTACCTTTGTTATATGCATTAGCCACCCTTTTCTGTGCCTTCCTAAGATGGTCCAAGACACTCCTACATCTATCCTCCAAGGAAACCTCGTCACTATCCATTAACAGGGGATGAATGTCCCAAATATTAAATAATGGGTGGACCAGCTCCCGCCCAAGGAACACGGAAGCCGGCGAGCATCCAGTCGACTCGTGATAGGCGGAGTTAAAAGCCATATTCAAAAAATCTAACTCTCTATCCCACTTCTGTTGTACTTGATTATGAAAAATAGTCAGGGCTATTCCCAGGTTCCTGTTAAACCTTTCTACATGGTTAGGTCCCGGATGGTAAGGACTGGTAGTGATATGCCTGATGCCCCACCCGAAGCACATGTCATGAAAAGTAGCTGATCTGAAACAGGGTCCGTTATCACTCACTATGGTCTTGGGGGCCCCAAAGAATGCCCACACACGCCGACACAGGGCGTTTACAGTAGTAGTAGCTTTCATGTTCCGTAAAGGAATCAAAATAACGAATTTGGAAAATGCATCAACCAAAACAAGAATACAAGAGTTACCTAGGGATGATCGGGTGATAGGCCCCACATATTCAACGAACACCTTCTCCCAGGGGCGTTGGGCTACATCGGCCGAATGCAGCCCAACCCTGGAATTATGGGCAGGTTTGGCCATCTGACAGTCTTCACACCGACTAACCCATTCCTTCACGTCCTGATATTGCCCAGGCCAAAAGAATTCTCTCGAGATTTTCTTGACCGTCTTTAACACACCAAGGTGACCTCCAAAAATCGAATTGAGAAAATATTTCATTAACATGGGGCGTACAGACGCCGGAACAACAACCTTCCTACCTTTTCCTCTAGCCATGGTAATAACAAGAAGATCTCTCAAAATAGAATACTGACCCACCTGTTCCCCTTTCCTGATCCTCTCCATAATCTCACGACACCATGGGTCACTGCCCTGATGATCCCTGATAGAAACAAAGGACTCGGGTATCGATTTAATAACCAGCGAAGTGGGCGTAATTTCCTCTGCACCAATGGGATTACAGTCTTCTGCCATGCGTGATAGAGCATCCGCAGTAACGTTTAGTTTCCCAGAGATGTGATGGGTCGAAAATTTAAATCTTGATAACCTCCAGACCCATCTCCCTACTTTGCCTAATTGTTTTGGATGATTCCACATCCATGCCAGCGCCATGTTGTCAGTGTACAATTCAAATTTTCTCTGCTCTAAATAATCCGCGAACCGTTCTATACCAGTAACACAAGCAAGGCATTCCTTTTCATAGGCACTGTACCTTCTCTCGGCCTCGGTGAGTGTCCGGCTAGCGAACGCCACCGGCCTGACACCCTCCGGAGTCCGTTGAGAAAGCACAGCACCCAGAGCAATTGCAGAAGCATCCACGTGAAGAAGAAAGGGCATAGAAAAGTCGGGCATCCGCAATACCTCTGGTGAGATGAGTTTACTTTTAAGCAAATCGAAGGCACGAGCTTGCTCCTCACCCCAACAAAAGACAACGCCCTTCTTTTTTAAGGAGTTAAGAGGCGCGGCTATTTCAGAGAAAGATGGAATGAACCTAGCATAATATGCGCACATCCCAATGAAACGCATGACACCCTTAAGATTTCTGGGCGGGGGATATTCAACAATGGGGCGGATGCGCTCTGGGTCAATGAGAAGATTCCCCGAACAGATAACATACCCAAGATATTTAATAGATGGCTTTGCCCACGTGACCTTATCAGGATTAACCGTTAAGCCTACTCTACGCAAGCGACATAATACTTCCTCTAAATGCTTTACATGATCACTCATCGAGTCGCTATACACACATATATCGTCTAAATAGTTGAATACATAATCAAATTTAATATCAGCAAGAACGTGATCCAAAACGCGACTCAACGCCTGTCCACCAATACTACAACCGAGAGGAACGCGATTAAACTCATACTGTCTCCATGGGGTGACAAAGGCCGTATATTTTTTTGATGACTCGACCAGGGCGCATTGTAGAAAACTTGCATTAAGATCAATTAAACTGAACACTTTCGCCCTACCTAAGTGCTGAAAGGCTGAGTCAATACTTGGCATCGGATAAGGATCGAACTGGATTTTTTTGTTGATTTTCCTATAGTCCACAACCAATCTATAACCTTCCCCCTTCTTAGGTATAATGAAAGCGGGACTGGCATATGGAGAATTAGATGGACGTATGACTCCTTTGGACTCTAGATCATCAATCAACTCTCTAAATATCTTCATTTTTGGGGGGGCGCAAGAGTAGGGACCTGACCTCACAGGAATCTTGTCCTCCACCACAATTTCATAAGGTAATACGTCACATTTTCCAAGTCTAGGAGTAATAACATCCGAAAACCTTGAGATAATCCCATTAACCATATCTTCGTCACTATTCATAACATACATAGAAGACTTAATAGAAGAATGACACAAAGCAATAATATATCTTGGGGCGAATTCGAAAGACAATTCTCCACGACTAGAATTAATTATAGCACGGGTTTCCCATAAGAGATCATTACCCAAAATGATATCATAGGGGAGGGCAGGAACACAAAACAAACTTCTTTTCCAAGAAAAACCAGCTATTTTAATGGACAAATTTATCTTCTTACTAGCTAATAACAAGTTTCCATTTCCCACAATGAATGGCCTAGTATCAATATGTTCAATAGGAATTTTCTTCGACCCAATTAAACTATCCAAAAAGGTAGAGTTGATAAATGATCCACTGGAGCCAGTATCCAGCAAGGCAGAGCCAGTCTTTGACCCAATCGTAACCACAACAACAGGAGGGAGGGGACAATTATGCTTAGAAATCTTACGCGTGGTGGGCCCCTTTTCACCACCCCGCGTTACGCGTTTCCCGCTAAACAGTCACGTTGGTAATGCCCAAAACGACCACATCGAAAACACTTGATACGAGATACATCTAATCGTCTTCCTGATCTGATAACACCAAGAGGCCTTGCTCCGCGGGTAGCAGAAATATTAGAATCAAGCGGCGTAGTTGCCGAGGCTGAAACCACCCTATTTTGAGGGGAGATATTCTGAACTCGCGTTGGATAATTTTCAAGATACTCTTTTTCTGCTAGTAACGAACCCTCAATATTACTGGCCAATGAATATAACTCTGCCAGGGTGGTTGGTCTGTGTGAGAATATAAAATGTCTCCGCGTCAACGGGGAGACATTTTCTAAAATAATTTCAACTACCTCTTCCTCCGCTAGGTTGAGATTTAATATCTCCGCGGATTCAGAGATAGCCAATATAAACAATCGAAATGGTTCCTGAGGCCGCTGAAACCGTCGCAACTTTTCGTTACAAAGTCTCTCCTTCTCTCTCTTTGAGCATAAAGACTCAAGGATGCGACTTTTTACCATATTCCAAGGAAGACCTAATTGTAAACATTCCGAAACTAGATGCGCTAAAAAACCGGAAGTTCTCCCTAAACATAACGTAAGGAACTCCACATCGCCTATAAGTCTAAGTTTAGCAATTCTATTAGCTTCTAACAGGAAATTAAACAAAGCAGAACAAGACTGGCCGTCACAAACTGGAAGTAGCTTCAAACGCTCACTAGCAACTTTACTCTGAGTTTTAGAGACGGCAGTAACCGGCTGATAACTAACCGAATCCCCGGGGGGAGTGATCTGCTTATGAGCCCCATCTAATTCTAAAGGACCTGACTTGCATGGATCGGAGTGTTCCAGAGGGGGGTGGCTAATGTCATAGCTAATATTAATATTGTCTGTGTCGCTGGACTTACTGATACTTTCAGACAGCAGGGACCGCAACACACCAACAGTAGCCTCGGGGGAAATGATATATTTCTCGCCTTGAGCTCCCGGTGAAGCTCCCCAGTTTTGAGTCCATAGACGTCCGATCTGGTGCTGATCAAGCTTCCCAGTGGGGTGGCCATGTCGGAGGATGAGTTCATGAAACAGGTCAAAAAACACAATTAGGATAGAGAAGTAACACTTACGCGCACTCTATATAGCAGAGTGGCGCAGCTTGTAATCCCAAAGCTCCAAACTAGAGGGATACAAAACATAAATATAAACAAAATCTACAGTTAAAGGGAAATAAAATAGAATATAGAGGAGCGCGCAGAGTGAATATCCTAAGTTGTGAATTATAAAATGCTGGACATTTAGCATGTCCCCAGCGCACGCCACTCACTCTTATGAGTAGCGGGAAAACACGGTCCACCTTCACTGGTTACCTGACATATCAATATATAAAAAGGTTGAAGGCTAATCCCTCGCACCTTTTCTAGACATAGGGATAATATGGCGTATTTATGAAATAGAATAACTTCAAGCCTTAGAATCATTTAGCTTTAATTAATGCCAAACTTTATTAAATAATAAGCATATTATTTGAAGAGCATTTAATAATTCATTTATATATATATATTATCCAAAAAAAAATATAGTTCCATAAATATTTACTCTTTTCCTTCTAATCGTTACATTATTTATTAAGTACCCTAAACATATTACGTAAAGACAATTATTGATGCATAACATTAACTTAATATGATCATACGTCATATAGTAAATAATCTTACCAAACTAACACATTTTTGATGTTGTTGCACAAAGCCACCTGTTACTAAAAGTTTTAGTTCCATCAAAATACCTCATACCACTACCATTAAACTTTAACGCTAACAACCTACTAGCGTAACTCACAAAAGCTTTAGCCTATGTCCTAAACAAGGAGTATAATACAATTATAAGTATCAAGGATATTTCCTAACATTGCCCCATGAAGTTTGTTTATTTGTTACTATTTTGGCACAAAAAGATAATGACAAAACTATCCTAAAAAAAACAATCGAGAAACTAAAAAAAAATATATAAAGTTAAGTTGATCTATATAATAATCTAGCGCAATACTCCATTCTGCTAACATTGAAATTCTCAGCACCATATTCCAAACACTTTCCCGCCTTAATGTTTACCAAACCCAAAGTGCCATATTTACAATAGAGACAAAAAAGTTACTTGGTTGAGAATAAAGTTCGCGCATAATGCCTAATATTCATAATACAGAAGATGCCTGACTTTACAATACGCTCATTATAAAATATATCTAAAGACGAAGATTAACCCAAATACATTATAATTAAATTTGATAAAAGATCTAAAAAGAATTTTGACTAGTTCCCAAATTTACATTTAACCGAAATTGGACTTTATTCTTACATTAATATAATATGTCCTTTACGCCGACGCTTATCCCTACATGGTCGCAGCCAAGTCCAAGAGTGGCGTCTTCCTCGACGGATGGTCTTTTATATGGCTCACTCATCGAACAGGATAGGCACAAAGGAAGGGGGGCGCGCGGGCAGAAGAACATTCCATATTATTCTGGCAACGCCTGGCAGTTACCATCTTGTTCTCGTTTCTTGAAGTTGGGCGGACTGATTATGTTAGCGGTGGTGCCGGGCTCTGGTGGCGAGAGGCAGAACTCGGCTCAGTCTTGGCAGTTGTTCACTTGTGGTTCGTGTAGTCGGGTGTTTGTTTGCGCACGGTGCTCGGCCAGATTAGTGGTATTGGGTAAGTGAAATATTATGCTTGACTGTCCCCATTTTGTTGACTTGGAGCAATAATTGCTACAGCACAAACATGTTTGGTTTGTGATATTCCTCCTGCCCACAATTTATAATCAAAGGGTGTCCAAATTAATGTATATACTCAATCGAGTTCGGTCATTTTCGGATGTATACAATTAATATAAAGATTTAAACAAAACTCATCAAAGTAGGCATGTCTTTACTCGCAACACCATACTTTAAAATTAGCAGGATCAATCTTGCTTAAAGTGTTTAGAGGTTTGAAAAAATAAATAAATGGTACAGTGCACCGCACAGACATTCCCTTATGGGCTACTGACGACAAATTATGAAAATTTGTTTTCTAATTGTAATATACAATGGAAGTAAACCAACTCTTGGTTAGTTACTAAATGAGAAAGTATGTAAGATTGTGTAGTACTATACATTTTAATTTACGTGAAAATGTTTATAAAGTTATAGTTTTCCATTAATTTATCACAAAATAAAATACTGTCAAAAATGTTTCTAAGCAAAAACAAAATATTCAGTAATTTTAATAGATATAATGTAGTTCTGATAATTTATAAATGGCAGCCTATTAACAAAGAAAATTTTAGTGTTTCCTCAAATTGAAGCTATACCACCAAAAAAAGACTAATGCAAAATTTCTGTGTTTGTTCTTCCTTGGGTATTATATACTCGTGTATATTATATATATAAATAATACCCAATATATGTATATATAGGTCAGTGGCGCACCCAATAGAGGAAAAACTAATAAATACATTTATTATGTGATTATTAAAATAAAGAGCATTAAAGATGTGTCGAGTGCATAAGATACCTTTTAAAACCAGGTTTACGATTTATATTTCAAAAGAGATAAATGCTCTACACATTAAAATAACCCCTGAATTTCCTATTGAAAAAAAGCAAATTCATACTAGACTCGATATATTGTATGCAAGGCCAAATCCAGATAAATATTGAATTAAAACTACCTTATTTACTGTTTAAAAATAACAATAGTAAATACAAGGAACGATCTATATCTACTAGTATTGTGATTGTCAAAAAAGATCTAACTCAAAATTTCGATAAATGTCAACGTTTCTTGATCACCTGAAACCAAAAACATGGTTTCCGCAATGCCGTCTGTCTGTCCGTCACTTTTCCCCTAGTACCGCTTTTATATACTTAAAACTTATTTTTAACTTATTACATAAACCCTTAAAATTAATTTGATTTAATTTTTACCCTTTTTAATCTTTTAGTTACCCTAAACTATTCTCCCGGGCAAAGCTGTACCTCTGCTAGTCTCATTGGGCTCCAGGACTTGGAGGAGGGAGTCAAAATAAGAAAGACGTTTTAACTTCGGTAGAAAATTGAAATTTGGGGTAAAGGTAGGGGACTACTACAGAGAATATGATACGTGTTAGAATTTCAAATTTATGAGTGAAAGCTGAGCGTGAAATTTAAATTATGATTGCCATAGTTAGCTTGGTATTGTGCAAGGAGGAATTATAAATGCTAACAGCCGGATGTTGAACGTCCTAATTTGAATAGTTTGATATAGTACAAAGAATGGATCAGCCTGCTAGTAAATTATGTGAGATGATTTCACCCTAAACCATTATTTGAAATAAGTCTCTTCTCTAGTCCCCTCCCCAGTAAACACAATATAATATTTAGTCACAAAAGAATGTCTAGTTATCTGGACAGTTATTATGTTATGGTCAGATAAATAAATCGAGCGTTGAACAATGACGTCCATGTAGTGGCAAAAAAACTTTGCTTAAATAATATTTGTTTAAAATAAATTAATAAAAATGCATAGCATTTGTCAAAACAAAAACAGTATGTTACATAAGACATATTTGTAGTTGTCAACACAAAATTGATATTTCAAATACATAAAAATGCACACAAGTTTGCAAAACAATAAATTAAAAAGGGGAATTAGTCATAAATGTTAACACTAACTCAAAATACTATTTTAAAAAAATCCCGTAGCTAATGGAAACAGCCATTATTTAAAAAATGTTCTTCACTAATTTAACACCCTTTAACATTAGCCCTTATCTTTAGTTTACTTTTTAAAATCACCATAAATATTTGTATTTACCTAAAGAGTTTATAGGAATAAAATATTTAAGAATTTCTTAGAAATAAACAAAATTATTGGCTTTGAAAAATATGTTTCAAATAAAATATTTCTATTAGTATAAATATAACTACGTATTTTCATTGATAAGTAATTTCATATTTCAAATAGTTTTGGAGATGTGATAAAAACTGGGAGTTTACGCATCAGACCGGCCGGAACCCTTAAAGTAATTTTGCCGAAAAAATTATAGTAGCCATTTTGGTTTTATTATTGATAAATGCTTAGAAATGAAATTTAATAAAAATCAATTAGGCCTATTTTGAGAAAATCTACTTTTTCTATTTTTCCCTTAAGTAAACTACCCTTAACTTTAAATTTAAATATCCAATCAAAAAATCTCCTTTGGGCAACCCTATAAAAACCTTAGATGCCAGGTTTTAGCCCGATCGGTAAAATAGTTTAGGCTTTACTCCAAGGTACAGATAGACGGAAATTCAAAAACCACTTTGTCGGATTCAGGGGTTAGGGGGTCATGAAACGTCGAAATTCATCAAAATCTCAAGTTTTTTTTATGATCACAATACTTTCTATACCTGTACGATAGTGAGAAAAGAAAAATATTTAACGGGAATCCTTTTCCAATGATAAATTAATGGGTGAGTGTCTGGGAGTTTTATTTGTTTTCGAGTGAGTTTAGTTTAGTAAGCTGTGTACTGACACACACAATCGATTCAGCAGGTTTAAGTTAATCAATACAAATACTGAATGTTAAGAATGTGGCATGGTTTTGTCTACATACATGCATGTTTAACACAGATTTATGATGCAACCATTACTAACTAACACGCCCCTTTAGCACAATTTGACCTTTGGTCCCGATCTGGAGAGTGTGTGATTATTACATAATGTTGTGTCACAATCGTGTGACGTCATTGTGGTATTGGTTTATTCTTGTCCAAACTTGTTGGTTCCTGTCTCGTTAATTTTTTATGTGTGCGCCTTGGATTCTTATATCTGGGTAGGATTGGGATGGGCGTTGGAGTTTTTTATTTATTGGTAGTGGGAACGTTCAGTTCACGGCGTAGGTCACTCCTCACCGTGGCGTGTTGGCATCGCTAGGGAGGGTGCAGCACGAACCTCTCCTGACGGTCACTTAGCGTAGAGTGTGAGAAATGGTTACAAGCCACAAGACTCTGAATCTATTTTGGTATCACAACCTTCCCCCAGCAATGGATACTACCAATGATGTCACCGCAACCCCGATGCGACAAGAAAAGTTGAGAAAAGAATAGATCAAGATCTTGAATGATGTCGCAACCCTCCCCTTATATGTGGCAATGGGTTTTCCCTGATGACTCATACTTGGCACCAGTTTAGCGGCTCTATAAGACAAGCGAGTACAGGAATAGATCGTGATCTTGAAACCGTGATCTAGTACACGAGGTCATTGACCCTGACAACCCTCCCCTTATCCTGGCAATGGGTTTTCCCGATGTCATCATCGCAACCCCGCTGCGATAATACAAGTCGAGACAAGAATAGATCACGACCTTAAATGATGTCGCAAAGGGTTTTTCCTAATGACTCATACCTGGCGTTAGACTGGAGGCTCAATAAGACAAGTCGAAACAAGAATAAATCACGACCTTGAATGATGTTGCAATGGGTTTTCCCTGATGACTCATACATGGCGCCAATTTGGTGGATCAACAAGACAAGTTAAGACAGGAATAGATCGTTACATTAAAACCATGAGCTAGTACAATAGGTCATTGACACTGTTAATGCTCGGTTTCAGATAAATGATGTCGCAACACACCCCCGGCAAGGGGTTTTACGGTGATGTCACAGCTTTGATTATGCATAATCAGGGACCTTGGAATCCTCAGCTAGGAGCCGCTATCCCCCACCACAAAAGTCTACTAAAATTAGTAGTATGGTATCGTTCGTCGATATGCACGAATGTAGGTATCATCCATGCACCACTTTTGGTGGTGGAGTAAGGTAGAAATGTTCCGGTGCTTACGTGGAGTGAGGAAGAGGAAAACTAGTGATAATACACCTCAGAGGAGGATTGAACCCTGACTTCCACCGTCATAACTCTATGAGTTACACGCAAACTTTTTTGGCTAAACGTCTATATATTAATGATGATAGTGCGGTAGGCATTATTAAGAAAATGTTCCGGAGGGAGAAATACCAATATTTTACAGGGAAGGGATTCGATTTCAACCTTCTCACTAAAATTAAATGAACCTGAAATTAAAACGGCGTGGTAATAGGTATTCGAAACTGTACCCTACATTTGCGAGAGCGAAATCAAACATCAGTTAAAACTGGCTAACCACTCAATATAATTAGACCAGGTAGAATCTGTACCAACATTTGATTCAGGAAAACCTTATCCCCAACTGGTAGATTCCCGAGAGTACATCAGCACTCAGTGGGTGCGTGAGCACAATTGATGAGTAAAGGTAAATCTACACTGTTTTACATGAACCGGCCGCTCACCGCCGTCAAATTGATGCTTCGACAAATCGAGACAAGAATAATATCGGGAAACACTGTGGTGTCAGTTTGGAGGTTTTATGCGTCGAGACAGGAATGGGTGATGTTGTAATCCATCCAGATGTCTCATATCTGGTGCCAGTTTGGCAGCTCAAAAAGACAATTTGAGAAAGAAACATATCACGGGGAGGTCACTGACCCTGTTCATCTCGTACCACGTGACGTCAATTGAGGGAAGCAGGGGTGGATATATACGGGGGTGCTTGGTCGTCTATTTATAAGCATTTGTAGATTGGATCAAGATTGACCTGTTACACCAGCTGGTAGATATTGTTGACGCCATACAGACCTTAAAATTTTGTGATATAATCGTCGATCAAAAGTACTCGGTGGATAAATTAAATTCGGTCAATATAAAGTCCGGGAGACGCCTAATAGCCTATCTAGAAGGTGATTTTGGTGTATTTTTACCCTGTTTTTTTGGTACTCTAACAGGTGAAGATGTGTGCGAGCTTAATAATGAAAAACTGGTATTTACCTGCGCTGGAGTAAAACCCGGTTCCCCTATCATTGTGAACTTTGAACGCGTTTAAGAGACGAGCAGAAGAGTTAAGCAGTTAACAACAACATTGGGCAGCTGGGAAGTTAATACATGTGCATGTGTAATACCTTATTGCACAGTGGATCCTACAAACTATTCCGCACGTTTAGCGGTCAGGTACGCTCACCATTCTTAGAACTGGCTATAATAATTTAATGTTTGTGGGTCATATGATTGCGGAGCGTGCCTATACGACAGCAGAAAATATTCACAGTGTGGCTTGAGCGATAGATATGTAATATACTAAGTAGGGAACCACGACAGAGAGGAGCGAGGCTACATCGAGTTCTGCGACTCTACCTGTCACACGATAAGAGCAACTGAAGTACAACCCTACGAGAGAATCGAGGAGAATTACCTGTGCGATATGACATGTTCTGTTTACAATTTCCGCAAGGGGGACGTGGTGGCCGTGTTGTCCAGGCCTCAACCACCCTTCCGAGATCCACAACACCCTCCACAACCCTTCACGATTCCGCAGCCACTGCCCCCACCACCAGAGTCACCAGCATACCCACAACCGAAGTCACCTGAGTACCCACCGCCAGAGTCGTCTGCCTATCAGACAGAGTCAGCAAAATACTCACAGCCAGAGTCACCCACGTGCCCACCGCCAACGGAGGAGGAGGGGGTAAAGTTCAAAAAACCCATAAATCTCGAGGATTTAACAATGTACAAAAACTATTCAAATGTTAATATTATGGGTGAAATGCCCGATGACTACATAATCGGTCAGGGCAGTTTAGGTAACATCATCCTTCCAAAGTCTGCCTATTATTTGGATTGTGAGCGATTTAAATCTAAACCACGCTGTATGACATATCTTGGAGAACAAAGTGTGACGTCAAAAAGTTGAATTAAAAAACTAGCCGCACTCATGTTGTCGAGTTCTGACATCATCGGAGCTAGTGGTGACAATTTGAAAAACGTAAGAGGTGAACGCAGTTTGTGAGTAAAGAGCATTTCCGTTTGAGCGACATGTTTTTTTTTCGGGGATATTTCTTTCACTGCATCTCCAGTTACCATGATGTCATTTAAATGCGACTTTTGTGAGGGGTCCTACGCAAAGCTCTCCAACATTACTCGGCACAAACATCAATGTCATCAGACACCTCCAAATCCTGATCACCAGGATGCCTATTGGTAAGAGGAGGTATTGTGCAGTGCATTAGACCTGATCGAGAAAGAGGAATATAACCGTGTCAAGTGCTTAAATGAACTTGAGAAAAAACATAGTTATAATGTTATGCTTTCGAAAGAGTCCAGCAATGAATCAAACATTATTGGGCTTAAGGGTGTGGGCAAAGCAAGAATGCAGGGTAAAACTTAGGATACATTGTCAATATGTATTTTAGCGCCTCTCAGCATGTCCTGAACTATTTGGAGGTGACTCCTACTCATTTTCTCGATGGTAGAAGAGATTATATTTTCCATTGATGTTTTTTATTAGATAAAAGAGTGATTATATGTTTTTTCTTGCTATCACAATTATATAATTCATTTTGCACTCTAAACGATCAACTTGTAGTGGTCACAAGACCTAAATAATATTGCTGCTTGCCAAAAAAACTTTATGTTGTTTTGGCTGCACGTTATGAATGTTTTAAATTAATTAATTAATTGTTGACTGTCAAATAAAAGACTAGTAATAAAATTTTGTTATTGTTTTTCTAAACTTCTAGAATATGTTGGCTACTCAAAGATAGGGAAGAGCTAGCAATATCCACGTGACATCTTTGCAGGAATGAAATATCAAATAGCGCAGGCTGGTGAATATTATGCTTTATTGTTTACACATGGGAGTTAATATGAATAGATAATATATATATATATATATATATGCGTATAAAGGCTAAAACATTATGTTACTATTATAATTGCAAATATATATATTTATTTATTCATTTATTTATGAGTATAACGGCTAAAATATTATGTTACTATTATAATGGCAAATAGTTATACTGCTTAGAAAGAGTTTATAAATTAACTAAATTGATGAAAGGTAACATGTCAAGTTCACACACACACGTACACAAACGCATTTAAATTATTATAGTAAACCAAACTTATATTCACTTGTATTCATTTCTTAATCACTTTCATTCTATGCCATCTAGTGAATAAAATGATTAATTATGACTTTTTCAATATCTTGTGATAGCACGTACATATATGTATATACATATGTAAATGTAATTATTACTACTCATAAAATCATCTAAATACGCCAAGGGGTGGGAATAATGAAAGTATTTTTGAGGGGAAAGTTTACCCACATTTTCGTGGAGGTAGAGTTGGAAATACCCTCAATTTGAAATGACCAGACGTGCTCTGTTTAGTTACTTGTACAGCTCACAAGATCTAAACAATATTGATGTATGCCATTTAAGGAAATGTGTGTTATTATTATTTTGAAAAATCCCTAGAATATGTTGGTTGTAAATCCTTGGAGAATCAAAGACAGGAAGGCGATGGCAATATACACATGGCAACATTACCATATTCATTTATAAATTGTAATTGTTGTGACTTTATATTGCTACCCAAAGAGAAAGTAAAATAATTTTATTGTTGTATTCTGAATGTTTCAACTCATCTATATTGTTTGAGACTGAGCTTCTAAGCTATATAAACTGTATTTATAGGATAGGAGAGGAGGTGTTTGGTTGTAGACGTTAAAACACAAACATAACAGTTTTATGATATGTATTCACACGAATAAAAGTTTTACAAATATAGCTCACACCATGAAAAGTATACTTGTAATATTTATTTACACAAATAAAAGTTTTACAAATATAGCTCAAACCACGAAATTTATAATTGTAATATTTATTTACGCAAATAAATGTTTTTACAAATATATCTCACACCATGAAAAGTATAATTGGAATAATTATTTACACTAATAAAAGTTTTAGAAATATGCTTCATGGCATGAAATGTATGCTTGGAATATTTAATTACAAAAAAGTTATAGAATATATATTACACCTTGAAGTATATTATACATGTTTAAATATAGAGAAAACAATAATTAATTTCTAGAGGTCGTAGCTGGATTAGTGGCCTTGGTACTAAATCTCTAAACTAATTTACAAAGTCCAGTTTAAAGAGTATTTGAATATATGTACATGCAGCCAGATGGTTTCAAATTAAAATATGTACAAGAAAATAAACAAAATTGATTATAATTAATAATATTTAGCACCGCATCTTACTACCCGTTCGGATTATACGCTTTAAGTACTAATTACGTTAATGGATTTAGGAATTGGGAAGGTTGAATTAGAGGAAGTGAACCCGCATTTGCGTGGAAGGAGATTGGAAAGCCATTAAGGAAAAACCACCCTAGTTCACCCGACCGAGATTCGAACCTCGATCTCCCCGTCCTCAGCAGTCGAGCTCAACACAACAAGCCAATTACGCCACCGAGACGGGTATTGATTAGAATTAAAATAAATAAATATATATACAAACAACTAATTATATTTGACTGGAAATAATCAGGTATGTGAAGGATTTTACTGGCAGATAAAAAATATAAAAAGTATGCCGGGTGCATGAAATAAATCAATAAAAAAATGCGCGTTTTCAAGCAGAAAAAACTCTGAAATATTTGAAAAATGGTATATCAGTGGAACTGTCTAGAATGAAAGAAAAAAAAATATTACTCAGCCTGTCTAAGTGATCACCTTTTAGTCGTGGTGAACGTGATTACAAGGAATATGATACCCAAATGGCAACGTATTATTTTAATCATCGGTTATCCGTCGTTTGGTGTACACCAGCCGGTAAACTTTATTCTGCGAAACGGTACTTACAGTCGCAAGACCTTTTCTTAAAATTTTGTGAGGTAACTGTCTATATCCTTCTGAAGCTTGTTTGTGACCATCGCTTTCAAAACGTCAATATTAGCGCCTTTCCGTTTACCAATGTTCATGGTGATCCCGTGAATATTGAATTATTTTTTTTGCATGATCGCCACCAACACTAACTCGGTACGCGTAATTCTTAAGACCGCCAGATAAAAAAAAGGCGCTAATATAGCTTCCCGGACCGTAATCTTGAAGTTCATCAGTGAGGTCACCTAAAAATTCTCCGGTTGGAGGACTCCTACCACTGTTGCGTTCCGTCAATGGAATGCTATCTGTATCATGATACAAAACGTGGTCCCCCAATTTTTCAAGTATGCTGTATAAGTGCAACCTAGCCATAGCAGTCGTGTGGCATGCCACAGCCACACTTGTGTTAGGGTTGGGGTGCAACGCGTCATGCACAACCTTGTAATTGAGGAACAGAACCTCATCATTAACATCAATGACGCTGCCCACGTTGATGTTCGGATCCGTCAGGTACTTGTGAATGCCCTGACAGTCGTTTACAACGGCTACGTGCGGTAACTCAGGTCTTTGCCCAAACTTTACCTATAGTGAATTTAAAAAAGTGTTTATCCAAAGTGCGGAGACCAGGGTTTTTACAAACAGATCCAAAATCGAGTTTTACCCTTTCCTTTTCCTCATATTTTTGAATATAAGCTAACTTCTCATCTTGTGAGGTAAACCACTCTGGATATCCGCTGACTTCTTGTTTAATTTTCAAAAAGTATCAATGTACCCGTGAAACAATCCTCCAAAATGTGTCTGACGATCGTAAACAGAGACATTGTACTCCCACACTTCGTGTACTGCTTCAACTGTGTGGTCTTTCTTAGTGGATTTATGGATCTCGTCAATCACCTGGACGCCTTTCAACCAGCGATCTTTATTGTCGATGTGCTGAAATGCGCCTTAGTTATTCTCCTCCCCACATTTCCTGCACAAGATGAACATTAGCTTGTCGTGCATCCATGTAGGCAATACGATCATGAATAAATCCCGTGGAGGCGTCACCGTAACTTTGGCTATGCTTTCTACTTGTTCTGTAGACGGAAAATTTAGTTCCAAGTGAATTTTGAGGTGGCCAATGGTTTTTTTAGTACTTGAAAACGTAAGGATACAATGAACACACATCCAAGTACTTGATTTTCTCTCCACAAGAAAGGTCTGCTTCGTGGAAGAATTTTATATAATCTGTATGCCCGCCAAAGA
The DNA here is from genome assembly GCA_039000515.1 of Timema cristinae. NCBI lineage: Eukaryota > Metazoa > Arthropoda > Insecta > Phasmatodea > Timematidae > Timema > Timema cristinae. Next base: position 44,563,410 of record JBCFYV010001001.1, read on the forward strand.
ATGGGACTGAGGGACACCTTACTGTACACCTCGTGCTGGAGTACAAATTGTTTCAACTCCTTGCCTGTGCGTTTCATCGCATTAAACGTAAATCTCCTCATCACTACGACCGTGTAGCCGACATTCTTTAATGTTTCCACGCAAGCCATCGTCACTTCGTAGCGCATATCTATGGTCTCGTGGGGGCTGATTTTGATAGGAGGGGTCCTATCAGGTTAACAGAGAGGGCAACCGTGCCAATAACAGCCCCAGAACTGAAAGACGGTGGTGGTATCTCCAGCTTTAACAACGCCATCTACACGTCGACCTAACACATATTCCTCGCGGCGTTACCCACATGAAGGATAGATACACCACGTTAGTGGGCCTCGCAGCATAGCCATTGTACATTGACGTGCGACTGTTGGTCTTCACACCGGTAGCCACCATTAGGGATGATACCGTTAGTATTCTCGTTAAGATGACTTCGGTGGTAAACCAAAAAGCCACTCCTACGAAGGTACACGCCTCTACGAAAGGATCGATCTTTGCTTTTTCCATAAGCATGTTGCTAAACTTTAGAAAAGCCTTCCGTAGGATCTTTACATCTTTCATGCAATACAGTTCCAACTCATGGGTAAAATCAAAGACATATGTTTATTTGACCATCGCGTCGTACCATTTCTCAAAGTGCTCTTTTACCTCAACTGATAACTCACTGATGCCGTAGTCCCCAGTGGTGGCAAGGAACCCTATACCCCACGTTTTCTTTTTTATTTAAAAATAGGGTAAACGTTCCTTGGCCAAGGACTCGTCCAAGCCGAATGTCTTGGGCATCTTGGACAATGACATCGGGAGAAAGTTCAGCAAGTTAATAAATTGGAATGGGTCGTAACGCATGGACATGATTTTCCCACCATTCATTATGAGCTCTAGAGTTCATTTTTTTTACCGCCATAATGTATTTTAAAATAAAATTTCCATCATAGCACTTTACATTATGGCCTAGGAGGTTGATGTCTTTAAATTTTGTTATTTTTGCTTGCTCAAGAAATCAAAAAAATTGTGCCATTATGGCATGATATTTGTATATGCGAGTCCTATTGCTCACAAAATTGGTGCAAGGATGGTTATTTACATCTATAAGAAGACAGGTCTTGCAACATGTTTGCATGACACAGAGGTTAGGTTCTTGAAAGTACGTGACAACCGCACCTTGAAGAAGCATTGCTTGTCTGCATTCAAAATCATAAAATGCAAACATGAAATTGCTCTTTTTCAGTGATATTTTGGATGTGCCTTTTTCATGTAGCTGAAAATGGACCAAAAGCACGATGGGTCTCACATACTCTACAAAAAGTCTCATAACACCTGTGTGAATAATTTGATCTTTCCAAACTGAAAAATTGACCGCACACCCCACAAACCTTTTTTAAATCACAGACCGACATGTGACCTCTGCAAAAACCGGGACGTTTATGGTTATCAAAACATGTCTGGTTTGTGAACCAATGCCCACAGTCTTTATAGACCACAGATTGATCTCCAGTGTAAACCGCTTTAGCGTAGCAATTTTTGCACGCGGATTCGCATTTTTCTTGTTCTTATTACTGAATAGTACACGACACTCACGGCAAAAATACACGCACTTAAATGTGGCTCTCTAGGATGTTACGACATCAAAAATGTTTTGCTTATGGTCGTGAAAATAAAAATCAAGTTAGCCATGAAAATAATGTTCGGGATGGGTAGGTTCTTCATATTGGTTCGGCCCCCCCCCCCCCCCCCCCCATTCAATGTGATTTTGTATTCGGAAAGGTATGTTTGAAATTGTTTCAGTTCAGTGATTCCACCACCTTTCAAAAGATTCACATGGGCATTCGGTATAAATCTTTTGCTTTGTATTTTTGAATACGATGACTCATTTTGATTTCTCTAAAGGTTTTCACGTCCATGCATCCTGTCTCTCTTTTAACGTCACAAACATCCTTGGCGACATCACTTTCTCGAGCAAGCCAAATTGTATCGTCGCCATTTTGAATCGTAATGATCCCTTTGTTATTACGGCTATATGTGCTAGTGGGATGGAGTTTATCAGATTTATGTTCACCCCTTCCACGCGGCTCTTTAAAGTGGTGTAACTTGACATACAAGTGAGACGAAGTGAGGAACGAAGTATTGCTTTTTAAGTCTCGTTCTACATTATAAAGCACAGCCTGCACGTCAAGCTGATCTGCTCGTCTAAATTACACAAATACAGGCCTTGACGAGAAGTCTGTGCTATCTAATAGCAGACCTACATGATCCTCGTCGCTAACTCCGTGGTACTGAAGACGGCCTAGCAAAGCATTGATTTGCTCCTCAAGCCAGGTTTGAGCATCACGATCACTCTCTGGTGTCCCTAATTGTATGATCAATTAACGCCCGGCATAAAAAAAACACGCTTTAATTGCTTAATTCTCTCCTCGACGATTCGAAGAGGGATACCTTGGAGCAACCTGATTTACCGGGCCACTAATTCCCGGCTGTGGTGCCGAAAATGGTCCCTCCACCCCCCAGTTGAACACCGTGGATACCGTCTGCTTCACCGCAGTTTGGGGTTGAACATCGTCTCCCTGGTTAGGAGGCCGTGCTGCTGCAGCAGAGTGGAGGGGGTCACGGCCGGAAGCTACGGGGCACTGTCTCCTTGTCTCGATGGTGGCACAGCTCCCACCAAAGGATGGGTGCTGTGGGTGTGTCATTCAGGACCACACATTTCACCTGGCTTGAAGGCGGGAGGATGGAGCGGACATTTCCATCATCCATTTGAACTAAAGCATGAATTCAAACACACGTCACACTATCTTCAAAGTAAACACTTGAAATATAATGGTTCCAATCATATTTATTTTATTTTCTGCAAACTTACGAGTGTTTTTTCGCCTCTTTAAATATTACGATCAATATAATATATTGCTTTTAAATTTCAAACTACTTTTGGTATTAATATATGTTGTTACAATTTTTCCTAAACATAATTGCTTTAACTGATACCAACATTCGCAAAGTGTGTGCAATAACTACATTTAAACCATAGGACGGGTACAAAATACATTTCAGGGAATTTATTTTATCACTATAAAAGGTTAAACCTACATTTCACAATGTTATATTTTCATCCATGCCGGGAATCAAACCTGGGACCCTTGGCTTGACAAACAAATTATCATGCGCAAATATATAGGGTTTTTAATAACTGACTGAAGCAACATAATAATTTCTCCAGTAAATTATTATGTTGGTATGTTTGAATGCCTGTATACTTAAAACACATTGAAACACTAGATCCACTATCTTAACAAACATTGTTAGGAATAGATGTTGATGTTATAAAGTAATTTTTAATGTTCAGAATTAACTTTTCTATTGGTAGAAATAATTTTGTTTTAAGAATTAAATAAAACAACATTTTCATTGAATATAATAGTTTAATTTAGATACTTACTGTTTTCCAGACTAAAGCACGGGTAATTTTTTTTTACATATAAATGCGTGTAATTTATGACTAGGACATCCACAAATCCGATCCGCTAGCTGTTAATTTATCAAACAAACATTTTTAGCCGTGTTGAAAATCGAACTGGGGACCATTAGTTTAGTATACATACATGCTATCGAATGAGCTAAGGTGATGGCTGAATATCTTATAAAAATTTGATCCAGCACATTCAAAACGTGAATTTAATAAGTGGGTAAAGTGACAATTATAGTTTTTTCCTCTCTTTTTATTTGAATTATTATAATAAAAATAACCCTTTATATTATGAATATAAGATCCAATGACCTTTTTGGTTAAAGTTGAAACGGTTTTGGTATGCTAGAGAAACAACGGTGTTTTGGGGGAGAAGAGGACGCAAATAAATATTTTGTAATAAGTTTCTAAGCTATTGGATATAGTATTGTTACATGTAGACAGTACTTAAACATGTTCTTTAGTAATAAAAGAATGGCAAACTGGCTTATTAGGTGGTCTATCACGTCCAATTCACCCCAAACATCTGGCATAGCGCTGATAGTCTTTTCGGAGCTTAAGGCAGGGTCCTGTGGGTGAAGCCTGCCTGCGGAGTAGAGCCTGCTGCACGGGACAAAGCACCAACCACTTGTAGAAGATGGTCTGGTACAGGGCCCAACTCTGCCTCTCTGCTTTCAAGTAGCGTCACTCACACACAAGCTGATAATCCACTGCGGGCGCTACGTGGTCCCTCAGGCCAGCGTCCAGCCCGTAGGAATCCCAGTAATCTTAAATTAAATAAATACATATTAATTAATATTGTGGGAAAACCACTGCGAATTCTATAAAATCTATAGCAGGACGCTTATTACCTATGGACCAGTCGTTATCCACCAGGCAAAATCCATCCTCTCTAAAAAAAAAGGGCATGGGCTATTGGGCGCTGCTGGTTGAATTATAGCTGCAGGAGTCAGGGGTGCGTCTTTGGAGCCCCTTTTTTTGTCTTCCAGGACCAAGGTTGGCATACCAAATTAAACAGCATAAAAAAAGGGAAATAAATGCAGAGTAAGCTGGCAGGACAATGACAACAAATATATTATTAGATAATATATTTGCTCCTGATTCCTTTCTACCCATTCAGCATTTTAGCGCTAAAAAATAACGTATTACCAGGCAATAATAAAGAATATTCCCAGAGTAGAGTAAAAATAGATAGATAGAAGACAGTTAAAATCAACATATCAAAAGATAAGTATTTAAATGTAAATTTTATTTATAAACAGGATAAATGTAAGTTTTAATGTATAAACAAGATATATATATGTCAGATCGACTAAAAAAGGACAGAATATTTAATATAAGTCTGAAGGACTCTGAATGTTTAATAAACATTTCTTTGTAAAAGTATTCTGAATAATTACCATACTGTTCCTAAAAAAAGGACTCTGAATATTCAACTAGATTTCCTTGTAAAAGACTGTGAATATTTAACATAATATTCTTTATAAAGCACTCTGAATCCTTAACAAGATTTCCTTGTAAATGACTCTGATTATATAACATACTAGTCCTTATAAAATAAATCTTAAACTATAACTACCTTTCCTAGCAGAATGCTCTGCATATTCAACATAATACTCCTTATAAAAGGACTCTGAAAATTTATCTATCTTACTTAGCAAAAGACTTTACAAAATTAACATAATACTTCTCATAGAAGGACTCTGGACATTTAACTATCTTTCTTAGTAAAATGCTTTGCATAGATAAATAATATTCCTTATAAAGGACTCTGAACATTTAACTTTGATTCTTAGACAAATACATTGCATAGTTAACATAATACTCCTTATAAAAGGACTCTGAACAATTAACTATCCTTCTTAGCAAAGGGCTTTGCATGATTAACATAATATTCCTTATAAAGGACTCTGAATATTTAAATTGTACTTCTAGCCATAAAGGAATTTTGAATTACAAATACCGAAAATTAATTTAGAGCTTAAATTTTACACGTGAATTTGCCCTAGATGTGTATCCTGCCAAGAGTGATCTGGTCTCTGATCTCCTGGCAGTATTTATCCGAAATCAATTGCTCAGAGAGGGGGGAATTAGGGGCGGGGATACACACACAAAACATACAAAGAGAGAAAAGAAGGGGAAGGGGTAATAGTGATTGGGGAACATCTGACGAGAGAGCCCTGGTTCCATCAAGAACCATCCATTGGCATTGGCAACCATCTAGCGCCAGAACATCGTACTTACGACCACGTGGTGTAGACGAGCCTCCTGGCCTCGCGTTGTCAGTCATAACAACACGTTCACGATGGTCGGTTGCGTAGCCTGGGAGATAGTCAACTTGGGACGTACACAATGGAATGGGCCTCAGTGAGTTTAGGACATTATACTATTTTGGCTGTGGTGGGATATGACTAGTAATGGTTTAGTGTCCAGTTGTTTGAAATACAACGTTCCAGCTCATCATAAGATGCTACATCTTCTTGACATTCTATCAAAAAAGCAAATACCTCTCTATACACAAGTCGTAATAAGAAAAAAGAATAGTTTCCATTAAAACATACAAAACGCTTTAAAACATGCCTGAATTTATCCAATTTTGCAGTGCGTCGAAACTCATATTGATGCTTATCCACCTCAATTATTAATTATAATAACCGAATGTAATGATATCAAGGTCTATTTATAGTCTCTTCAACGGGGTGTGCCACATGTATAGGTGTCGGATTCTTATTGGTCAATAATATTGTTTACTTATCGGTGAGTGCCCGATTCATGTAAAACAGAATGGGTTTACCGTTACTCGTCAATTTTTCTCAAGCGTCCGGCGAATGTAAACGTGTAACACCCGCTTCTGGCTATGGAGCCTAATATGCCGTGAAGGATCGCTATCCACCCTCCACGGTCATGTTTATTTTTTCCATCAGCACAAATGCGGGGTTACAAATCTCGCCCTGTGACATAAGGAGGTAAGGATTTCAAATTCCTACTAGGGTTGATAGATTGATAAACGCTAATTATTTCACATTTCAAATCCGAGCAAACGCTGCTACACATTTCACCCGGTCACACTCAACCATCTAACTCTGCCGGTGACTTATGTAGGGCTTCAATTCCTTGGAAGTATGACCCTTCTAACATACATTAGCGATGGACCCTCTGCGGTCATGTTTATTTTTTCCAGCCGCACAAATGAGGGTATACATTTCACCCTGTGACGTAAGGAGGTAGGGTGTTCAAATACCTACTAGGGTTGATAGGTCGACAAACGCTAATTATTTCACATTTCAAACCCTAACAAATGCTGGTACATATTTCTCCTGCTCACACACTACCGTCAAACTCTGCCGGTGACTGAAGTAGGGGCTTCAAATCTCTACCACCCCACCGAAAGATACCAAGGTTCGAATCACGGTGGTCACAGCCTATAAATGTCAGGATTATTTATTTCTGTCGAAGAACGTTCGAATCAAATCACTGCTGGGAGTAAACTGTTGAACGAAATAGATTGACTAATATGTAAGTTTGCCGCTCTTTAACTATTAAAAAATATATTTTAAATTTGTAAAATCTACAAGTAACAATACGCTCTCTCTCTCTATTTCTCCCCCAAACTGCGGTTATCTCACTTTGCGTGAAGAGCTTAGTTATAGTTTGAGATAACAGATTGCATTGACATCTAGAAACAGGTAATTTCAACCCTTGCCCTAACTGATAGCGCAGGCACCTTGAGACCATCAATTTGACGCTCTGGCGAGGGTATATGATTTTAAAATGAATATATATATATATATATATATAGTGTTTTAACGTGTTTAAGTATACCGACATAATAATTAACCGTAGAAATTATATTATTGCTCTAGCCGGTTATTAAAAAGAGAGAAACAGAACCCTATATTGTGCATGATAATTATTTGTTGTTGAGCCAAAGGTCCCGGGTTCGATTCCCGTGTTCAGGAGTCAATGATATATAGTCAGAGTAATCATCACTTAAAGCATAAATAATAGCTTTGGCTATTTGATTCCTAAACTACATATATGTTTTCACATTTCAAACCAGCACAAATCATGGTATATTCTTACAACCACTAATTTTATTATTCTGTCTCTCATTCTGGCAAAGATATCCAGATAGCGTTGGATGGTTTGATTCCCATGTTCAGGTGTCAATGATATCTAGCCGGAGTAATCATCACTAAAACATAAATAATAGCTTTGGCTATTTGATTCCTAAACTACCTATATGTTTTCACATTTCAAACTGCCACAAATAATGGTACATTCCTATAATGACTAATTTTATTATTCGAGCAAAGATATCAAGGATCGAATTCATGTTACCGTCACGGCAATCGCTGAAACACAACAAAGTGTTTTAATATGGATTGTTTCCGAAAAATCGGCCCCTAAATTAGCGTCAGAAAGCACATCTGAGCCGGGGACTCCAGAGGGCTGATTTGGTGTGTGGTGGTTGATGACTCTTCAATAGGGTCGTTGCTACCCGTTTTCAACATTTATAATAAGTTTATGATAACGACTCTAGCGATGGATTCATTGTCGCTTTCCCAGTTCTCGGGGCTATTTGACACACGGAGTTCACGAAGAGGGGTTAGAGGGAGGGGGGAAGTGAAAGGCACTTCAGTCGAGTGCTCTAACTTAGATCACTATGAACGATGGTATAGACGAAGGAGGATATAGGGAAGGGGAAGGCTTCTACGCTCGTCCCTAAACTCGACAGTTGCGTTCCCGATGCCCAAGACTGCACACTACTCCTACCAATAAATAAAATAAGTTCCCACACCAAAAATAGATATAAACTCCAACGCCTGTCCCTATCCTATCCAGATATATAAATCAATTCTCACACGTAAAAAACCAATGGGGCAGGAACAAACAAGTTTGGACAGGAACCAACAAGTTTTGAATACGGGAAAGGGGATCAGGGAGAGTGAGTGGGGGAAAGACATAGCATTCCGTAATCATCACAAACACACTCTTTCCACATCGGGGTCAAAGATTAAATTGTGCTGAAGGGGCGTGATAGGTAGTACCATTATAAACACAGCCATTGTCTTAGGCAATTCAATATTGGCATCCACTCAATTGCAAACATTAACTAACAGTCCTTAACGAAATAACTTGTTAGTTACTATACGTGCTTACAGTGGTTCCTAAATTAACACTACGTATTGTAGTTTTTTATAAACCACCGCCTGCTTACTGTTGTTCTTAAGCTTACCAATGCACACCGATAATAATATTGAATGTTTGTTCAGTTAAAACAATCTGTGCCCTTAACCTAAAACGTGCGCATCAGGTTTATGGAATTCTGAACAAACATCACAACTTAACAGAAATGAAAAACTTTATTAACATAGAGTTATTACGAACTCAACAATGAAAATACACAACAGAAAAAAACAAAAACGTAATGGCGACAGACAAGACTACAGTAGCCCCATGGCTTCTTTGGTGCTGACTGACAGTTTTGAAAATCTACCAGACCAAATTATGTATCCCTACACCGAACCATAGTATCTGCAAAAACATGCGTTTAGCACCTGTCCCTTCTGACAGTCAAAATTTAGGTATATACCTAAATGTTGACTGTCGGAAGTGAGCTGTGAGCTCAGCACCAAAGAAGCCATGGGGCTACTGTACCAACGTTGGCACTAAAAATGAGTCTAGATCTAAATTAACACTAATGTTAAATTTCTATACTAATATTAATAATTATTGCCAACTCTAGGCCTACCGTTTTCGACGCAAACCTAATAATTTGAAATATTTACTCGTGTTATACAAATAATCCTTTCAAACAATTTCCAATATTTCCAAACATTACCGTCACTGCCATCTTGTAGCAAAATAATTACGACCGACAATCTTGGATTGGGTCTTAGTGTAAATTACCAATAAAATACAATAATTGAAACATTATTTACGTCAATTGTTAGAATAATTCTTTGGCCAAGAGACTATTTTAAATAAACGTGGATTTAAACTTATTCTTTAAATTCTTAACAGTTTTTATTTAACCAATGTGTTTAATTGTTTTAAATGAGCATCCATAAACTCACCACAGCTCTATTGTTTACATCCCACTGTTTATCAACTCACAATAGCTCTATTGTTTACATCCCACTGTTTATCAACTCACCACAGCACTATTGTTTACATCCCACTGTTTATCAACTCACCACAGCGCTAATGTTTACATCCCACTGTTTATCAACTCACCACAGCACTATTGTTTACATCCCACTGTTTTATCTATCAAATCACCACACCTCTATTGTTTACATCACACTGTTTATCAACTCACCACATCACTATTGTTTACATCCCACTGTTTATCTATCAACTCACCACATCACTATTGTTTACATCCCACTGTTTATCAACTCACCACAGCTCTATTGTTTACATCCCACTGTTTATCAACTCACCACACCTCTACATCCCGCTGTTTGTCAACTCACCACAGCTCTATTGTTTACATCCCACTGTTTATCTATCAACTCACCAAAGCTCTATTGTTTACATCACACTGTTTATCAACTCACCACAGCTCTATTGTTTACAACCCACTGTTTATCAACTCACCACAGCTGTATTGTTTACATCACACTGTTTATCAACTCACCACAGCTCTATTGTTTACATCCCACTGTTTATCAACTCACCACAGCTCTATTGTTTACATCCCACTGTTTATCGTCTCACCACAGCTCTAATGTTTACATCCCACTGTTTATCTATCAACTCACAACTTGCCATTGCTAATCAGATACTCGTCATCCGTTCGGGTTCTGTCATCGCTAAAATCTACTGCGATTATTGTGGAACGAGCTCACACAACTTAAACTAACCTAGAATCCAATACGGACTATTCTTGCTATCACTATAGGTCTTCGACACTTATGTTGACGAAATGGTAATCTTCCATAGGAAATAATTATGTGTCCTTAGCTAGCGAGGTGCTGAAAGAAATGTGTATTTATTTATAAATATCACGTTCTTATTCGTATTACTGTAATACCTATATCTTCCTCTAATAATGAATTGGGGCGAGTTGACGGGATCAAATACTATTATCTCAAAAATTGTATTACTCGATACTCGATTTAAATGTTATTACTTGATACCTGACTTGAATGTTATTAATTGATACCTTATTTAAATGTTATTACTTGATACATGACTTAATTGTTATTAAGAGGATATTAGACCTGTACCGCCATTGCTCCCAAATGTGGCAAAGAAGACCGTGCAGACTCTTAGGGAAATCATGTTTACGAAACAATAAAAAATGCTATAATATATTATTTTGCATTTTTGAAGAGCGTAAGAATATGGCGACGTACCTATGTTTTAATCTATTTCATTATATGTTTGAAAAGCTCATAAATCCTTAATAGATTCGTTTAAAATAAATCGTGATTCAGAAATAAATAATAAAAATTTAAAAGCTATTTTATATACAATATTATCTAACTAAGACGTTTCCATAAAAAAAAAATCCATAGTCACAACAGAAAAAACGGAATAAATATTATTTTAAAACGATTATTTTTTTAACGGTTGTTCTGATATCTGGAGGAAAGACTCTGAACTACCCGAACGAGAGAGGGAGGAAATGGTTTTGGGAGGGGGCAGGGGAGGTTTGTTGAAGGAAGTAAACACAAAAGGAATGTGGATAGTGTCCGCCTGACCCAAGCCTGTGCTTTGGGCTAAAGGCAGATAAGAGAAGTCAGAAATAACTCATTAGCACATTTATGCTACAGTAGTATTGACGTTTGTCTTGAGAAGTCACAATGGATACTTCGGGATTTGACAGAAGAAGAGGCTATATATAAATCACATCTACATTTATGCGCCCCACGTAAGAAAAGACGAGGAATAAAATTTTAAAATAATATTGGAAACAAAGGTAGTCTACAAATTATTAATTTAGAACATGTAATTCCAATTTTAATTATCTATTTTTTCAAGTAAAATATGTAAAGCTGAATTTTATATATTAATCTATAAAATGATAATTTACAGCTAGAGAAAATATCAAATACCTTCCTAATAAATTGGGATTTTTAAACGATGCCCGACTGAAATATTCCAATAAACTAAATTTAGGATTTGGGATATATTAAAGGTGATATCGAAACAAATATGCCAGCGTTTGCCTGTAGTGTGTATGGGAACACCTCAGTGAAAACAATAAATGTGTTATGGTGACCTGGTGGTCTAGGGGTAAAGTGTCCAGACTTCTTGCTGGCGGCCGGGTTCAATCCTCGGTCCCGGCAAAGATTTATCTGATTGCCAAACCCTTCCCTCACCTCTGACAAGACATCTTTGAATGTGAGGAATGCCAGGCCGCCACCGTGGTTCGGATTCCACGTTAAACTGTAGGTCCTTCATTTCATCTCACAATCACCCTACCATTACACATTAGCGTAAGTGCGTATAACCCGAACGGGTAGTAAGACGCGGTCTAATAATAATAATAATAATAATAATAATAATAATAAAAATTTAATAATAATAATAAATGTGTTGAAAAACATTCATAAAGAACCATTCTTTGACAGGTTTAAAAACTATTTTTATATCTTGCAACTTTGTTTTTGAAAAATCCTATCAATGACAATTTAAAAAATCCTATATAAATAAAGAAAATAAATACTGATTTTTTCTTTATTTGTTCTAAACATATCTTTCTTCCAAGACTACTATAGGCTGTCGTGAATCCTAACTGTATATTACAAACTTGTGAAAAAAACTAAACTTAATGACGTACACGCTAAGTTCATTTAACGTGGTTTCCCGTTGACATAGTCATCGGGGTTCAAATCCCGGCTGGGTGTAGCTATGGTATTTTTAAAATGTTTTCCATACACGTCTTCCTTTAAAATTTGGGTACATTTTAACTAAGTTTTACTTTACCCATTCCAACTCTATTAGCTTTATTAAAATGCATGTTTCCCGGATAGGTATTAAGACCCCGAGAATAAAATAAGGTAATTTTTATTAATTACAAAATTATTGGACCTTAGGGAATAAATTGCAGTGCCTACAAAAATCACTAAGAGACTTTTTTATTTTTATACACCCACTTTGGTGGCCGCGTGATCTAAAGCTCTACTCTCGCAATATACTATAGACTGTCGATGACGGGGAGTTTAAGGTTCGAATCTAGGTCGGGTGTACTGAGGGTGGTTTTCCAAAATGGTTTACTACTCTCCTCCACGTAAAATGAGGGCATACTTAATATTGATATAACCTTCCTAATCCCAAAACCCTTAGCTTAATTAGTACATAAGCATAACACCCGAACGGGTAGTAAGACGCAGTGTTAAAGAAAATACTTTTTACCGTATTTTTCAATTTTAATTTTTCATACCATTAAAGGGGATTTTGGAGACAATTGCAAACTGATTTTAATTGTAATAGAAAAAAACCAAAGTTGCTGGAGGCAGATAACGGTGATCTAACTGAGAGTCCACACATCACATCTATTGAGACTGTAGTTGTGAATGATGTTTGTTATGCCCCTTCCATCAAACATTACTTTGATATGGATAATTATAGCGCTTTTACAGAACCACAAAGGTAGGTGGATCCAAAAGACACATTTTAATATAGTTCATTTAGACTGTTTTTTATGTTTATCAGACTATTCATATTATAGGCCTGCTTATAAACTAACACTGGTAATAAATTAAAATTTATCAATGTTGACCAACAAAAAATTGGTGTATTTTATATAAAACCCTTCTACCAGAATCTACCATTGCAAATCATAAAACCAAGCTAAGAATGAGCAAGCTTTAAATAAGCTCAATGACTATTTTAAAAAAAAACCGTTTGTAATCAGATCAATATTTTTACAAAAGGAAAATAAGTTTTATTTGTATATTGAATAGATTGCAATAAAACCTTGTAATAAAAAATAAGTCTTCCTTTGCACAAAAGTGATGTACAGTATAGGATCTTTGTTTTAACGACGGGGCTAGTAATATTCCGGGCAAGTGACCCAATATAATAAATATATACGTACATAATATGTAGTGCTTAAAAATAGCATAATCACGATCATCAACATATCTTAAACAGTGGTGGATTCCGGAGGGGCGATAGGGTTGATCTCCCTCCCCCCCCCGGAAAGAAAAAATATCGAAAATATTGAAAATAATATCTTACTTTAATTTTGTAAAGAATGACGCTACCATTTCCCTTGCCAAACTCCTTCATAACCTAACATCAAAATAAGATTTTGGGAAATATCTTGAATAGGAATTTGTCACAATTTAAATCACAAATCTTCTCTGAAAAGTTTCCTAGATTCGGCTGATGTGCCCAGCATACTTCTAGCTGGAATAAATTTCATGTGAGGGAAACATTTCTTTACAGCGCAAAAATTAGTACATTTTTAACTTCAAATTATAATAATCTTAGTTTTGCCTGGAATACTGATACATTGTTAGCTAAATTTTGTAAAGAATAACGCTACCATTTCCCTTGCCCAAACTCCTTCATAACATAACATCAAAATAAGAGTTTTGGGAAATATCTTGAATAGGAATTTGTCCAATTAAATCACAAATCTTCTCAGAAAGTTTCCTGGATTCGGCTGATGTGCCCAGCATATTTCTAGCTGGAATAAATTTCATGTGAGGGAAACATTTCTTTACAGCGCAGAAATTAGTACATTTTTAACTTCAAATTATAATAATCTTAGTTTTGCCTGGAATACTGATACATTGTTTGCTAAATCTGAGATGAAATTTTATTTTTCTCTTGATTTCCTCTGAAAGTTTTAAAAAACCTTGCCTCTGCTGCAGTAAACACGGTCACCATATTTGGCCTCGGTTTCCATTGAGGAATCCTTTGAATTGTCGGTGATTGAGTCCTCTGATTTAATGAAGTTCTCTGTTTGCACTAATGTCCGTATCAGATTTCTTTAGCCCAGATATTTTACAACTAAATTTTACTGGTGTAAGCCTATAATGCAGTGATATGCAATAAGTGTGTTGGCGTGGCAAAGTTATCACATATGCTTTGTGAGGAAGACACTATTCCATTGTTTGCTCTAATCATTGTAAAACAAATTTATATAAATTACCTTTTTTGATGCCTTGCAGCCTTGATCTGTCCATCCATGGAGTACAGAAAGACGAGTTATTAATAAATTTAGAATTCTTACGTCACACCTGGAGCAAATATGCTCATTTGAAACGGTTGATGTTATGTCAGAGAACTCATATATGGCTAGTGAAAAAATAGATGCCAATTTTTTGAAAATTTTCAAAAATTTCGATGCAATAATACGTGCAATATCTGTGACACTGCGTTACATAGATATTCAATCAAGACATATTTACTCAAACTTCTTCACGCAATTAACACAAGGTTTTTACGATACGGCTATCAAACAATTATTAACAAAGTCCCCATAAATAAACGGACTCGATGTCATAGCTGCTGTTGAAGTATCGGTAGACTTAACTAAGCATAAACTTTAAATGCTTTCGTCCCTCAATAAAACTTTTAATCATATTTCGCTGACAACCTAGTCTAAGTAATATGAGAATATGCTAGGAATTTATTTTGCAAATTTCATTTAGTTGGTTGGCCGCAATAAATGGCATGGCGGGCCATGGGTTGTGCACCACTGTCTTACCTTATCCGTGAGAAAAAGGGTTCATTTTTGCCTTAATATGTCCTACTCTTCTAGAAGTCATGCTGCTGTAGTTTCTTACAATACTAAAACTCCTCTATATAAAATACACAAAGTAAATGTACCAAAGCTAGTCCCGGAAGTTTACTAAGAAGAAAGGAGATTGAAGACTTCGTCAAATTGAAAGAACAAGAAGTCTGCCTGCAAAAGTGAAGAAAAAGAACCCATTTAGACCTAGGTTGTCTAAATAATGACCAAGACTATGGGCCTTGTGCTCAGAACCTGATATGGTTACGAAAAAATTTGATAGAGAGAAAATTAGATTTATTGCTACTTTACCAAGCACATCAAAGCAACGTGAGGAGCTTGAAAGAGGGACACTTCTCTAAAGAAATAGTGGTCGATGGAAAGAATACGGTGAAAGCTGCTCACTGCCTCTAACTTTGGACCCGTTTGTCGAAGACTTCCTCCCCACATCTTGTGAAAAGGCTGTTCAAGGTAGCTCATGATGATTTTGACACAGATGCAATGCTGTACGGTAGAGATGATGAGAAGAATGGTATATTTGGCTCTTTTAAAATAAAATGAATATTAAAATTGAGCCTTGTGGGCTCTTTGTTGATCCGGAATTATCTTACTTGGGAGCAACTCCCGATGGTCTAATAGGATCTGACACCATTATTGAAGTGAAGTGTCCACCCTCAGCAAGGAACATGACACCAGAAGAAGCTGTTTTTAAAAAGAAAGTTTACTTTTTGAAACATAAGCAAGGACAAAAGGGGAAATTACGCGCATTAACAAAAACACACTACTATCAAGTGAAAGGCCAACTTCACGTGACCAGGAGAAGTTATTGCCTCTTTGTTTTATGGAAAAATGTGGTATAAAGGTCGAGAAGATTTTCAGAGACGATGCATTTTGGGCTAGCCACATGGAGAAAAAACTGAGCCAGTTTCTATCTAGATTTGTCTCCTGCCAGAGCTTGTAGATCCAAGACGCAGACGATCCATGCCGATTAGAAATCCACCTTACATAACAAAGGCTATTGAAGACAATCAAAAGGCTGACAAATGTAAGGCAATGGCCCTTGAGAATTCCAATTCAAAACCTAAAGTGAGGCGAAAGCTTTAGTTATTAGGCTTCCAAACGCAAATATAGACTAAACTCCCCTTACCTCAATTTTGACTTGTTTTTTAATTGTTTCGTGATTATGTGCTAAAAACAAAATATATAATCTCTAAAATTATGAATAGTTATAAAATTTAAAATTGTCGACTGTGTTTGTTGAAAAGTTACCTAAACTCAAATGTCTTGTATTCTATGGTGATTGTGATCGTTTTATAGAGTTCTATATAAGGGTGTGTCAAATAAATTGCTATTTGCTTCCCATAAAATTATATAAAACCATTTTTTTAACTAATTAATAAAATAATCACAACATTTCTAAGTGGTCAAATGCGGGTAAATGATTGTTTCGGAGCGTATATTGACATTTCGAAAAACTTTTATCCAACTATGTTTTTTAAATTTCATATAATAACTATAGTATGAAGAGAAATATGTTGAATAATATAATGCGAATGTGTTCAATTCATTATTTTATAAAATTACTGGTGAATGTATAGAATCACCAAAAGTAAAAGTAATTTACCAGTAATTTTTTTAATATACCTATCCACTTTGGTGAAAGTATGAAACATCAACGGTATTTTCTACATCTACCATTGATTTTATAAAACATATAAGTTATGCTGAATATATTATAAAACATAACTCAAAACTAATCAAACCTTTACTTAACTTATTAACATTAACCAGTGACTGATGGTAATTTTATAAAATCACCGGTGACTTTATAAAATTTTCAGCGATTGAAATAGTGTTTTTGTAGATTAACCCAATGTAAAAAATAACGAAAAGTAGCAACAGATAAATAAAGGCATCTGATTGGCTGAGCGTTTGAGTCACTCAGTACACAAGCCAGCTCGTTAATTATATTCTCAAAGATAATGGAAGATAATCTTAGTTGTTAAAAATTAGGTAATAGCTAGAATTTGGAAGAATAAATAAACCTTAAAAATACACACCTATACAATCAACATTGTTACTCTACTTAATTAAAAATAAACGGTACGGATGACGGTGCACCGCACAGTCTTTCTCCATCTCTCATATTAAAATGGACTGATTTACTAAAAAACTTGTAATAGTTGTGAAACGAAATAATAGATTCCCCATATTTTTACAGAAACACTCCACCAAAGGTCAATAAAGGAAATAATATACACTGCTAGCTATTTAATTCCTTACTCCATGGCATTAGGTATTTCGGGGACACTTGCAGAAATATAATAAAAGGGGAACATCTTTGTCCAACAAAGAGCATAACAATAAATTTCATATTTAAAAGATCTCAAAATTTATGTTTTTATATTTGCTTATATCTCAGAAACTATTGGTTTTTTGAAATATGTTTCGAATAAAATATTTGTTATTTTTTAACAGTACAAAAAAAAAATACAGTTCTAAGTATTTTCGTATCTCAAATAGTAGCGGAGAAATGATCAAAAATTGGAAATTAACCCTTATGTAAAGTAACCTTAAAGTCACTTTCATAGGAAATGGAAAATTGCCATTTTGTTTGTAATATTAAACAATACGTAAATAAAAACATTAAACAAAACATTTGGCTCTTCACTAAATATTAAAATAAAATAAACATATGTTTGTAATAATTTTCAAAACAATTAGGAGTTTTAACTTTTATTTATTTATATTTTATCTCTAGAAAAAATTATTTCAATAAATTTATTTTGTGTAAGTGAACTTATCTAAAACTATGCAAACTAATATAAACATCCTAGGCCAAACCTAAATACACTTTAAATTGACTTGTACCAATTAGAATAAAACTCTGGTAGTCCGAGATTCCGGATAATCTGATCAGGGGGCCATTTATTGGCATTCCTTTACCCATTTCTTGAGTTAGCCACAAAAAAAAGTGCCCCATTAAACTTGGCAAACAATTACTATTTCAATGTTCGACGACTATTCAGATATTAAATTAATGTTGAGGAACCAAAAAATTACATTTTAGAATTAATTTCATTTCTGTCACTAATGCTTTTCCAACTACAAACTTCTTAGCTAGTTTAGTTCGCAATTTTACAATTACCGAGACATTTTAAAACTTCCAGTTTTTTTTTTCCATAGACGTGTCCACAGAAGGGCACAGGTAGGCCCCCCTTTTGTTCTTTCAAATATTGTGTTCAATGAGCAGGCTCGCACGCACACACACACAGCTGTAAGAAATCATTGCTTCGTGTGAGAAGGATGCATATAATTCTTATTACAATTTAAAAATAGCTCTAAATAACTTCCAGAGTCTTATGATTTGATCGCTCTTAGTAAAATATAAAGATATGGAAAAAAAAAATCCAGGAATGGACTACTCTGAATAGCTTCCATAAAGAAAAGCTATATTTAAATATATTCTTATAAAAAACTTTGGGTCAGTGGCGGTGGAATCGACGGGTAAGGGGGGCACTGCCCATGGGACGAATTAGCCCCCCATGGAAAGAAGTTTCTCTCTCCTAGATACATTTCAAACACTTCGACAGTATTGAATATTAAACTAAAAGATTGCCTTAAATAGAACTCAAAATGATTTCTATGTGCATTAAATTTTCAAAAATTAACTGGAGAAGACCACACCCTATAGCTTCTAGAATAATGTAACTGTAAGAAAAAAATCAGTTTAGAAGCGCTCTTAAGGTGAGGTAGAAGGGATAGCAAGTGTTTTTACAGTTTTTATAGAATTGAAAGTTTTTGGCCAAAATAAATCAAATATTTCTCCAGTAGCAACATAGAGTTTAGTTTTCTGCACATGCTAATATCGACAGATCTTGAATATCTGTCAAGGGTGTCCTGGAATTTTGTCAAAACTTTTGAAATAAAGAGAAAAAGTTTTGACAAAATTCCAGGACACTCTTGACAGATATTCAAGATCTGTTGATATTAGCATGTGCAGAAAACTAAACTCTATGTTGCTACTGGAGAAATATTTGATTTATTTTTGGCCAAAAACTTTCAATTCTATAAAAAACTGTAAAATTACTCGCGCACCCTTCTGCCTCACCTTAATAGCTTCTAGGGTCATCTAAATAAATAAATCGAGGCAAGGGCCACTCAAGATAAGTTTAAAATGGTTGTAATTTTGAAGAATTTTCTTGCTATAAATACTACTAATGGATTTTGAAAGCCTTTAATTTTTAAAAATTGGCCAGTGGAAGATCACTTCAAACATCTGTTAGAGGCATCTACTTAATTTCGGTAATTAATAAAAATATTGTTAGATATAGGACTCTTGAAAAAGCTACATAGTAAATGAGTAAATACAGCATTTGACAAGTACAATCCAGCTCTTGGAAGCGTCTATCCCTTAGACATATTGATAGTCATTGCAAAAGCAACTTTATTTTAACTCACATTAAAAAAAAACCATGTGTTTTAACGTAAACTGAGTATGCTATGACAGAAGTTGCAAAAAAAAAAAATCCTATCCACTGAGACCTTATTCATCGCTGTAGGCTGTGTGTAAGTTGAGAAAAAGGAATGTTGACAACAGAAATAATATATACGATAACATTAAATATTATCAAATAAATAATATTTATGAGTATAGAAAAACATGAATATGATTACGATCAAACATTCTATAAACAATCTTGCCAAAACAACCAAACAACCTGCTTTGGTATCCGCATGGTCTAAACTTTAAGGCATCGCTCTTGAAAAAAAACTGGACTGCCGCAGACGCAGAACTTGGGTTCGCATTTTGGCTGGTTGTACTGAGGGTGGTATTTCATAAACACTTTTTCACTCTCCCTTCACGCAAATGTGAGTCCACTTCCTCTAAATTGAACCATTCCTATCCCTAACTAGTTAGCACATTTAATACACATGCATGTATACCTAAAGGGTAGTAAGGTGTGATGATAAACAAATAAAATAAAACAAACAACCCAAACAGAATGTATGATTCCACTAAAATAAAGAACACAACACAACACTAATAGCTAAAAGAGATCACCTTTGCTTTTTCAAGAAAAAGCCTACATCAGTTTACATTCCTGACTGTTATCAGTAGTGTAATTCAATGGTGGTCAGCAAAGCTGGGCCTATCGTAAGTTTTTTTTGCTATATCAGCATCTTTCACTAATTTAAATCATTTCTATAATAGAGTAAGGGTGAGAAGGGTTTAAAGTGAAGGTGCACTAGCAATTGAATGAAAATATGGAAAAAATTTATTTTATAAATTACGACCACAGTATTTTTTATTTGAAGATTTTTTATCGTACATTTTATGAACACACTGATTTTCTACAAACTAAACTAAGTCTAAGCAAAAACATCACCCAGTTCTCCAGCCGATAATAACTAACCAATGATATACTTTCAATCATGCCTGGATTAGAACCCGTGATCCCTAGGTCAGTAGGCACACGCGTTACCTACCGGCTGTTCTAAAGTGTACAACTTCCCTAAAATAAATTTGACTGAAATTCAAATCTTAACTTGATTACCAATGAATACAAGATGTAATGAAGACTTGAAGACTGTTCCAGATTTTTTAAAAAAGCGTTATCCTTTGTAATAAATTACTATGTCATGGGAAAATATATTTAAAAATATTTAACATTGTCTAGCCTTTTAATCTAGGAAACTAAAATTGTTTTTGCTATTATATGAATGTAAAATTGAATACACTTTGTACATGTATATAAATTTAGTGTTTGGACGAGATGTGGTGGCATTGCCCTAGTCTAGAGTACAGTTTTCAACGTTACCTATCAATTCAACTGTCTAAAATCACTCGTGATCATGCGGATCTGAAGTCGTGACATATGCTCTACCACTTCAAAATGCCACAACGTGTCAAGGGAAAGGGGCCTTCTAACCAATATATATATTTATTTATATAATTAAATTTGAACGATTTTTGTAATCTAACATAATTAACCCTTGTTAAGTCAAAATATATTTAAAAAAAATCATTAGTCGACTGTTTCATGTTTTGCTAAAAGTTTTTTAAGAGGTTTTACAATTTTTTTTTATTTTTTTTTTACTTCGTGTAAAACATGTCAATTTCAGACTTTAAAAGCGTTTTTACTATTACTACAACGGCCATAAAATTATTGGTTTTCCCGCACGATTGAAACAAGACTTGTGACGTTAAATAGATGGTGCATCGTTACACGGGGGCATAGGGGCCTAATGTAGATTCTAACACTTTCATCAAAATAAAGTCTCAATAATTTTTTTTCTCTAGGTTATATTACTTTTACTAGATGGATTAGTGAATGGTATAAAAATATAGTATTTTTATTTTCTGAAAATAGATATGTTCGTTTATGAACTACAAAATGGCAATTTTACTTAGGTGGTAGAAAAAGGACCACGCTTGGGCCGAGACCTTTGGTTAAACAAAGACGACCAGTCCAGCCAGCGCCTGTAAGAACCCGAAAGAGCAAAACGAAGAGTACAATGCCGTTTTACTATTCTTTTCTTTCTTTAAAGAGGATATTATCTGAAAGCTCAATGCCAGGTCTGAAGTTGCGCAGCCCGTGCGTGTGCGAGGAGGTGGAGCTTAGATGAATACGTCAGAGACAAGTCATCCAGTATAGAGAGGAAATACTCGGTGAACTGGCAATCGCCTAGTCCTCTTTTACTCTGTCATTCTTTCTTCAAGAGACAACACTCTCGAGCACACAGAAGGGATGTGTAATTATCTTGGGGAGGACAGCAGTTTAAGGAAAGAAAAGAATAGTAAAACGGCATTGTACTCTTCGTTTGCTCTTTCGGGTTCTTACAGGCGCTGGACTGGTTGTCTTTGTTTAACCAAAGGTCTCGGCCCAAGCGTGGTCCTTTTTCTACCACCTAAGTAAAGTTGCCATTTTGTAGTTCATAAACGAACATATCTATTTTCAGAAAATAAAAATACTATATTTTATACCATTCACTAATCCATCTAGTAAAAGTAATATAACCTAGAGAAAAAAATGATTGAGACTTTATTTTGATGAAAGTGTTAGAATCTACATTAGGCCCCTATGCCCCCGTGTAACGATGCACCATCTATTTAACGTCACAAGTCTTGTTTCAATCGTGCGGGAAAACCAATAATTTTATGGCCGTTGTAGTAATAGTAAAAACGCTTTTAAAGTCTGAAATTGACATGTTTTACACGAAGTAAAAAAAAAATAATTAAAATTGTAAAACCTCTTAAAAAACTTTTAGCAAAACATGAAACAGTCGACTAATGATTTTTTAAAAATATATTATGAGTTAACAAGGGTTAATTATGTTAGATTACAAAAATCGTTCAAATTTAATTATATAAATAAATATATATATTGGTTAGAAGGCCCCTTTCCCTTGACACGTTGTGGCATTTTGAAGTGGTAGAGCATATGTCACGACTTCAGATCCGCATGATCTGGAGTGATTTTAGACAGTTGAATTGGTAGGTAACGTTGAAAACTGTACTCTAGACTAGGACAATGCCACCACATCTCGTCCAAACACTAATTTATAGTACATGTACAAAGTGTATTCAATTTTACATTCATATAATAGCAAAAACAATTTTTGTTTCCTAGATTAAAAGGCTAGACAATGTTAAATGTTTTTTAAATATAGTTTCCCATGACATAGTAATTTATTACAAAGGATAACGCTTTTTTTTTTAAATCTGGAACAGTCTTCAAGTCTTCATTACATCTTGTATTCATTGGTAATCAAGTTAAGATTTGAATTTCAGTCAAATTTATTTTAGGGAAGTTGTACACTTTAGAACAGCCGGTAGGTAACGCGTGTGCCTACTGACCTAGGGATCACGGGTTCTAATCCAGGCATGATTGAAAGTATATCATTGGTTAGTTATTATCGGCTGGAGAACTGGGTGATGTTTTTGCTCTAGACTTAGTTTAGTTTGTAGAAAAATCAGTGTGTTCATAAAATGTACGATAAAAAATCTTCAAATAAAAAATACTGTGGTCGTAATTTATAAAATAAATTGTTTCCATATTTTCATTCAATTGCTAGTGCATCTTCACTTTAAACCCTTCTCACCCTTACTCTATTATAGAAATGATTTAAATTAGTGAAAGATGCTGATATCGCAAAAAAAAAACTTACGATAGGCCCAGCTTTGCTGAGCACCATTGAATTACACTACTGATAACAGTCAGGAATGTAAACTGATGTAGGCTTTTTCTTGAAAAAGCAAAGGTGATCTCTTTTAGCTAGAATATTAGTGTTGTGTTGTGTTCTTTATTTTAGTGGAATCATACATTCTGTTTGGGTTGTTTGTTTTATTTTATTTGTTTATCATCACACCTTACTACCCTTTAGGTATACATGCATGTGTATTAAATGTGCTAACTAGTTAGGGATAGGAATGGTTCAATTTAGAGGAAGTGGACTCACATTTGCGTGAAGGGAGAGTGAAAAAGTGTTTATGAAATACCACCCTCAGTACAACCAGCCAAAATGCGAACCCAAGTTCTGCGTCTGCGGCAGTCCAGTTTATTTCAAGAGCGATGCCTTAAAGTTTTAGACCATGCGGATACCAAAGCAGGTTGTTTGGTTGTTTTGGCAAGATTGTTATAGAAATGTTTGATCGTAATCATATTCATGTTTTTCTATACTCAATAAATATTATTTATTTGATAATATTTAATGTTATCGTATATATTATTTCTGTTGTCAACATTCTTTTTCTCAACTTACACACAGCCTACAGCGATGAATAAGGTCTCAGTGGATAGGATTTTTTTTTTTTTTGCAACTTCTGTCATAGCATACTCAGTTTACGTTAAAACACATGGTTTTTTTTAATGTGAGTTAAAATAAAGTTGCTTTTGCTATGACTATCAATATGTCTAAGGGATAGACGCTTCCAAGAGCTGGATTGTACTTGTCAAATGCTGTATTTACTCATTTACTATGTAGCTTTTTCAAGAGTCCTATATCTAACAATATTTTTATATTAATTACCGAAAATTAAGTAGATGCCTCTAACAGATGTTTGAAGTGATCTTCCACTGGCCAATTTTTAAAAATTAAAGGCTTTCAAAATCCATTAGTAGTATTTATAGCAAGAAAATTCTTCAAAATTACAACCATTTTAAACTTATCTTGAGTGGCCCTTGCCTCGATTTATTTATTTAGATGACCCTAGAAGCTATTAAGGTGAGGCAGAAGGGTGCGCGAGTAATTTTACAGTTTTTATAGAATTGAAAGTTTTTGGCCAAAATAAATCAAATATTTCTCCAGTAGCAACATAGAGTTTAGTTTTCTGCACATGCTAATATATCAACAGATCTTGAATATCTGTCAAGAGTGTCCTGGAATTTTGTCAAAACTTTTTCTCTTTATTTCAAAAGTTTTGACAAAATTCCAGGACACCCTTGACAGATATTCAAGATCTGTCGATATTAGCATGTGCAGAAAACTAAACTCTATGTTGCTACTGGAGAAATATTTGATTTATTTTGGCCAAAAACTTTCAATTCTATAAAAACTGTAAAAACACTTGCTATCCCTTCTACCTCACCTTAAGAGCGCTTCTAAACTGATTTTTTTCTTACAGTTACATTATTCTAGAAGCTATAGGGTGTGGTCTTCTCCAGTTAATTTTTGAAAATTTAATGCACATAGAAATCATTTTGAGTTCTATTTAAGGCAATCTTTTAGTTTAATATTCAATACTGTCGAAGTGTTTGAAATGTATCTAGGAGAGAGAAACTTCTTTCCATGGGGGCTAATTCGTCCCATGGGCAGTGCCCCCCCTTACCCGTCGATTCCACCGCCACTGACCCAAAGTTTTTTATAAGAATATATTTAAATATAGCTTTTCTTTATGGAAGCTATTCAGAGTAGTCCATTCCTGGATTTTCTTTTCCATGTCTTTATATTTTATTAAGAGCGATCAAATCATAAGACTCTGGAAGTTATTTAGAGCTATTTTTAAATTGTAATAAGAATTATATTCATCCTTCTCACACGAAGCAATGATTTCTTACAGCTGTGTGTGTGTGTGCGTGCGTGCCTGCCTCATTGAACATAATATTTGAAAGAACAAAAGGGGGGCCTACCTGTGCCCTTCTGTGGACACGTCTATGGAAAAAAAACTGGAAGTTTTAAAATGTCTCGGTAATTGTAAAACTGCGACTAAACTAGCTAAGAAGTATGTAGTTGGAAAAGCATTAGTGACAGAAATGAAATTAATTCTAAAATGTAATTTTTTGGTTCCTCAACATTAATTTAATATCTGAATAGTCGTCGAACATTGAAATAGTAATTGTTTGCCAAGTTTAATGGGGCACTTTTTTTTGTGGCTAACTCAAGAAATGGGTAAAGGAATGCCAATAAATGGCCCCCTGATCAGATTATCCGGAATCTCGGACTACCAGAGTTTTATTCTAATTGGTACAAGTCAATTAAAGTGTATTTAGGTTTGGCCTAGGATGTTTTATATTAGTTTGCATAGTTTTAGATAAGTTCACTTACACAAAATAAATTTATTGGATTAATTTTTTTCTAGAGATAAAATATAAATAAATAAAAGTCAAAACTCCTAATTGTTTTGAAAATTATTACAAACATATGTTTATTTTATTTTAATATTTAGTGAAGAGCCAAATGTTTTGTTTAATGTTTTTATTTACGTATTGTTTAATATTACAAACAAAATGGCAATTTTCCATTTCCTATGAAAGTGACTTTAAGGTTACTTTACATAAGGGTTAATTTCCAATTTTGATCATTTCTCCGCTACTATTTGAGATACGAAAATACTTAGAACTGTATTTTTTTTTGTACTGTTAAAAATAACAAATATTTTATTCGAAACATATTTCAAAACACCAATAGTTTCTGAGATATAAGCAAATATAAAAACATAAATTTGGAGATCTTTTAAATATGAAATTTATTATGCTCTTTGGTGGACAAAGATGTTCCCCTTTTATTACATTTCTGCAAGTGTTCTGAATAATCTATTGCCATGGAGTAAGGAATTAAATAGCTAGCAGTGTATATTATTTCCTTTATGACCTTTGGTGGAGTGTTTCTGTAAAAATATGGGGAATCTATTATTTCGTTTCACAACTATTACAAGTTTTTAGTAAATCAGTCCATTTTAATATGAGAGATGGAGAAAGACTGTGCGGTGCACCGTCATCCGTACCGTTTATTTTTAATAAGTAGAGTAACAATGTTGATTGTATAGGTGTGTATTTTTAAGGTTTATTTATTCTTCCAAATTCTAGCATATTACCTAATTTTTAACAACTAAGATTATCTTCCATTATCTTTGAGAATATAATTAACGAGCTGGCTTGTGTACTGAGTGACTCAAACGCTCAGCCAATCAGATGCCTTTATTTATCTGTTGCTAACTTTTCGTATTTTTTATATTGGGTTAATCTACAAAAACACTATTTCAATCGCTGAAAATTTTATAAAGTCACCGGTGATTTTATAAAATTACCATCAGTCACTGGTTAATGTTAATAAGTTAAGTAAAGGTTTGATTAGTTTTGAGTTATGTTTTATAATATATTCAGCATAACTTATATGTTTTATAAAATCAATGGTAGATGTAGAAAATACCGTTGATGTTTCATACTTTCACCAAAGTGGATAGGTATATTAAAAACATTACTGGTAAATAACTTTTACTTTGGTGATTCTATACATTCACCAGTAATTTTATAAAATAATGAATTGAACACATTCGCATTAATATATTCAACATATTTCTCTTCATACTATAGTTATTATATGAAATTTAAAAACATAGTTGGATAAAAGTTTTTCGAAATGTCAATATACGCTCCGAAACAATCATTTACCCGCATTTGACCACTTAGAAATGTTGTGATTATTTTATTAATTAGTTAAAAAAATTGTTTTATATAATTTTATGGGAAGCAAATAGCAATTTATTTGACACACCCTTATATAGAACGCTATAAAACGATCACAATCACCATAGAATACAAGGCATTTGAGTTTAGGTAACTTTTCAACAAAAACAGTCGACAATTTTAATTTTATAACTATTCATAATTTTAGAGATTATATATTTTGTTTTTAGCACATAATCACGAAACAATTTAAAAAAAAGTCAAAATTGAGGTAAGGGGAGTTTAGCTCTATATTTGCGTTTGGAAGCCTAATAACTAAAGCTTTCGCCTCACTTTAGGTTTTGAATTGGAATTCTCAAGGGCCATTGCCTTACATTTGTCAGCCTTTTGTTTGTCTTCAATAGCCTTTGTTATGTAAGGTGGATTTCTAATCGGCATGGATCGTCTGCGTCTTGGATCTACAAGCTCTGGCAGGAGACAATCTAGATAGAACTGGCTCAGTTTTTTCTCCATGTGGCTAGCCCAAAATGCATCGTCTCTGAAAATCTTCTCGACCTTTATACCCACATTTTTCCATAAAACAAAGAGGCAATAACTTCTCCTGGTCACGTGAAGTTGGCCTTTCACTTGATAGTAGTGTGTTTTTTGTTAATGCGCGTAATTTCTCTTTTGTCCTTGCTTATGTTTCAAAAAGTAAACTTTCTTTTTAAAACAGCTTCTTCTGGTGTCATGTTCCTTGCTGAGGGTGGACACTTCACTTCAATAATGGTGTAAGATCCTATTAGACCATCGGGAGTTGCTCCCAAGTAAGATAATTCCGGATCAACAAAGAGCCCACAAGGCTCAACTTTAATATTCATTTTATTTTCAAGTGCCAATATACCATTCTTCTCATCATCTCTACCGTACAGCATTGCATCTGTGTCAAAATCATCATAGAGCATACCTTGAACAGCCTTTTCACAAGATGTGTGAGGAAGTCTTCGACAAACGGGTCCAAAGTTAGAGGCAGTGAGCAGCTTTCGCCGTACTTCTTTCCATCGACCACTATTTCTTTGGAGAAGTGTCCCTTTTTCAAGCTCCTCACGTTGCTCTGATGTGCTTGGTAAAGTAGCAATACATCTAATTTTCTCTCTATCAAATTTTTCCGTAACCATATCAGGCTTCTGAGCACAAGGCCCATAGTCTTTGTCATTATTAGACAACCTAGGTCTAAATGGGTTCTTTTTCTTCACTTTTGCAGGCAGACTTCTTGTTCTTTCAATTTGACGAAGTCTTCACATCTCCATCTTCTTAGTAAACTTCCCGGGACTAGCTTGGTACATTACTTTGTGTATTTTATATAGAGGAGTTTTAGTATTGTAAGAAACTACAGCAGCATGACTTCTAGAAGAGTAGGACATATTAAGGCAAAAATGAACCCTTTTCTCACGGATAAGGTAAGACAGTGGTGCACAACCCATGGCCCGCCATGCCATTTATTGCGGCCAACCAACTAAATGAAATTTGCAAAATAAATACCTAGCATATTCTCATATTACTTAGACTAGGTTGTCAGCGAAATATGATTAAAAGTTTTATTAAGGGACGAAAGCATTTAAAGTTTATGCTTAGTAAGTCTACCGATACTTCAACAGCAGCTATGACATCGAGTCCGTTTATTTATGGGGACTTTGTTAATAATTGTTTGATAGCCGTATCGTAAAAACCTTGTGTTAATTGCGTGAAGAAGTTTGAGTAAATATGTCTTGATTGAATATCTATGTAACGCAGTGCCACAGATATTGCACGTATTATTGCATCGAAATTTTTGAAAATTTCAAAAAATTGGCATCTATTTTTTCACTAGCCATATATGAGTTCTCTGACATAACATCAACCGTTCAAATGAGCATATTTGCTCCAGGTGTGACGTAAGAATTCTAAATTTATTAATAACTCGTCTTTCTGTACTCCATGGATGGACAGATCAAGGCTGCAAGGCATCAAAAAGGTATTTGTATAAATTTGTCTACAATGATTAGAGCAAACAATGGAATAGTGTCTCTCCTCACAAAGCATATGTGACAACTTTGCCACGCCAACACACTTATTGCATATCACTGCATTATAGGCTTACACCAGTAAAATTTGGTTGTAAAATATCTGGGCTAAAGAAATCTGATACGGACATTAGTGCAAACAGAGAACTTCATTAAATCAGAGGACTCAATCACCGACAATTCAAAGGATTCCTCAATGGAAACCGAGGCCAAATATGGTGACCGTGTTTACTGCAGCAGAGGCAAGGTTTTGAAAACTTTCAGAGGAAATCAAGAGAAAAATAATTACATCTCAGATTTAGCAAACAATGTATCAGTATTCCAGGCAAAACTAAGATTATTATAATTTGAAGTTAAAAATGTACTAATTTCTGCGCTGTAAAGAAATGTTTCCCTCACATGAAATTTATTCCAGCTAGAAATATTCTGGGCACATCAGCCGAATCCAGGAAACTTTCTGAGAAGATTTGTGATTTAAATTGTGACAAATTCCTATTCAAGATATTTCCCAAACTCTTATTTTGATATTAGGTTATGAAGGAGTTTGGGCAAGGGAAATGGTACCGTTATTCTTTACAAAATTTAGCAAACAATGTATCAGTATTCCAGGCAAAACTAAGATTATTATAATTTGAAGTTAAAAATGTACTAATTTCTGCGCTGTAAAGAAATGTTTCCCTCACATGAAATTTATTCCAGCTAGAAGTATGCTGGGCACATCAGCCGAATCCAGGAAACTTTCTGAGAAGATTTGTGATTTAAATTGTGACAAATTCCTATTCAAGATATTTCCCAAACTCTTATTTTGATGTTAGGTTATGAAGGAGTTTGGCAAGGGAAATGGTAGCGTCATTCTTTACAAAATTAAAGTAAGATATTATTTTCAATATTTTCGATATTTTTTCTTTCCGGGCAGGGGGGGAGATCAACCCTATCGCCCCCTCCGGAATCCACCACTGTTTAAGATATGTTGATGATCGTGATTATGCTATTTTTAAGCACTACATATTATGTACGTATATATTTATTATATCTGGGCCACCTTGCCCCGGAATAGTACTAGCCCCGTCGTTAAAACAAAGATCCTATACTGTACATCACTTTTGTGCAAAGGAAGACTTATTTTTTATTACAAGGTTTTATTGCAATCTATTCAATATATAAATAAACTTATTTTCCTTTTGTAAAAATATTGATCTGATTCCAAACTTTTTTTTTTAAATAGTCATTGAGCTTATTTAAAGCTTGCTCATTCTTAGCTTGGTTTTATGATTTGCAATGGTAGATTCTGGTAAGAAGGGTTTTATATAAAATACACCAATTTTTTGTTGGTCAACATTGATAACATTTTAATTTATTACCAGTGTTAGTTTATAAGCAGGCCTATAATATGAATAGTCTGATAAACATAAAAAAACAGTCTAAATGAACTATATTAAAAGGTGTCTTTTGGATCCACCTACCTTTGTGGTTCTGTAAAAGCGCTATAATTATCCATATCAAAGTAATGTTCTGATGGAACGGCATAACTAACATCATTCTCAATAGATGTGATGTGTGGACTCTCAGTTAGATCACCGTTATCTGCCTCCAGCAACTTTGGTTTTTTTCTATTACAATTAAAATCAGTTTGCAATTGTCTCCAAAATGCTCTTTAATGGTATGAAAAATTAAAATTGAAAAATACGGTAAAAAGTATTTTCTTTAACACTGCGTCTTACTACCCGTTCGGGTGTTATGCTTATGAACTAATTAAGCTAAGGGTTTTGGGATTAGGAAGGTTATATCACTATTAAGTATGCCCTCATTTACGTGGAGGGACAGTAGTAAACCATTTTGGAAAACCACCCTCAGTACACCCGACCTAGATTCGAACCTTAAACTCCCCGTCATCGACAGTCTATAGTCTATTGCGAGAGTAGAGCTTTAGATCACGCGGCCACCAAAGTGGGTGTATAAAAATAAAAAAGTCTCTTAGTGATTTTTGTAGGCACTGCAATTAATTCCCTAAGGTCCAATAATTTTGTGATTAATAAAAATTACCTTATTTTATTCTCGGGGTCTTAATACCTATCCGGGAAACATGCATTTTAATAACGCTAATAGAGTTGGAATGGGTAAAGTAAAACTTAGTTAAAATGTACCCAAATTTTCAAGGAAGACGTGTATGGAAAACATTTTAAAAAATACCATAGCTACACCCGGCCGGGATTTGAACCCCGATGACTATGTCAACGGGAAACCACGTTAAATGAACTTAGCGTGTACGTCATTACAGTTTAGGTTTTTTTCACAAGTTTGTAATATACAGTTAGGATTCACGACAGCCTATAGTAGTCTTGGAAGAAAGATATGTTTAGAACAAATAAAGAAAGATACAGTATTTATATATTTATTTATATAGGATTTTTTTAAATTGTCATTGATAGGATTTATCAAAAACAAAGTTGCAAGATATAAAAATAGTTTTTAATCCTGTCAAAGAATGGTTCTTTATGAATGTTTTTCAACACATTTATTGTTTTCACTGAGGTGTTCCCATACACACTACAGGCAAACGCTGGCATATTTGTTTCGATATCACCTTTAATATATCCTAAATCCTAAATTTAGTTTATTGGAATATTTCAATCGGGCATCGTTTAAAAAATCCCAATTTATTAGGAAGGTATTTGATATTTTCTCTAGCTGTAAATTATCATTTTATAGATTAATATATAAAATTCAGCTTTACATATTTTACTTAAAAAATAGATAATTAAATTGGAATTACATGTTCTAAATTAATAAATTTGTAGACTACCTTTGTTTCCAATATTATTTTAATTCTATTCCTCGTCTTTTCTTACGTGGGGCGCATAAATGTAGATGTGATTTATATATAGCCTCTTCTTCTGTCAAATCCCGAAGTATTCATTGTGACTTCTCAAGACAAACGTCAATACTACTGTAGCATAAATGTGCTAATGAGTTATTTCTGACTTCTCTTATTTGCCTTTAGCCCAAAGCACCAGGCGTGGGTCAGGCGGACACTATCCACATTCCTTTTGTGTTTACTTCCTTCAACCAACCTCCCCTGTCCCCCTCCCAAAACCATTTCCTCGTCCCTCGTTCGGGTAGTTCAGAGTCTTTCCTCCAGATATCAGAACAACCGTTAAAAAAATAATCGTTTTAAAATAATATTTATTCCGTTTTTTCTGTTGTGACTATGGATTTTTTTTATGGAAACGTCTTAGTTAGATAATATTGTATATATATAGCTTTTAAATTTTTATTATTTATTTCTGAATCACGATTTATTTTAAACGAATCTATTAAGGATTTATGAGCTTTTCAAACATATAATGAAATAGATTAAAACAAAGGTACGTTGCCATATTCTTACGCTCTTCAAAAATGCAAAATAATATATTATAGCATTTTTTATTGTTTCGTAAACATGATTTCCCTAAGAGTCTGCACGGTCTTCTTTGCCACATTTGGGAGCAATGGCGGTACTGGTCTAATATCCTCTTAAACTGCTGTCCTCCCCAAGATAATTACACATCTCTTCTGTGTGCTCGAGAGTGTTGTCTCTTGAAGAAAGAATGACAGAGTAAAAGAGGACTAGGCGATTGTCAGTTCACCAAGTATTTCCTCTCTATACTGATGACTTGTCTCTGACGTATTCATCTAAGCTCCACCTCCCTCGCACACGCACGGGCTGCGCAACTTCAGACCTGGCATTGAGCTTTCAGATAATATCCTCTTAATTGATAGATAATTTAAATATCATTTCTTGATACCTGATTCAAATGATATTACTTAATACCTTATTTAAATGTTATTACTTGATACCTGATTTAAATGAAAAGGTTACCCAACTTCTCCCTAAGAAAATGCACTTCCCCTATGATTAGAAATAGGATTTTAGTGGTACAACACAATAATGTAATGTTTATTTATTATTATTATTATTATTATTATTATTATTAATATAGTCTATCATGGTTTGTAATAAATGTTAACAAATAATCGATAGTCAGTATTCCCCACATATCCATTTTAATTAAAAACATTTTAGTCATTTTCGAAACATTAGGAATTTTTAATAGGTTCAATCACACATTTATGAACTAGCATACCCTTGATTTGAAAGATTGTGTAACATTTTAAGAAAAACCCCTAGTTATGACCTTATAACACCAAAGTATGACTGTATAACACCAAGGTATGACCGTATAACACCAAGGTATGACCATATAACACCAATATATGACCATATAACACCGAGATATGACCATATAACACCAAGGTATGACCGTATAACACCAAGGTATGACCTTATAACACCAAGGTATGGCCGTATAACACCAAGGTATGACCGTATAACACCAAGGTATGATTATATAACACCGAGGTATGACCGTATAACACCAAGGTATGACCATATAACACCGAGATATGACCATATAAAACCAAGATATGACCGTATAACACCAAAGTATGACCATATAACACCAAGGTATGACCGTATAACACCAAGGTATGACTATATAGCACCAAGGTATGACCGTATAACACCAAGGTATGACCATATAACACAGAGATATGACCATATAACACCAAGGTATGACCGTATAACACCAAGATATGACTATATAACACCAAGGTATGACCGTATAACACCAAGATATGACTATATAACACCAAGGTATGACTATATAACACCAAGGTATGACCGTATAACACCAAGGTATGACCATATAACACCAAGGTATGACCATATAACACCAAGGTATGACTATATAACACCAAGATATGACCATAAAACACCGAGATATGACCATATGACACCAAGGTATGACCGTATAACACCTAGGTATGACCTTATAACACCAAGGTATGGCCGTATAACACCAAGGTATGACCTTATAACACCAAGGTATGGCCGTATAACACCAAGGTATGACCTTATAATATCAATATATGACCATATAACACCAAAGTATGACCATATAACACCAAGGTATGACCTTATAACACCAAGGTATGACCATATAACACCAAGGTATGACCTTATAACACCAAGGTATAACCATATAACACCAAGGTATGACCATATAACACCAAGATATGACCATATAACACCAAGATATGACCATATGACACCAAGGTATCACCATATAACACCAAAGTATGACTGTATAACACCAAGGTATGACCGTATAACACCAAGGTATGACCATATAACACCAATATATGACCATATAACACCGAGATATGACCATATGACACCAAGGTATGACCATATAACACCAAAATATGACTATATAACACCAAGGTATGACCTTATAATACCAATATATGACCATATAACACCAAAGTATGACCATATAACACCAAGATATGACTATATAACACCAAGGTATGACTATATAGCACCAAGGTATGACCGTATAACACCAAGGTATGACCATATAACACCGAGATATGACCATATAACACCAAGGTATGACCATATAACACCAAGATATGACTATATAACACCAAGGTATGACCGTATAACACCAAGATATGATTATATAACACCAAGGTATGACCGTATAACACCAAGATATGACTATATAACACCAAGGTATGACTATAACACCAAGGTATGACCGTATAACACCAAGGTATGACCATATAACACCAAGGTAAGACTATATAACACCAAGATATGACCATATAACACCGAGATATGACCATATAACACCAAGGTATGACCATATAACACCGAGGTATGACCATATAACACCGAGGTATGACCATATAACACCAAGGTATGACCTTATAACACCAAGGTATGACCTTATAACACCAAGGTATGACCGTATAACACCAAGATATGACTATATAACACCAAGGTATGACCGTATAACACCAAGATATGACTATATAACACCAAGGTATGACTATATAACACCGAGATATGACCATATAACACCGAGATATGACCATATAAGTTAACATTCACATGAACAAACAGAGATAATCGTACACCATCTTATTTGGTTTCGGGGGCACATAAGAACAACAAGATCCATGATAATATTGATGTAGAATACTTGTTCTGTGTGGTAAAGTAAAACACCGACATTCCCCCTCTCCTCAACATTATTTTGTTATTTGCTGTGCAGGATTGACTTCCACCAACTGTCTGCTCCCAGTAACCTGGCCAACTCTGCTGTTCTCAGGATGCTAGAGGAAGAAGAAAGAGGAGGAAAGAGTAAGAAACTTCAAACTTTAATACACTAATGAATAGTAGACTTAACTCCACATTTCCCTATTTATCACAATAAATTAAACAATCTTGTCGCAAAGTAACTCTGTCAGTTTATCCTTTGTCTTATCATGAACCAGTAATTTATTCATTAGTGTACCCATTTTCTGAAGTTTACACCGAGGTCATGGCATGTTTATGTTAAGTGTGAAGAAGTGCCATGACAACTACTATCGCAGCTTACACCTGAAGATCTTAATTTTATTCCAAATCTGTGAGTGCTGAGGAATCTTCATCATTTTCTCAGCGAGGAATTGTTTAAATTGATTCAAGGTCATTCATTAGTTTTTTACTTAGCTATGCGATAATGGATTCTCCCATCAGCAGCATATAACGACATCGTCAGAGCTGAAAACTCGTAGTTACTAAAATTTTATTTGACATCTATGTCAGGTCTGCTTTTGGATGCCATCAACACCTCAAAATAAGGGACAAACCCGCCTTCATAGGTATAGTTTAGTTTTTAAGTGTAATTTTAACTTTCTTTACTACTGATTTATACGTTTTAATTGCTCCGAATTGTATGATATTACTATAACTCACTGTTGCTAGAAAGTATAATGAGATCTCGTCCAACTTCTGCCACATTGACTAAGGACACCTTTAGTTCCTGTAAATACATCTGGAATAATATCTGTGAGCTTGTCTGGTACAAAACCATCAAATCCTCAAGACTTTAGCTTCAAAGGAGCAAGATTTTATGTACAGAGGGGGTGACATTATGTTCCAGGGGGGTGACATTATGTTCCAGGGGGCTGAACATTATGTTCAAGGGGATATACCTAATGTTTTAGGGAGCCTTTGTGCACGGCGATAACAATAAGAGACGTGAAGTCATTCTCCTAAATCGAGAACAACAACGCCTGCCCTGGTCGGTAGTGGAACGAAAGCTGAAATGTTTTTCCATTGTCCCCACAAGTCCACTCCCCACAGCCCACTAGAAGATATAGTTTCTTCTCTTCCACTCCCCACAGCCCACTAGAAGATATAGTTTCTTCTCTTCCACTCCCCACAGCCCACTAGGATGATATAGTTACTTCTCTTCCACCCCCACAGCCCAATAGAAGATATAGTTTCAACTCTTCCACCCCCACACAGCCCACTAGGAGATATAGTTTCTTCTCTTCCACTCCCCACAGCCCACTAGGAGATATAGTTTCTTCTCTTCCACTCCCCACAGCCCTCTAGGAGATATATTTCTTCTCTTCCACTCCCCACAGCCCTCTAGGAGAAATAGTTTCTTCTCTTCCACTCCCCACAGCCCTCTAGGATGATATAGTTTCTTCTCTTCCACTCCCCACAGCCCACTAGGATGATATAGTTTCTTCTCTTCCACTCCCCACAGCCCACTAGAAGATATAGTTTCTTCTCTTCCACTCCCCACAGCCCACTAGGATGATATAGTTTCTTCTCTTCCACTCCACACAGCCCACTAGGATGATATAGATTCTTCTCTTCCACTTTCCACAGCCCACTAGGATGATATACTATCTTCTCTTCCACTTCCCACAACCCACTAGGATGATATAGTTTCTTCTCTTCCATTCCCCACAGCCCACTAGGATGATATAGTTTCTTCTCTTCCACTCCCCACAGCCACTAGAGATATAGTTTCTTCTCTTCCCCCCACACCAATAGGATGAATAGTTCTTTCTTCATCCCACACCCATAGGATGATATAGTTTCTTCTCTTCCTCCCACACCATAGATATATAGTTTCTTCTCTCCATCCCCACAGCCCACTGATATATATTCTTCTCTTCCACCCAAGCCACTAGGAATAGTTTTTCTCTCCACTCCCCACAGCCCTAGAGAATAGTTTCTTCTTCCTCCCCCACCCATAGGTGATTAGTTTCTCTCTCCACCCCACAGCCACTGATGATATAGTTCTTCTCTTCCACTCCCCACAGCCCACTAGATATGTTTCTTTTTCCATCCCCACAGCCCATAGAGATGTTCTTCTCTTCCTCCCACACCCATAGATGATATATTCTTTTTCCACCCAGCCACTAGGATGATATATTTCTCTTCCACCCCAACCACTAGATATATATTTTTCTCTTCCCCCACAGCCATGATGATTAGTTTCTTCTTTCACTCCCCACACCCACTAGGAGATATAGTTTCTTCTCTTCCATCCCCACAGCCCACTAGGATGATATAGTTTCTTCTTCCACTCCCCACAGCCCACTAGGATGATATAGTTTCTTCTTCCCCACACCCTAGTGTATATTCTTCTCTTCCCCCCCACACATAGATTATATTTCTTCTTCCTCCCAACCACTAGATGATATAGTTTCTCTCTTCCACTCCCCACAGCCCATAGGAGATATAGTTTCTTCTCTTCCATCCCCACACCATAGGATGATATAGTTTCTTTCTTCCACCCCCACACCCACTAGGATGATATAGTTTCTTCTCTTCCACTCCCCACAGCCCATAGGATGATATAGTTCTTTCTTCCACCCCCACAGCCCACTAGGATGATATAGTTTCTTCTCTTCCACTCCCACAGCCCACTAAGATGATATATTTTCTCTTCCACCCCCACAGCCATAGGATGATATAGTTTCTTCTCTTCCACTCCCCACACCCATAGGATGATATATTTCTTCTCTTCCACTCCCCACAGCCCACTAGGATGATATAGTTTCTTCTCTTCCACCCCCACAGCCCACTAGATGATATAGTTTCTTCTCTTCCACTCCCACAGCCACTAGATGAAATTTCTCTTCTCTTCCCCCACAAGCCCCCACAGATGATGATATAGTTCTTCTTCCACCCCCACAGCCCATAGGATGATAAGTTTCTTCTCTTCCATCCCCACCCACTAGGATGATATATTTCTTCTCTTCCACCCCCACAGCCCACTAGATGATATAGTTTCTTCTCTTCCACTCCCCACAGCCCACTAGGATGATATAGTTTCTTTCTCTTCCACCCCAACAGCCATAGGATGATATAGTTTCTTCTTCCATCCCCACAAGCCCATAGGATGATATAGTTTCTTCTCTTCCTCCCCACACCCAATAGATGAATATAGTTCTTTCTTCCATCCCCACAGCCATAGGATGATATAGTTTCTTCTCTTCCACTCCCCACAGCCCACTAGTGATATAGTTTCTTTCTTCCACTCCCCAAGCCCTAGAGATATATTTCTCTCTTCCACTCCCCACAGCCACTAGGATGATATATTTCTTCTCTTCACTCCCCAAGCCCACTAGATGATATAGTTTCTTCTCTTCCACCCCCACACCACTAGGATGATATAGTTTCTTCTCTTCCACTCCCCACAGCCCACTAGGAGATATAGTTTCTTTCTTCCATCCCACAGCCACTAGGATATATTATTTCTTCTCTTCCACTCCCCACAGCCCACTAGGATGATATAGTTTCTCTTCCTCCCCCCACAGCCCATAGGAGATATAGTTTCTTCTCTTCCATCCCACAGCCATAGATGATATAGTTTCTTCTCTTCCACTCCCCACAGCCCATAGGAGATATATTTTTCTCTTCCACCCCACAGCCACTAGGATGATATATTCTTCTCTCCACTCCCCACAGCCCACTAGATGATATAGTTTCTTCTCTTCCTCCCACACCACTAGATGAATAGTTTCTTCTCTTCCACTCCCCACAGCCACTAGATAAAGTTTTCTTCTCTTCCCCCCACAGCCACTAGAGATATAGTTCTTTCTTCCACCCCACAGCCCACTAGATGATATAGTTTCTTCTCTTCCACTCCCACAACCACACTAGGATGATATAGTTTCTTCTCTTCCACCCCCACAGCCCACTAGGATGATATAGTTTCTTCTCTTCCACTCCCCACAGCCCACTAGGATGATATAGTTTCTTCTCTCTTCACTCCCCACAGCCCAACTAGGATGATATAGTTTCTTCTCTTCCATCCCCACAGCCCACTAGGATGATATAGTTTCTTCTCTTCCACTCCCCACAGCCCACTAGGATGATATAGTTTTCTTCTCTTCCACTCCCCACAGCCCACTAGGATGATATAGTTTCTTCTCTTCCATCCCCACAGCCCATTAGGATGATATAGTTTCTTCTCTTTCCACTCCCACATGCCCAACTAGGATGATATAGTTTCTTCTCTTCCATCCCCACAGCCCACTAGGATGATATAGTTTCTTCTCTTCCACCCCACAGCCCACTAGGATGATATGTTTCTTCTCTTCCACTCCCCACAGCCCACTTAGGATGATAATAGTTTCTTCTCTTCCACTCCCCACAGCCCACTAGGATGATATAGTTTCTTCTCTTATCCACTCCCACACCCATAGGATGATATAGTTTCTTTCTTCCATTCCCCCACAGCCCACTAGGATGATATAGTTTCTTCTCTTCCACTCCCCACAGCCCACTAGGATGATATAGTTTCTTCTCTTCCTTCCCCCCACATCCAAATAGGATGATATAGTTTCTTATCTTCCATCCCCCACAGCCCACTAGGATGATATAGTTTCTTCTCTTCCTTCCCCCCACATCCAAATAGGATGATATAGTTTCTTCTCTTCCACTCCCCACAGCCCACTAGGATGATATATTTCTTCTCTTCCACCCACCAAAGCCAACTAGGATGATATAGTTTCTTCTCTTCCACTCCCCACAGCCCATTAGATGATATAGTTTCTTTCTTCCATCCCCCACAGCCCACTAGGATGATATAGTTTCTTCTCTTCCACTCCCCACAGCCCACTAGGATGATATAGTTTCTTCTCTTCCACTCCCCACAGCCCACTAGGATGATATAGTTTCTTTCTTCCATCCCCCACAGCCCACTAGGATGATATAGTTTCTTCTCTTCCTCACCCCACACCCAATAGGATGATATAGTTTCTTCTCTTCCATCCCCACAGCCCACTAGGATGATATATTTCTTCTCTTCCACCCCCAAAGCCACTAGATGATATAGTTTCTTCTCTTCCACCCCACAGCCCATTAGATGATATAGTTTCTTCTCTTCCTTCCCCCACATCCCAATAGGATGATATAGTTTCTTATCTTCCATCCCCACAGCCCACTAGGATGAATAGTTTCTTCTCTTCCACTCCCCACAGCCCACTAGGATGATATAGTTTCTTCTCTTCCACTCCCCACAGCCCATAGGATGATATAGTTTCTTTCTTCCACTCCCCACAGCCCACTAGGATGATATAGTTTCTTCTCTTCCACCCCACAAGCCCACTAGGATGATATAGTTTCTTCTCTTCCACTCCCCACAGCCCTACTAGGATGATATAGTTCTTCTCTTCCACTCCCCACAGCCCACTAGGATGATATATTTTCTTCTCTTCCACCCCAAAGCCAACTAGGATGATATAGTTTCTTCTCTTCCACTCCCCACAGCCCATTAGATGATATAGTTTCTTCTCTTCCATCCCCCCACAGCCCACTAGGATGATATAGTTTCTTCTCTTCCACTCCCCACAGCCCACTAGGATGATATAGTTTCTTTCTTCCATCCCCACAGCCCACTAGGATGATATAGTTTCTTCTCTTCCTCCCCCACATCCCAATAGGAGATATAGTTTTCTTATCTTCCATCCCCCACAGCCCACTAGGATGATATATTTTCTTCTCTTCCACCCACCAAAGCCAAATAGGATGATATAGTTTCTTCTCTTCCACTCCCCACAGCCCATTAGATGATATAGTTTCTTCTCTTCCTTCCACTCCCACAGCCCATAGGATGATATAGTTTCTCTTCTTCCATCCCCCAGCCCACTAGGATGATATAGTTTCTTCTCTTCCACTCCCCACAGCCCACTAGGATGATATAGTTTCTTCTCTTCCACTCCCCACAGCCCACTAGGATGATATAGTTTCTTCTCTTCCACTCCCCACAGCCCTCTAGGATGATATAGTTTCTTCTCTTCCACTCCCCACAGCCCCTAGGATGATATAGTTTCTCTCCCCATATCTTCTCTTCCACTCCCACAGCCACTAGGATGATATAGTTTCTTCTCTTCCACTCCCCACAGCCCACTAGAGATATAGTTTCTTCTCTTCCACTCCCCCACAGCACCACATAGGATGATATAGTTTCTTCTCTTCCACTCCCACAGCCCACTAGGATGATATAGATTCTTCTTTCCACTTTCCCACAGCCCACTAGGATGATATACTATCTTCTCTTCCACTCCCACAACCCACTAGGATGATATAGTTTCTTCTCTTCCATTCCCCACAGCCCACTAGGATGATATAGTTTTCTTCTCTTCCACTCCCCACAGCCACTAGGATGATATAGTTTCTTCTCTTCCTTCCCCACACACCAAATGGATGATATAGTTTCTTATCTTCCATCCCCACAGCCCACTAGGATGATATAGTTTCTTCTCTTCCTTCCCCCCACATCCCAATAGGATGATATAGTTTCTTATCTTCCATCCCCACAGCCACTAGGATGATATATTTTTCTTCTCTTCACCCACCAAAGCCAACTAGGATGATATAGTTTCTTCTCTTCCACTCTCCACAGCCCATTATGATGATATAGTTTCTTCTCTTCCTTCCCCCCAACCCAATAGGATGATATAGTTTCTTATCTTCCATCCCCACAGCCCACTAGGATGATATATTTCTTCTCTCCACTCCCCACAGCCCACTAGATGATATAGTTTCTTCTCTTCCACTCACCCCCAAATACACCCCACAGATGAGATATATATTTTCTTCTCTTCCACCCACCAAGCCAACTAGGATGAATATATTTCTTCTCTCCACTCCCCACAGCCCAATTAGGAATGATATAGTTTCTTCTCTTCCACTCCCCACAGCCCATTATGATGATATAGTTTCTTCTCTTCCTTCCCCCACATCCCAATAGGAGATATAGTTTCTTATCTTCCATCCCCCACAGCCCACTAGGATGATATAAGTTTCTTCTCTTCCACTCCCCACAGCCCATTAGATGAAATAGTTTCTTCTTTCCTTCCCCACACATCCCAATAGGATGATATAGTTTCTTATCTTCCACTCCCCACAGCCCACTAGGATGATATAGTTTCTTACTCTTCCATCACCCCTAAAGCCTCTCCAGAGGATATAAGTTTCTTCTCTTCCACTCCCCACATCCCACTAGGAGATATAGTTTCTTCTCTTCCACTCCACCCTACGAAGTCTCCTACTAGATACTAAGATTATTCTCTTCCACTTTCCACAGCCCACTAGGATGATATACTATCTTCTCTTCACTTCCTCCACAACCCACTAGGATATATAGTTTCTTATCTTCCATCCCCCACAGCCCACTAGGATGATATAGTTTCTTC
The DNA here is from genome assembly GCA_039000515.1 of Timema cristinae. Lineage (NCBI taxonomy): Eukaryota > Metazoa > Arthropoda > Insecta > Phasmatodea > Timematidae > Timema > Timema cristinae. The sequence goes on from JBCFYV010001001.1 coordinate 44,606,157, forward strand.
TCTTCCACCCCCCACATCCCACTAGATGATAATAGTATCTTCTCTTCCACTCCCCACAGCCCACTAGGAGATATAGTTTCTTCTCTTCCACTCCCCACAGCCCACTAGGATGATATAGTTTCTTTCTTCCACTCCCCACAGCCCACTAGGAGATATAGTTTCTTCTATTCCACTCCCCACAGCCCACTAGTATGATATAGTTTCTTCTCTTCCACTCCCCAGAGCCCACTAGGATACAAGGTTTCTTCTCTTCCACTCCCCACAGCCCAATAGATGATATAGTTTCCTTCTCTTCCACTACCCACAGCCCACTAGGAGATATAGTTTCTTCTCTGTCACTCCCCAGCCCAATAGGAGATATAGTTTCTTCTCTTCCACTCCCCACAGCCTACTAGGATGATATAGTTTCTTCTCTTCCACTCCCACAGCCCACTAGGATGATATAGTTTCTTCTCTTCCACTCCCCACAGCCCACTAGATGATATAGTTCCTTCTCTTCCACTACCCACAGCCCACTAGGAGATATAGTTTCTTCTCTGTCACTCCCCAGCCCAATAGAGATATAGTTTCTTCTCTTCCACTCCCCACAGCCTACTAGGATGATATAGTTTCTTCTCTTCCACTCCCACAGCCCACTAGGAGATATAGTTTCTTCTCTTCCACTCTCCACAGCCCACTAAGATGATATAGTTTCTTCTCTTCCACTCCCCACAGCCCACTAGGAGATAAAGTTTCTTCTCTTCCACTCCCCACAGCCCACTAGAGATATAGTTTCTTATCTTCCATCCCCACAGCCCACTAGGAGATATAGTTTCTTCTCTTCCACTCCCACAGCCCACTAGGATGATATAGTTTCTTATCTTCCATCCCCACAGCCCACTAGGATGATATATTTTCTTCTCTTCCACCCACACAAAGCCAACTAGAGGATGTATAGTTTCTTCTCTTCCACTCCCCACAGCCCAATAGGATGATATAATTTCTTCTCATCCACTCTCCACAGCCCATTAGAATGATATAGTTTCTTCTCTTCCAATCCCCACAGCCCATAGGATGATATAGTTTCTTCTCTTCCAATCCCCACAGCCTACTAGGAGATATAGTTTCTTCTCTTCCAATCCCACAGCCCACTAGGATGATATAGTTTCTTCTCTTCCACTCTCCACAGCCCACTAAGATGATATAGTTTCTTCTCATTCCACTCCCCAGAGCCCACTAGGAGATAAAGTTTCTTCTCTTCCACTCCCCACAGCCTACTAGGATGATATAATTTCTTCTCATCCACTCCCCACAGCCCATTAGAATGATATAGTTTCTTCTCTTCCACTCCACACAGCCCACTAGGAGATATAGTTTTCTTCTCTTACCAATTCCCCACAGCCCACTAGGAGATATAGTTTCTTCTCTTCCACTCTCCACAGCCCACTAAGATGATATAATTTCTTCTCATCCACTCCCCACAGCCCATTAGAATGATATAGTTTCTTCTCTTCCACTCCACACAGCCCACTAGGAATATAGTTTCTTCTCTTCCAATCCCCACAGCCCACTAGGAGATATAGTTTCTTCTCTTCCACTCCCCACAGCCTACTAGGATGATATAATTTCTTCTCATCCACTCCCCACAGCCCATTAGAATGATATAGTTTCTTCTCTTCCACTCCACACAGCCCACTAGGAATATAGTTTCTTCTCTATCACTCCCCACAGCCCACTAGGAGATATAGTTTCTTCTCTTCCATCCTCCACAGCCCACTAAGATGATATAGTTTCTTCTCTTCCACTCTCCACAGCCCACTAGGAGATAAAGTTTCTTCTCTTCCACTCCCCACAGCCTACTAGGATGATATAGTTTCTTCTATTCCACTCCCCACAGCCCATTAAGATGATATAGTTTCTTCTCTTCCAATCCCCACAGCCCACTAGGAGATATAGTTTCTTCTCTTCCACTCCCTACAGCCCACTAGATAATATAGTTTCTTCTCTTCCACTCCCTACAGCCCACTAGGATAATATAGTTTCTTCTCTTCCACTCCCCACAGCCCATTAAGATGATATAGTTTCTTCTCTTCCACTCCCCACAGCCCACTAGGAGATAAAGTTCTTCTTCTCTCCACTCCACACAGCCCACTAGGAGATATAGTTTCTTCTCTTCCAATCCCACAGCCCACTAGGAGATATAGTTTCTTCTCTTCCACTCCCCACAGCCCATTAAGATGATAAAGTTTCTTCTCTTCCAATCCCCACAGCCCACTAGGAGATATAGTTTCTTCTCTTCCACTCCCTACAGCCCACTAGGATAATATAGTTTCTTCTCTTCCACTCCCCACAGCCCATTAAGATGATATAGTTTCTTCTCTTCCACTCCCCACAGCCCACTAGGAGATAAAGTTTCTTCTCTTCCACTCCACACAGCCCACTAGGAGATATAGTTTCTTCTCTTCCACTCCCTACACCCACTAGGATAATATAGTTTCTTCTCTTCCACTCCCTACAGCCCACTAGGATAATATAGTTTCTTCTCTTCCACTCCCCACAGCCCATTAAGATGATATAGTTTCTTCTCTATCACTCCCCACAGCCCACTAGGAATATAGTTTTTCTCTTCCACTCTCCACAGCCCACTAGGAGATAAAGTTTCTTCTCTTCCACTCCCACAGCCCACTAGGAGATATAGTTTCTTCTCTTCCAATCCCCACAGCCCATAGAGAGATATAGTTTCTTCTCTTCCACTCCCCACAGCCTACTAGGATGATATAATTTCTTCTCATTCCACTCCCCACAGCCCATTAGAATGATATAGTTTCTTCTATTCCACTCCCACAGCCCATTAAGATGATATAGTTTCTTCTCTTCCAATCCCCACAGCCCACTAGGAGATATAGTTTCTTCTCTTCCACTCCCACAGCCCACTAGGATAATATAGTTTCTTCTCTTCCAATCCCCACAGCCCACTAAGATTATATAGTTTCTTCTCTTCCACTCCCTACAGCCCACTAGGATAATATAGTTTCTTCTCTTCCACTCCCTACAGCCCACTAGGATGATATAGTTTCTTCTCTTCCACTCCCCACAGCCCACTAGGATTATATAGTTTCTTCTCTTCCACTCCCCACAGCCCATTAAGATGATATAGTTTCTTCTCTTCCAATCCCCACAGCCCACTAGGAGATATAGTTTTCTCTCTTCCACCCCCACAGCCTACTAGGATGATATAATTTCTTCTCATCCACTCCCCACAGCCCATTAGAATGATATAGTTTCTTCTTTCCACTCCCCACAGCCCATTAAGATGATATAGTTTCTTCTCTTCCAATCCCCACAGCCCACTAGGAGATATAGTTTCTTCTCTTCCACTCCCTACAGCCCACTAGGATAATATAGTTTCTTCTCTTCCAATCCCCCACAGCCACTAGGATTATATAGTTTCTTCTCTTCCACTCCCTACAGCCCACTAGGATAATATAGTTTCTTCTCTTCCACTCCCTACAGCCCACTAGGATGTATAGTTTCTTCTCCTTCCACTCCCCACAGCCCACTAGGATTATATAGTTTCTTCTCTTCCACTCCCCACAGCCCATTAAGATGATATAGTTTCTTCTCTTCACTCCCCACAGCCACTAGGATTATATAGTTTCTTCTCTTCCACTCCCCACAGCCCATTAAGATGATATAGATTCTCTCTTTCCAATCCCTACAGCCCACTAGGATTATATAGTTTCTTCTCTTCCACTCCCCACAGCCCCACTAGGATAATATAAGTTTCTTCTCTTCCACTCCCTACAGCCCACTAGGATAATATAGTTTCTTCTCTTCCACTCCCCACAGCCCATTAAGATGATATAGTTTCTTCTCTTCCAATCCCCACAGCCCACTAGGAGATAAAGTTTCTTCTCTTCCACTCCCCACAGCCTACTAGGATGATATAGTTTCTTCTATTCCACTCCCCACAGCCCACTAGGATGATATAGTTTCTCTCTTCCACTCCCCACAAGCCCACTAGGATTATATAGTTTCTTCTCTTCCACTCCCCACAGCCCATTAAGATGATATAGTTTCTTCTCTTCCAATCCCCACAGCCCACTAGAATGATATAGTTTCTTCTCTTCCACTCCCTACAGCCCACTAGGATAATATAGTTTCTTCTCTTCCACTCCCTACAGCCCACTAGGATAATATAGTTTCTTCTCTTCCACTCCCCACAGCCCATTAAGATGATATAGTTTCTTCTCTTCCAATCCCCACAGCCCACTAGGAGATATAGTTTCTTCTCTTCCACTCTCCACAGCCCACTAAGATGATATAGTTTCTTCTCTTTCCACTCTCCACAGCCCACTAGGAGATAAAGTTTCTTCTCTTCCACTCCCCACAGCCTACTAGGATGATATAGTTTCTTCTATTCCACTCCCCACAGCCCACTAGGATGATATAGTTTCTTCTCTTCCACTCCCCACAGCCCACTAGGATTATATAGTTTCTTCTCTTCCACTCCCACAGCCCACTAGGATTATATAGTTTCTTCTCTTCCACTCCCCACAGCCCATTAGATGATATAGTTTCTTCTCTTCCACTCCCACAACCCACTAGAAATATAGTTTCTTCTCTTCCACTCCCCACAGCCCATAGGAAAATAAAGTTTCTTCTCTTCCACTCCCCACACAGCCCACTAAGATGATATAGTTTCTTCTCTTCCACTCCCCACAGCCCACTAGGATATATAGTTTCTTCTCTTCCACTCCCCACAGCCCACTAGGATGTATATGTTTCTTCTCTTCCACTCCCACACAACCACTAGGATAATATAGTTCTTCTCTTCCACTTCCACAGCCCATTAGATGATATAGTTTCTTCTCTTCCACTCCCCACAACCCACTAAGATGATATAGTTTCTTCTCTTCCACTCCCCAGCCCACTAGGATGATATAGTTTCTTCTATTCCACTCCCACAGCCCACTAGGATGATATAGTTTCTTCTCTTCCACCCCCACAACCACTAGGGTGATATAGATTCTTCTCTTCCACTTCCCACAGCCCACTAGGATGATATAGTTTCTTCTCTTCCACTCCCCACACCCATAAGATGATAAAGTTTCTTCTCTTCCACTCCCACAGCCCACTAGGAGATATAGTTTCTTTCTTCACTCCCACAGCCACTAGGAGATATAGTTCTTCTCTTCCACTCCCCACAACCCACTAGATGATATAGTTTCTTCTCTTCCACTCCCCACAGCCCACTAGGAGATATAGTTTCTTCTCTTCCACTCCCACAGCCCATAGGAGATAAGTTTCTTCTCTCCACCCCCCACACCCTAGGATGATATAGTTTCTTCTCTTCCACTCCCCACAGCCCACTAGGAGATATAGTTTTCTTCTCTCCACTCCCCACAGCCCATAGGATGATATAGTTTCTCTCTCCACTCCCCACAGCCCACTAGGAGATATAGTTTCTTCTCTCCCCCCCAAGCCCACTAGGAGATATAGTTTCTTCTCTTCCACTCCCCACAGCCACTAGGAATATAGTTTCTTCTCTTCCACTCCCCACTAGCCCACTAGGAGATATAGTTTCTTCTCTCCACTCCCCACAGCCCACTAGGATGATCAAGGTTTCTTCTCTTCCACTCCCCACACCCACTAGGATGATATAGTTTCTTCTCTCCACTCCCCACAGCCCACTAGGTGATATAGTTTCTTCTCTTCACTCCCACAGCCCACTAGAGATATAGTTTCTTCTCTTCCACTCCCACAGCCAACTAGGAGATAAGTTCATTCTTTCCACTCCCCACACCCACTAGGAGATAAGTTTCTTCTTCACTCTCCACAGATGAACCCCCACACCCCACTAGGATGATTAGTTTCTTCTCTTCCACTCCCCACACCCACTAGGAGATATAGTTTTCTTCTCTTCCACTCTCCACAGCCCACTAAGATGATATAAATTTCTTCTCTCTCCACTCCCCACAGCCCATTAGGAATGATATAGTTTCTTCTCTTCCACTCCCCACATCCCACTAGGAGATATAGTTTCTTCTCTTCCACTCTCCACAGCCCACTAGTGATATAAGTTTCTTCTCTTCCACTCCCCACAGCCATTAGATGATATAGTTTCTTCTCTTCCACTCCACACAGCCCACTAGGAGATATAGTTTCTTCTCTTCCACTCCCACAGCCCACTAGGATGATATAGTTTCTTCTCTTCCACTCCCACAGCCCACTAGGATGATATAGTTTCTTCTCTTCCACTCCCCACACCCACTAGATGATATAGTTTCTTCTCTTCCACTCCCACAGCCACTAGGATGATATAGTTTCTTCTCTTCCACTCCCCACAACCCAATTAGGATGATATAGTTCTTCTCTTCCACTCCCACAGCCCACTAGGATAATATAGTTTCTTCTCTTCCACTCCCCACAGCCACTAGGATGATATAGTTCTTCTCTTCCACTCCCACAGCCCACTAGGAGATATAGTTTCTTCTCTTCCACTCCCCCACAGCCCACTAGATATATAGTTTCTTCTCTTCCACTCCCCACAGCCCACTAGGATGATATAGTTTCTTCTCTTCCACTCCCACAGCCCACTAGGATGATATAGTTTCTTCTCTTCCACTCCCACAGCCCACTAGGATGAATATAGTTTCTTCTCTTCCACTCCCCACAGCCCACTAGGATGATATAGTTTCTTCTCTTCCACTCCCCACAGCCCACTAGGAGATATAGTTTCTTCTCTTCACTCCCCACAGCCCACTAGGATGATATAGTTTCTTCTCTTCCACTCCCACAACCAATCTAGGATGATAGTTGTTACTTCTCTTCCACTCACCACACAGCCCACTAGGATAATATAGTTTCTTCTCTTCCACTCCCCACAGCTCACTAGGATGATATACTATCTTCTCTTCCACTACCCACAGCCCACTAGGAGATATAGTTTCTTCTCTTCCACTCCCCACAGCCCACTAGGATAATATAGTTTCTTCTCTTCCACTCCCACAGCCCACTAGGATGATATAGTTTCTTCTCTTCCACTCCCCACAAGCCCACTAGGATGATATATGTTTCTTCTCTTCCACTACCCACAGCCCACTAGGATAATATAGTTTCTTCTCTTCCACTCCCACAGCCCACTAGGATGATATCTATCTTCTCTTCCACTCCCACAGCCCACTAGGAGATATAGTTTCTTCTCTTCCACTCCCCACAGCCCACTAGGATGATATAGTTTCTTCTCTTCCACTCCCCACAGCCCACTAGGATATATAGTTTCTTCTCTTCCACTCCCCACAGCCCACTAGGATGATATAGTTTCTTCTCTTCCACTCCCCACAGCCCACTAGGATGATATTAGTTCTTCTCTTCCACTCCACAGCCCACTAGGATGATATAGTTTCTTCTCTTCCACTCCCCACAGCCCACTAGGATGATATAGTTTCTTTCTTTCCCAACTCACCAAAAGCCCCACTAGGATGATATAGTTTCTTCTCTTCCACTCCCCACAGCCCACTAGGATGATATAGTTTCTTTGTTTAAACTCCCCACAGCCCACTAGGATGATATAGTTTCTTCTCTTCCACTCCCACAGCCCCACTCCCACAGCCCACTAGGATGATATATTTCTTCTCTTCACCCCCACAAGCCCACTAGGATGATATAGTTTCTTCTCTTCCACTCCCCACAGCCCACTAGGATGATATAGTTTCTTCTCTTCCACTCCCACAGCCCACTAGGATGATATAGTTTCTTCTCTTCCACTCCCCACAAGCCACTAGGATGATATATTTCTTCTCTTCACTCCCCACAGCCCACTAGGAGATATAGTTTCTTCTTCCACCCCCAGCCCACTAGGAATATATAGTTTCTTCTCTTCCACTCCCACAGCCACTAGGATGATATATTCTTCTCTTTTCTTCTCTTCCACTCCCCCAGACCACTAGATGATATAGTTTCTTCTCTTCCACTACCCACAGCCCACTAGTATGATATAGTTTCTTCTCTTCCACTTCCCACAGCCCATTAGATGATATAGTTTCTTCTCTTCCACTCCCCACAGACCCACTAGGAGATATAGTTTCTTCTCTTCCACTCCCCCAGCCACTAGGATATATAGTTTCTTCTCTTCACCACCCCACAGCCCACTAGGAGATATAGTTTCTTCTCTTCCAATCCCCACAGCCCACTAGGAGATATAGTTTCTTCTCTTCCACTCCCCACAGCCCACTAGGAGATATATAGTTTCTTCTCTTCACTCCCACAGCCCACTAGGATGATATAGTTTCTTCTCTTCACACTCCCACAGCCACTAGGATGATATAGTTTCTTCTCTTCCACCCCCCACAAGCCCACTAGGATGATATAGTTTCTTTGTTTAAACTCCCCACAGCCCACTAGGATGATATAGTTTCTTCTCTTCCACCCCCACAGCCCCTAGGAGATATAGTTTCTTCTCTTCCACTCCCCACAGCCCATAGGAGATAGTTTCTTCTTTAATCCCCACAGCCCATAGGAGATATAGTTTCTTCTCTCCACTCCCACCCAGGAACTCGCCACTAGGAATATTTACTCATTATTTTCTTCCACCCCAAAGCCCATAGATGATATAGTTTCTTCTTTCACCCCCACAGCCCACTAGGATGATATAGTTTCTTCTTTCCACTCCACAGCCACTGGATGATATAGTTTCTTCTCTTCCCCCCCACAGCAACTAGATGATATATTTTTCTTTCACTCCACACCCACTAGGAGATATTTTCTTCTTTCACTCCCACCCACTAGGGATAATTTCTTCTCTTCCACTCCCCACAGCCCACTAGGATGATATAGTTTCTTCTCTATCCACTCCCCACAGCCCACTAGGATGATATAGTTTCTTCTCTTTCCACTCCCCACAGCCCACTAGGATGATATAGTTTCTTCTCTTCCACTCCCACAGCCCACTGGATGAATATAGTTTCTTCTCTTCCACCCCCACAGCCCACTAGGATGATATAGTTTCTTTCTTCCACTCCCCACAGCCCACTAAGGATGATATAGTTTCTTCTTTCACTCCCCACAGCCCACTAGGATGATATAGTTTCTTCTTTCCACTCCCCACAGCCCACTAGGATGATATAGTTTCTTCTCTTCCACTCCCCACAGCCACTAGAGATATAGTTTCTTCTCTTCCACTCCCCACAGCCCACTAGGATGATATTAGTTTCTTCTCTTCACTCCCCACAAGCCCATAGGATGATATAAGTTTCTTCTCTTCCACTCCCCACAGCCCACTAGGATGATATAGTTTCTTCTCTTCCACTACCCACAGCCCACTAGGATGATATAGTTTCTTCTCTTCCACTCCCCACAGCCCACTAGGAGATATAGTTCTTCTCTTCCACTCCCCACAGCCCACTAGGAGATATAGTTTCTTCTCTTCCACACTCCCCACAGCCCACTAGGAGATATAGTTTCTTCTTTCCACTCCCCACAGCCCACTAGGATGATATAGTTTCTTCTCTTCCACTCCCCACAGCCCACTAGGAGATATAGTTTCTTCTCTTCCACTCCCCACAGCCCACTAGGATGATATAGTTTCTTCTCTTCCACTCATGTCAACTCCTCTACAGGTATTCACCCCCTGATACAAAGAATAAACAATCTACAAAGTTTTACTACACTAGTAGAACTTGCTATGCTTGCCTTTCCTTATAGTGTGTTGTTTCACCCCTGAAATGATCTGCTAATAAAAGTTTAGTCCTTGGATGTGTGTTGTTTTGTTTCTAAAAAGAGTCACCGGAGTTTTTAGAGTGTGTAGAATGTGTCCCTGATTATAGCGCGGGATATATTTGTAATTGTTGGATCGCGTCCCAGCTTAGTGCAAGTATCCGCCACCAGGGTGTTTGTGTGTGTGTTAGTGCTCCACGGACAGTCGCAGATTCAACAAGGGCTGGCTAACAGGTGAATAACTTTTACAAACTTTAGGTACTGGTGAATAGATCACTTTGTATTGCGTTAATAATATATAGTTCTAAACTGCATTGTTACCTTTCAAACAACCAGATATCTTTCAAACATACGATATTGATCTATTGAGGACTCGGTGTGAATCTACAGCGCCCTGTTCTCTGCTCTTACAATAACTACTCACTTATAATATCACGTAGTTACTAGCCTAACACAACAATGGCGCCATTGTTCGTCACACAGGGACAGGCCAACATTACAGCAATTAAATATTTAACATTGTCTATGATTATTGTTTAGAATGAAATAAATTCACTATACATGTATGAATATTAAATTATAGGATTTTTCTAAAGCCATTTTTATTACAAAAATTAATACTATCGTCGTAAAACAATCTAGCGTGTAGATTTTCAAAGGACAAATAAGTGTTTTAAAGCCACCTTTCCTTGGTTGTTGCTTAGCGAGCCGTTTCAACAACTACATTACAGGTTCATCTCGCTAATTTTTTATTAGATCACTATGACCAGTTTGTTTACACTAATTAAAACTATTGTTTGAATACCATTAGTCAGGCCCAGATTAACACTTTTGGGGGCCCTGTTCCAAGTAGAACTTGAGGCCCCTAGAGGTTGGTTCCTATCAATGATTATGCATCTTACATATCATACATGGATCTTTATTTTTAGGGAAAAACTTTTTTTGCAAAAGTTTTGCAATCATGGTGAGTACCGTGAGTTATGTTACTAACATATTAATTTTTAATACTATAGTAATTATTAAACTATACAGTCTACTATATACTGAGTGCATTAAAGTACTATACATTAATAGTTAATACTATAATACTGGACCTTATATTATTATGGATTAGAGTATTATTTCAATGTAATTGCACTTCATGTAGTCCGCCGTGTGCAGATAAAATAGTAATAGTATTAGTTTAGTAAAAAGTATTTTATTACTGAAAACTTATTTTTTGCGTGACTCCTTTTCTGCAAATTTGGTTAATATGCCATCAAAATCCAGTTTACGAAGATTAGTTTCATTTGACATTCAAACGCGAGTGTTTCATGCAAGATCTCATAACAGGTTCAATCCTTTTTAACTTTTAAAATGACCGTTCGCTTTCGTGACAGACAGTGTGAAATAAATACACATCACAGTCTGAATGTTTGGAAATGTTGACTCCGAGCCAAGAGATTACATCTTCTTAAGCTGACCAATAACTGATCTGTCATTTTGAGTATTTGCTTAAATTCATCTATAAAATATTACTGGAGATTATGATGATACGTAGACAGCAAGTTTGAGACAGAGGCTGGTCGCTCAATAGTCATGTTGTATGCACTGCTGCAACTGGAGTAGCACACTCATTGTTGGTGACACGTCTCTGTAACTGTCTTCATCGAGTTAGCTCGGTCTGGTATAATTTCTCTATAGCCATTGCATTTCATTCTCGTCATATTCGTTGAACGTTATGCCTCTCTCAAATCAGAAACAAATTTTGAAGAGGTTCCAATAGTGTTACGGTAGATCCAAGGTTTATTTCCACTTTTTGAAGTGACAGACTGGTGTCATTAGATCGTTTTGGATTGTGTTCCAGAATAGTCATGAAAACAATTTATTGGTGATTCATTTATTTGCTAATGATTCAGCTTCATTACGTGCTTCATTCTTTTGATGAGGATCACTTGCTATAACAGTCAAAGTAGACTGTCTGCCAAGGGTTTGGTGACATCAGCACGACAGGACCACCGTGTCACAGAAATACTTTTCAAAACAGTAGCCTATATTCTCCTCTTGCGTTGCTGGCATTGTCAAGCGATTGAGCGCGACAGTAAGTCAACAGATTGATTAGGGAGTTTCTAGTTTAGTTTGGGATACATTTTATTAAAAAACATACACACATTGAAATATAATACTGTCACAAAATAAATATGACAAGTCAAAGTGATTTATTTTTGGGGCGGACGGGGCCCCTAACCTCGGGAGGGGGGGCACATTTGGCACATTCCTTAATCCGAGCCTGACAGGAGTTGGGTGCGTCATAAACATAATGTAATAAATGGTTTGGTTAATTTAGGTTTGGTTATATTTGGTTAATTTAGGTTTGGTTAGTCAGGTAAAGTTGAGGAATAGGTTCATTTTTTAGTTCTAGCACCGCGTCTTACTACCCATTCGGGTTATACTATTATGTACTAATTACGCTATTGTCTATTGGATTTAGGTATGAGGAAGGCTATATTCATAGGAGAGTTTACCGGTATTTGCGTGTAGAGAGTTTGAAAAAACTCAGTACACCTGACCGAGATTCGAACCTCGATCTCCCCGTTATCGGCAATCTAGTCTACTTAGAGAGTAGCGCGTTAGACCATGTGGCAACCAAAGCAGTTAATAGTTTCATTTAAGTTAATTCATGTGACATTAAGTTAGGTTAATTGAAATTATAATATAATATAAGCGAAATTAGTTTGAATATATGATTACAAAATTGGATATATCTCTTTTAAATTTTCTTGTCAAATGCTGGCTAACTATGCCAACTTAGAACAACACATCAATTGAGTAGGGTGTCGAATGGCTCGATTTTTATTGCTAAATAGGTCCTATTGGCTATTTTCCCCCCTAGTAATATTGGCAGTAAGAACACAATGTGTGTATTACACTACTGGAGTGTGCATGTTGAAATTATTGTATACAAGAATACTTGTATAAGCCATTTTTATTTTATTTCAATTTGTTTATTCTAAAGTGCGGTATTTGTAGTAGAAGCATGTTGCATATCAAGTGAAGCTTAATTATGTTCATTATTTAAAGGAAACCTTTTAAAAATAAAAACCTTCGTCGCAGAAGACACCTTGGACGCTTGTTAAAAAAAGTCAAATAGTTTATAATTTCCTTTATTGATCATAACTATTATTATTATTATTAGCACCGCGTCTTACTACCCGTTTGGGTTATACGCACTTACGCTAATGTGTAATGGTAGGGTGATTGTGAGATGAAATGAAGGACCTACA
>JBCFYV010001001.1:44619215-44638502 GCA_039000515.1 Timema cristinae
CATAATCTTGCAAATAGCTTAGTTTCATGCGTGGGCGTGAGATACGATGAAGTTCACCTTCATCTGATAGTGGAGGCGTTTCTTTGTCCAACTCTTCATGACTGGCTTCTCCTGAAGGTGGGATGGCTTCCTTCTGATGGAATGGTAGCTGTTTCACAAAGTAGTGGTGCTCTCACTGCTGGAGGTGTGGTCATATTTTCTCCACTCCAAATGGCATTTTCATCAAAAAACATGTCACATGCCAAGACAATCTTTCTTGTGGTAGGGTGTTAGCCATTGGGGCAATAACTGACCATGATGCACTTCAGGGTATGATTGTTGAATTTCCTTTTAAATAGCTCATTAGGGATATGCACATAGCCAATACAACCAAAAACACAAAATTTTGACAAGTTTGAGCATTGACTATACCAGACCTCAGCAGGAGTTTTACAATCCAAGGCTACTGTTGGGCTTCTATTAACAATATATAGTGTTGTCATCACAGCCTCTGACCAGAGATCATTCGAAACATTTGCACTTAATAACATGCACCGCACACGCTCCATTAGTGTTCTATTCATGCGTTCACTTACTCCGTTTTGAGAGGATGTATATTTGATAGTATATTCAAACTGTATACCTTTGAATTCAAAGTATTTTCTCATCTCTGAAGATAAGTATTCTCCACCTCGATCACACCTGAAGTGACTTATTCTTTCATTAAAGCGAACAGTTGCTAGAGCTTCATACTTCTTAAAGCACTCGAATACCTCTGACTTTTCTTTTATCGTGTACACATAGGTAAAGTGAATATAATCGTCAATTATGGTAAGTATGTGTGATGATATAGGGCTGATTGGACCCATAACATCACTGTGGACAAGCTGCAAGGGGCGCTTAGCCCTTGAGCGAGTTTTTACATGAGGCAATTTAGTCATCTTACCTTGGATACAATGCTCACATGAAGATTCTCGAGTTGTAAGTTTTTGTTTACACACACCATTCATTCCATCAACCATTTCACTAAGAGACTTCAAACTGGTATTGCCAATATGCGCCAGTTGTTTATGCCATAGATTTGTACAATCTACCTCAGCAACATTGGCACAGGTATTTTGATCAGAAAATGTCACTAAATACATTTTGGCAGACTCGGATGCAACTGCTACAAGTTTACCATGCTTGAAAATTTTTGCTACACCTTCTTCAAAAAGTACCTTGCATCCATTGGAATCCAGTCGTCTGACTGATAAGAAGAGGTCTTGTAGACCAGAAACGTTAAGAAAACTTCCCAGCTTGATCACATTGAGTTTTCCATCCATCTCAAAAGACGCACAGAGATCTCCAACTTCTGTCGCTTTTAAATTTTCACCTGATTTTGCGAGCTTGATATTCGCAGGACTTGGGAGAATATGAATATTAGTCAGAAGATGACAATAAGTAGCACAGATCATGTGTTCTGAAGCTCCTGAGTCTAGATACCAGGATGTAAACAAGACAGAATCCACTTCCAAGGACGTGTTGGCTGCCAAACTGAACTCCGCTTCTTGAACTTCGGCGACTTGTGCTTTTTTTTCATTTTCACTTTGATTCTTCTTAAGTTTACGGCATTCTGAGATCACATGTCCAAATTTTTTTACAAAATATGCGCTGAAGTTGACTTCGCTGAGTGTTTTTATTAGGTCTAGCTTGTTGATAAAAAGAATGAGACTGTTTCTTATGGCTCTCTGTAACTTTCCGATTTGCTTGGGTCATAAAGGAATGTGTGGTTATGTCTTCTGCTGTTATACCCTCCGAAAATAGTTTCTGTTCCTCATCTAATAACTTATTATTTACAAAGCTCTATGTAAATTTTTCGGCCAGAGTCTCAAGAGCAGTAACAATTACATTGATTTTGTTCGGCATAGTAATTAAAAGATGGCAGAAAATATCTAATTCCTCTAATGTAGCACCCATTGACTGTAACTCACGAATCAATTTATCAAATATATTAAAATTTACCTCTAAAGTTTCACTTGATGGATCGAACTTCATCAATAAAGACTTTTACATAAAAGTAACTGGTTAGCTATGACTTTTCTTGCTCGTAGGTATTCATAAGAGAAATACATATATTAAATGCAGATTCTTTATCCTTGGCACATTCAAGAACGTGGTCTGAAAGTTTCTGGACTAATTGAGACTTGCATTTTCGATCTTTTGTCTTCCACTCTGCCAGTTCTTTTGTCTTCTTATTTGATATTTCAGAACTATCAGCTTCATTGAAAACTACTTTCGTTTGGTAATCACTTGGAACTACTTTCAGCAAATTGAGTTCATCAAGCAGCATTTCCATTTTAAACTTCCAGTTATTGAAGTTTGAACCATCAAATAATGGAACACGATACCTTTCTTCATCTGTCATGGTGGCTAATAAGGCTTCTTCTAGGCTAAATCTTCTAGAGGTTAATGTTAATGTTGATTCTCGATGCACACAGACAATAATAAATATTCATTCATTTTAAAGGACTCTGGGCCCATAACCTGAAAACGTGCCACCACAGGTTTTTATAACGTTTATTCTATGAACATCAAACATTATCAGATTGAAAAGTAGTTTGTTAACTGAAATTTTAATATGAACTAACAAAAAACTAAATACATATCAGGCAAGAACATACTATAAACAGAACTACCAACATATACATACAAAATGAATAAGTGTTAAATTGCTATACCAACAGTAAAAACATATTGAACACTACTTCCCTTGTTTGGTCTCTTCACGTAGAGATTGAAACTTACACATTTTACTCGATGGTAAATATAAAGTGAAAGCTATTTTAAACACAGCAACAAATTAATCTAATTTTGTATATAACTTATGTAAAAACTATATACACACAAGCTTATTGATAGCTATTGAAATATATTTTCGTTAGCTTAGGAATATTTGGAAACATACAAACTAAGCTATAAATGTAAAAATTGAAATACATCAAAACACAAGCATAATATTTGGTAATTATTCTGTGGGAATAACTAATAAGTAATTGAAAGGTCACGCTCACCTACACCATCCTAGCTAATCTGATTTATAAAGATAAATTATAGTGTTATCATATAATAGTTTTAACTACACCAACTAGAAATCAAACTATTGTACCACCAATAGCTAAATGATCTATACAAAAAAAAGTTTTTCACCACCACCTACCTTTAAAATGGGGAAAAAAAGGTAATTGTTACACATTTAGGTGCTGCTAGTTTTGTCTTTAAATAATGATTGCATTCCCTAATAATACAATAATTACACAAAGGGAAAGAAAGTGAAAATTATCAATCAGAGGTCTTATACCCTCATTTGTGTCAAGGAAGAGTGGAAAATAATTGAAGGCAAACAATCTTAGAGCACAAGACTGGAATTCCAGCCCCGACCTACCATCACCTGTAAATTAGACTAGACGAGAGAGATTATTTTGTTCACGTCCCCACTGGAGAGGGCTATTCTTTTTAATCATAGTTTTATAAGACGTTTAATCTAAATATTAAAAGAGTTCAAGCTACTGTCCCAAAGGGTCGAATGATCCAAGGTGTCACTCTAACAATAACATGGAGGTTAGGGTTCGAATTCCGGTCTGGTGTATAGAGAGGGATTTTGTCCTGAATGGTGGATTTTCTACTCACTTTCCACGTTAATGCGGGTACAATTCCCTTAAAATTAAACTTTTCTATTCTATAACACATTAGCGTATTAATTAGTGGACCTGCAAATAATCCACAACATGTAGTTTGATGGTAGCGGAAAATTAACCTAAAAATGCAATATTTAGATACAAAGCTGAAAAATAAAGTTATAAGTTCCTAATTAATTTATGTACATAAATGTAAATCACGGTTTAATATACAAGAGCAGCATTACTAGCAACTTGAAGTAGTAATGTTCTCATTTCTTTTAAACAACTCACACTGTCTAAATTTAGAAGTAGATTGGTTGTGCATCAAGCCAGTGTACTGTTGTGAAATATAAGCCAAAAGAGTGACAAAGTTATTGTTTTTACTGGTGAATGAATCATCCCGGCCTTGAGTGACAAGTCTTTCATCCTTCCTATTTCAATAATCTGTTACGAACTCATCGAAAGAAAGATAGGTAAAGAGAAGAGGGGAATATTTATTTTTACTCCCAAAAGGCTACGAGGTATTTCTACCTGCCCATGTAGCACCCTTAAGTACTAATTACACTAATGGGTTAGGAATTGGGAAGGTTGAATATAGAGGGAGTAAACCCACATTTGCGTGGAGGGAGAGTGAAAAACCACCTCAGGTTCACCCGAACAAGATTCGAACCTCAATCTCCCTGTCCTTGGCAGTCTAGCTCTACATGAAACTAGTGCATTAGCTAAATACACCACTGAGGTGGGTAAGCAAATATAAATATCAGCTGTAGTTATTAGTATCTGTAAATGTAAATTGGTTCATAACTTTTTTAAACAGGTTATGTCTTTATCTTGTATTAATGTGTGTCTGGTGATGGACGACTCATTGTTTACTCTTCTCTCTACTTGTTGTGGAATAATGCATAGTTATAGGTGAGGTGAGGTGAGAACAACCCAACAAAGAGGGTGGATGGCCATTGGAATGTCAAGGTCAGCAACTGTAATCTGGTTTTTGACTGGATGAGGGTATGAAGAAAATGGAACTGCATCTCTCTGGAGAGCTGTTAGAACACAATTAGCTAAGAGCAAGAAAGTATTAAGTACAGCCTAATGGAAGAGAAAAAAAAAATCCTTAATGTTCTAACTTGTCTCTCTGGTAGGTCAGCACCAAGTGAATAACTGTGCTTCAGATGAGCAGAGAATTGTGGGAATGAGGTGTTTGCAGATAAACATCGAAACCTATTTTCATAAATGCTTTTTAAAAGTTGTACTTAGGAATATTGAACTGTATTATAATAATTAAAGTTTTTTATTCTATTAGAGTATATTTAAGTTCTATAGTGCATTTTGGTTTGATATTTTAAACTATTTTTAACTATTTATAAACAAATTTAAAGCACATTTTATTTTATTTTAAACATGTGTTTCTTATTTACTAAATAAAAATAAAATGAATATAATTAAGTTTTAAAATTATTTATTTATTCAGCCCAATCTCGAAATAGACTCAATACGTAGGAGCCTTAAGAAATGCTCGCATGAGATCAGCTCTGATAAAAAAACTTGAGCTAGGAGACCCCTAACAACAGGTGTCATCGGAAATACGTTTTATATGGGTAAAATAACAAAAGAGAGTTATAATAATAATAATAATTTGTAAAACTTAAGAGTATCATGTTTTTATTATTGTTGTTTATTTAGAGGGGATCATAACAATGAATCGGACACTTCCAGTCAACAAAACTAGTCTTGCTTTGGTAACAAACTCTTAAAACTATCACCACAAAGAAAATTATTCGAAATTATTCTCCCCAGTAGTAAAATAATTCAACAATTTGATCAATAAACATTTCATAAGAGTTATACTGGGGAAAACAAGGTAATAACAATATATAAAATATAAATTTATTATAAAAACATAACACTGCCATGAGATAACGAAGAGTGTAAGGAAATTACACCAGAGAGAAACCGTGAGTCTGTTGAATGGCCTGAAGAAGCTTGTAGCGAAGTTTCTCTTTGGTCCCGTAACGAGGCAGGTCTAACAGGTTGAAACAGGTGTGAGCTACAGGTAGAAACCTGTCATCATGTGTTGGTTGTAAATAGATCTGAGACATAATAATAACAATAATAGTAGTAAGTCACATAGTATTATTGTGATGTCAACAGCAACAAGGTTGAATATGATCCAGTCTATACTATAAACACAACCACAATATACATGCACTTCGGGATTATAGCAATGTACAATAAAGACAAGGGTGAGGGATGGAACCAGGACAAGGGTGAGGGATGGAACCAAGACAAGGGTGAGGGATGGAATCAAGACAAGGGTGAGGGATGGAACCAAGACAAGGGTGAGGGATGGAACCAAGACAAGGGTGAGGGATGGAACCAAGACAAGGGTGAGGGATGGAACCAAGACAAGGGTGAGGGATGGAACCAAGACAAGGGTGAGGGATGGAACCAGGACAAGGGTGAGGGATGGAACCAAGACAAGGGTGAGGGATGGAACCAAGACAAGGGTGAGGGATGGAACCAAGACAAGGGTGAAGGATGGAACCAAGACAAGGGTGAGGGATGGAACCAAGACAAGGGTGAGGGATGGAACCAAGACAAGGGTGAGGGATGGAACCAGGACAAGGGTGAGGGATGGAACCAGGACAAGGGTGAGGGATGGAACCAGGACAAGGGTGAGGGATGAAACCAAGACAAGGGTGAGGGATGGAACCAAGACAAGGGTGAGGGATGGAACCAAGACAAGGGTGAGGGATGGAACCAAGACAAGGGTGAGGGATGGAACCAAGACAAGGGTGAGGGATGGAACCAAGACAAGGGTGAAAAGAGGAGCACATGAAAGAGAATAAGAAAAAAAATCTCTTTTCAAAAAGGGTTTGTATACATTGTTAACAAATTATAAGAGGAGATTGTTTACATTAATTATTGATAGATATCATTAACATTAAAAACAACAGCAGGTGATTTTTTTTTAAGTCAACTAAGTTTAAACATTAAGACAGTTAATTAGCTATAGTATTTTAATTGATATCTTACACAACTGAAAATTCTAATCCTAATTTAAGTTTGGTGTCCATCGGTGTCTGACCATAATTATGACAAAAACAGCCTCTTTTTTATAAGAACTTGGTCATTTTTAGGGCTTAATAAAGGTTATAAGCTTAAGTACTAATTACGCTAATGTGTTAAGAATTGATAAGGTTGAATATAGAGGAAGTGAAACCACATTTTCGTGGAAGGAGAGTGGAAAACCATTTGGGAAAAACCACTCCCAGTCTACCAGAGCGAGATTTGAGCCTCAATCTTCCCGTCCTCTGCAGGCTAGCTCAACATGAATCTAGCGCGTTAAGTAACTAGGCCGGGTCTTAATAAACAAAATGATAAATAATCATTTACTAAGTATACATACAAATTATTCACAATCTAATATACAAGCAACTATCTATTATTGTAAAAATTATTTATTATTAATAATGTAAACAGATATTTATGTTTGATATTTTTGTAAAAATATTTTTAAAATAATGTCTTATAGTAATTTAATTTTTCAAATTTAACATAAATATAAATTATACTAAGAAGTATTTTCTTGGCTCTTTAAGGGCAGACAGATGTTAGGACAAAAAAGTTACTAATAGAAAAAAAATCCCAGAAACTGGAAAATGTTTGGATTTCTTTATTTTAGGTGTCTAATCAGTATAATAATTTCTCCCCCTAATTAGAGGTCTGTGTTCGCTGCAGAAATGGAAAAAGCATGCTAAAATTATATTTTATGTCAATATATCTTTTAAAGTTAGTTTTATAGTAAAATAGTTATAACCATAACTAGACGGAATTAAGTTTTCTATAAAAAATGTTTCTTAGCATATTTATCATGTGATGGCTAGTTTTGAAACGGGGGGATGTAAATCAATTGTGCAGTTTGGTATAAAAGCACCATTTTTCTATCACATGTACCACATACCCATACATTTCAAGGACGGGAGCCACCTCGGCTCTCACCCCGTTCACCCATGGCAGCCATTTGTAAATATGGCCCCTATACTTGAAACAAGACATATTAAATATGAATAAACCATTGCAAATTACACCTTATTTCCCAATAAATCGACCCTGAGGAACTTTAATACAATATCAGAATTACTGTATAATACCATATTATGTCATAAGAGATATATTTAAACTTATTTGTACTTTATAAATTTTTATTGCAGGATTATCATGTATTTTACTTTTATTTGCAGCCTATAATTTTATTTCTAGAATCCATATTTTAATTGACCCCCCCCCCCCCTTTATATACATATTTATGTTAACAATAGAACCATAGCAACACAGCAACATGAGCACGCCATTGAAAAGGTGACAAGTCCTACTGAGGTCCCCCAGATGAGTGAACAAAATTGGGAGTTATGTGCCAGACTGAAAAAGCATAATGTCCTATTTGTCCTGGAATCAGAGGTGAAGATGCAAACTAAAAATCACTCACAAAGAACATTAAATGTTTTCATGACTACCTAACAAGCTTAACATAGACTTGCTTAGTGAAAGTAAAGGTTTGTGACATGCTAGGTACCACAAGAATTGTAGTCTTGAGTACACTAATGTTAAGTTTCAACGTGCCAAAAAGTGTTCTCTATCCCAACTTGAGTTGCAGAGCACTAAGCACACCAAAAGAGTCCTGAGGTGCAGTGTCACAATGGCTATGCCAGGTCTGTGATAAGACTGGAGATAGCAAGCAGTCATTGCATAAGGAGATGACATTTGAACTTCATGAAAAGGTGCTACTTTGTGCGACGGCATTGCAGAAGGACAAACTTCTAGCGAAATTAAGTGGTAGTGATATGGTTGCCGTATGTGCCTCATTAAACTGTATAATGAGTAACGTATGCAACCAAAACCAAAAGAACAAATTGCCACAGATTCTGCATTCGCTGAGATAGTCAACTTTATTGACTCACATTTGGAGAACAGCATGTTGCTCCACTTTTTTTATCTCAATCATTTAAAAAAGCATGCAAAAACAGCAAGTACAACTACTAGGTGGATCTGCTAATAACATCCATTTGACAAGGTTGAAAAAAAAAACACCATTGGTTATTTCTAGGGGTCTGTGAGCTTGGGCTTTTTCAATCGAGTTGAGTATTTCTAAAAGCTCCCAAGTTTGAGTCGAGTTCAAATATATTCATGATTTTAAAATGTAGACCGTACTTCGTGTTATACCAACCATAACACGAGCTCTTGGGATTTCCATGGTAGATTTCGGTGGTAGTTGAAACAAATGCTGACTTGCAGCTACCAGAGTATGAGGCAAAGATGAGATTGAATGTATTTTTGATAAAGATTCCATGAATAATTGGAATCTAAGATCGTCTCTCCCTGCACAGGGCTCTGTGAAGGGCTGCAATAAATTACTGTCTTGCCATTGTCATTGAAAATTTGCACTAATTTTTGTAGCTTCTGGTCTTTCTTCATTAGTTTAAAACATTTTAATCAACGCTGCTTGAAAATTGAGGAAGTTTGTTTCACAGCCACTAAATGCATGTAGAAACAAAATATTGTTCAATTATTTGGGAAAGTTGAAGCTGCTGGAAGAAAACACTCTTTTGTCCGTTTTACCATTGCTAGGTTTCATGAAATAAAGTAGTACCAACAGATCAATATCTTCATCAACTATCATGAAAAAAAAATCATAAATGCATAATATATCAATTGCAATATTGATAATGAGAAAATCAGCATCTAATCAGCTTGTTTAACAACAAAAACCTCATTTTTGAGTTTCTTACGTAACATGGAGATGAGGCGGTTTTTTATTTAATAGGAATTTCTAATGAGTAATAGTTGTTGACGGGTGTATACCATTACAATGCGTTTTAAGAACAAATACATTGCAGGTCCATCACGTCGCATTTCTCCACCTCTCTACACACAGCTAACCATATTGGCCAACACGATGCCAACAAGTTGTGTTACAATATAAACACACTCCCAACATGTTGGCCAAGTTGGGAGGTTCTGCACATGCGCTATAGAGTTGAATGAGTGTCTAACCTAATCAACTTTGCCAACAAAACAAGGGAGTCAGGCACATAATCCTTTCAACCAAACCTACCTTCATAGTGAGAGTGAAGCCTCGTTTATTATGTAACAAGTTGGATCCAACATGCTGGAAGACAAGACACGTGGAAAAGTAAGCTGTGTTTATTCTAGCCAACTTGTTAGACCAACATCCTGGTTCCTCCACCTTTTTTTAATCTGTTTACACATTTCTAGCCATGGATAACGACGTATTACTTGCTGTTTCTCCATTTATTGTGATGACAGGAAGTGTACTATTGCATAAGAACCAAAAGTTAAGAAACGGTAGGGCGTTCAAAGTTTTTTTTTTTGCTAGACGTTGAATTGAAGGTGTGTATATGGTAATAATGAGTTACCTACATTTGTAAAGTGGTGTTGATAGCTTTGTACACATGAGACATCACAAAGAACAAAATACTTTTGATATAAATCAATTAAGAATCTAGTAGCCGTAGCTATTATTATTTATTCTTTTTAGTGAGGAATTTTCCATCTCCATCAATTCTTAAAATTGAAAAATGACACCTGAAAACGGGTCCCGGGTTCGATTCACATGTCTAGGTGGAATTTTTCCCTTTTCAGAATTTAAATCAATTAGTTTAACTGTATTAGCCTTGTTCCATTCCATAATCACAAAATTATGCAAGCCCCAATTTTAAAAGTTAAACTAATCTGATAATAAAACACATGCTTCACCAAGTTAAGACACTCATTCAACTTGATAGCGCATGCGCAGAACCTCCCAACTCAGCCAACATGTTGGGTTGGTTGTTTATTATCTCTAATAAATGATCCAACACAGCCCAACACAACTTGTTGGCTCTGACCAGCTCGCCCAACACCAACATGTTGGCCAACATCCCCAACAAGTTGGGAGTGTGTTTATATTGTAACACAACTTGTTGGGATCGTGTGTAGAGAGGTGAGGGAAAAAGCGACGTGTTGGACCTGCAATGTATTTGTTCCTAAAACACGATGTAATGGACTTGCGATGTAATGGTGCCCAACCGTTGCTGACATCAACTTGTCGAAAAGTACATTAACCACCATATGTCTCGTCAATCGTCAAAAATGCTCGGCTGATTGTGCTTATGGCTTCTCCTGTTGAAAACTATGATACATTTTCCTTTACAGTATTTTTTAAAATAATTCATGTACTTTATTATGAACGAAGAGGACGTCTCTTTTTTTATGCAAAACCACACGGTTAAGAAGAAATCCACCGTCTACAACGTGAATTCCATATCTAAAATTTACTTCATCAAATACAGAAGAAAACAATTCATTTTAAACAAATTTTGTTGCTTTTCATATTTATAATTTCTCAAAGAGTTAAAGTGTAGAAGGAGCTGATATAAAATGAAAATACTGCTGCAACTCTTTATCGAATATCTTGGCCAGGGAAACTTGTTGAAAAAGTATTACAGAGTCAAATGAAATATCATGTATTTTTATTTCTGAGTTGACTGCTCTTATTGCACTGAGACTCTACACTATCGAAGATGTTGAAGATGTTGACGATTATACTTTTAAGTGAAATCGTATGTTACTTAAAACCATATGTTTGTAGCAATTAATATTTGAATCTCCTTGTACTCTGCTACTTATGGACATTATATTGTGTCCAACTGGAAAGGGATGGTGAGATAAAAGCTAATCTTAATATTTTTAACACCTTTATCATATTTTGGTATACCTATAGGCTATCCTAGCATCCACATGTTCTATAGTAGCAAATGACAACTAGCCAATTTTTTCAAACTTTTCTGACACCTCCAGAAAAATAGCCATTGTGAGAATCCATTTTGTCAGAATATTATCAGTAATGGATTAGTCCTTCAGGGGAAACAACGCTAAAAAAACAACTGCTAAATATTATACCTTATGGTAGTGTGGAAATGAGTATACAAACTAGATATTACTTATGAATATTAGTTTTTTGGCATACCAAGCCATGAATATTTAGTGATAAATGCATTTGCTATTTTTCAAACATTACAATTAAATATCACACCACGTAGGAAATGAGATTCAACAATGTAAAACAATAGTTTGGTGTGGTTGCATGAAGGTGTTATAAGCTTCCCATGGTTATAGTTTCAAAACTATCCATCACAAGATAAATATGCTCAGAAACATTTTTATAGAACATTTTATTCTATTTAGTTATGGTTATAGCTATTTTTACTATAAAACTAACTTAAAAGGAGATATTGAAAGAAAAAATAGTTTATCATGTTTTTTACATTGTAGTGGAGAGCGCAGACCTTGCATGAGGGGAAAAAATAATTAGTACCCCTAAAACAAAGTGATCCAAATATTTTCCAGTTTTCAGGGATTTTTTCCAATAAAAAAATCCATGACGCCTGGCCAATTATTTCAATACTAATATTCAGTTCAGCCAAACTCTTCATTTTTTGTTCCATAGGATAGTAATGGAATCCTACTTCTTTCTCTTTGCATGTGGCAATCACAGTAATGAGGAATATTTTTGAGTTTAAACTGAAAATGCCTCATTAAAAATCAATTTCTCATAAAAACTCCACAGTCCACATAAAGGCTAATAGCTGTAAGTGTCATAAGACAACTGCAGCCCATCCTTGGCGGTATGCATCTTACAATGGTTGTTCATTCTTTTACTAAAAAGAGAAGAATCAAGCATGAGAGCAACTGAGAGAAAACCAATTTTCAGCTCCAAATAAGACATTATGGTCAAATTTTATTGAAATAACATAATATGTCTAGTTATTTTTATAAAATTTTAAACTGAAAGAATTAAATTCAGAATTTTATCTAAGGTTATCAACTGCAAATAGTTGATCTTTTTGTACTGGACATAACCTGTAGAAATATATAATTTGATCGCCTGAATTTAAAAACTATTTCTTTGAAAGGTTATTGTATTCGCTTTGCTGGGGTGATTTTGTTTGAATGTAGGGTGTATTTATTTCACCTGTGAGTTAAGCCATATTTGTCATTACAACTTTATAACCATGTTAAGCGGGATCATGCTAGACCTCTTTCTGTTCAGTGAGGAGTAAGATGGTGCTACAAGTTCCTAAGAGCCACATGGCACTCCTTAGAACTTCGTAACATGTCCTTGGTTCAATATATGTATGCACATAGATACACGAGGACTTATGGCTGTTCTGAGCTGCGGTTGAGGTCTTTAGTGCAAAGCTCTTATAGCTCAAATTTTCATTTTATTATTGTTTAAATTTGCTTTGTCTCTTTATTACTTATGCTGTGGGTTTTCCCCTTGTTTTACACGCGTGTTTAGTGCCATTTTGACCTTATTCTGGCAACAGCTGTTATATGTGTACCGGAGATTTTCAGGTGCTATGATTTGTTTATTTGTCTCTCTCTATGAGGGCATCGTTCCCTGTTAGGTTGAATCTTATGTAAGGCTGTCCTAACTAGGATTAGGCCTCTCTATTACCTCTTTGAAATCTCTAAATAAACCCCAACCAGCCAACTCTGTTTTGGTTAATATATTTATAATGGTGATCACCTAAATTATTAGTTGAGATTATGTAGTTATTAAATTATCTTTGTACTGTAATGGTCTATCATTTGACTAGGCAATTATTTAACTCTCTGTAATATAGCTACTTAAAAAAGCTTTACTGTCATAAATTCTCAATAGTCACAGTCCTCGAGTCTTATTAAGGAGACAATTACCCTATATTGTTACTTTTATGAAACAGACAAAAATAACGTCTTATCTTGTCATGTATTGTAATCTGAAAGCTATTAAACATCAAACAAGCTTTCATATAACCTGTTTTATACGTTATGTAACGATCCTTGATCTTGTCTATGGTTTGATAGGGATAGGGATAGGGATAGGATGTTGCAACAGGGTGCTGAGAGTGATATGGAAGGAGAATATAACAGGAAGAAAGGTATGGATGATAGGGGAATAATACTGATGTGATACTGTATTTGAAAATATAATGGAAAAGAGAATAAGAAAGAAAGAAAGGTGAAGAGAGGAACAGAAATAGTAAGAAGAGTTGTAATGAGAGTGAAATGACAGAATGGTTTCAAATAAAATATTGAGTGGAGCAGGAGAGTGCCTTGTCACCATTACTATTTGTAATGGTAATGGAAATGATCTTGAACAAAGTGTCAGGAAAACTCTGGGAGGAAGGAATGAAAGCCATGATGTTTGCTGATGACTTGATGATATGGAGGGAGAAGGAAGAGGAAATACAGGAACAACTACAAGAATAGAATGAGGAAGGTAAAGAGTGTAAAGTGATGGTAATGTTAAGGAAGAGGGTAAGGCCTAGTAAAACTATAAGGTTGGATGGAGTAGAAAGGACAGCAGGAAGAGTTGTTCTATAGGAGAGTAAGATACCTGCTGTGGAGAGTTGTTCTATAGGTATGTAAGAGACCTGCTATGGAGAGTTGTTCTATAGGTGTGTAAGAGACCTGCTGTGGAGAGTTGTTCTATAGGTGCGTAAGAGACCAGCTATGGAGAGTTGTTCTATAGGTGTGTAAGAGACCTGCTATGGAGAGTTGTTCTATAGGTGTATAAGAGACCTGCTGTGGAGAGTTGTTATATAGGTGTGTAAGAGACCTGATATGGAGAGTTGTTCTATAAGGTGTGTAAGAGACCTGCTATGGAGAGTTGTTCTATAGGTGTGTGAGAGACCTGCTATGGAGAGTTGTTCTATAGGTTGTAAGAGACCTGCTGTGGAGAGTTGTTCTATAGGTGAGTAAGAGACCTGATATGGAGAGTTGTTCTATAGTGTGTGTAAGATACCTGATATGGAGAGTTGTTATATAGGTGTGTAAGAGACCTGCTATGGAGAGTTGTTCTATAGTGTGAGAGACCTGCTGTGGAGATTGTTCTATAGGTGTGTAAGAGACCAGCTATGGAGAGTTTGTTCTATAGGTGTGTGAGATACCTGATATGGAGGGTTGTTCTATAGGTGTGTGTAAGAGACCTGCTATGGAAAGTTGTTCTATAGGTGTGTGAGATACCTGATATGGAGAGTTGTTCTATAGGTGTGTAAGAGACCTGCTGTGGATATTTGTTCTATAGGTGAGTAAGAGAACCAGCTGTGGAGAGTTGTTCTATAGGTGCGTAAGAGACCAGCTGTGGAGAGTTGTTCTACAGGTGTGTAGAGACCTGCTGTGGAGAGTTGTTCTATAGGTGTGTAAGAGACCTGCTTGGAGAGTTGTTCTATAGGAGTAAGAGAACTGCTGTGGAGAGTTGTTTTATAGGTGTGTAAGAGACCAGCTATGTAGGGTTGTTCTACAGGTGCGTAAGAGACCTGCTATGGACAGTTGTACTATAGGTGTGTAAGAGACCTGCTATGGAGAGTTGTTCTATAGGTGTGTAAAGAACCTGCTATGGAGAGTTGTTCTATAGGTGCATAAGAGACCTGCTGTGGAGGTTGTTCTATAGGTGAGTAAGAGACCAGCTGTGGAGAGTTGTTCTTAAAGGGTGTAAGAGACCTGCTGTGGAGAGTTGTTCTATAGGTGTGTAAGAGACCTGCTGTGAAGAGTTGTTCTATAGGTTGTAAGAGACCTGCTGTGGAGAGTTGTTCTATAGGAGTGTAAGAGACCTGCTGTGGAGAGTTGTTCTATAGGTGTGTAAAGACCAGCTATGGTGGTTGTTCTATAGGTGTGTAAGAGACCTGCTGTGGAGGGTTGTTCTATAGGTGTGTGAGAGACCTGCTGTAGAGAGTTGTTCTATAGGTGAGTAAGAGAACAGCTGTGGAGAGTTGTTCTATAGTGCGTAACAGACCAGCTGTGGAGAGTTGTTTCTATAGGTGTGTAAGAGACCTGCTATGGAGAGTTGTTCTATAGGTGTGAGAGATACCTGATATGGAGAGTTGTTCTATAGTGTGGTAAGAGACCTGCTATGGAGAGTTGTTCTATAGGTGTGTAAGAGACCTGCTATGGAGAGTTGTTCTATAGGTGCGTAAGAGACCTGCTGTGGAGGGTTGTTCTATAGTGTGAGTAAGAGACCAGCTGTGGAGAGTTGTTCTATAGGAGTGTAAGAGACCTGCTGTGGAGAGTTTTTCTATAGGTGTGTAAGAGACCTGCTGTGGAGAGTTGTTTCTATAGGGTTGTAAGAGACCTGCTGTGGAGAGTTTGCTCTATAGGTGTGTAAGAGACCTGCCGTGGAGAGTTTGTTCTATAGGTGTTGTAAGAGACCAGCTATGGTGTTGTTCTATAGGTGTGTAAGAGACCTGCTGTGGAGGTTGTTCTATAGGTGTGTGAGAGACCTGCTGTAGAGAGTTGTTCTAAAGGTGAGTAAGAGACCAGCTGTGGAGAGTTGTTCTATAGGTGCGTAAAAGACCTGTTGTGGAGAGTTGTTCTATAGGTGTGTAAGAGACCTGCTATGGAGAGTTGTTCTATAGGTGTGTGAGAGACCTGCTGTGGAGGGTTGTTCTATAGGTGTGTAAGAGATCAGCTATGGTGGTTGTTCTATAGGTGTGTAAGAGACCTGCTGTGGAGAGTTGTTCTATAGGTGTGTAAGAGACCTGCTGTGGAGAGTTTTTCTATAGGAGTGTAAGAGACCTGCTGTGGAGAGTTGTTCTATAGGTGTGTAAGAAACCTGCTGTGGAGAGTTGTTCTATAGGTGTAAGAGACCTGCTGTGGAGAGTTGTTCTATAGGTGTGTAAGAGACCTAATGTGGAGAGTTGTTCATAGGTGTGTAAGAGATCACTATGGTGGTTGTTCTATTGGTGTGTAAGAGACCTGCTGTGGAGAGTTGTTCTATAGGTGTGTAAGAGACCTGCTATGGAGAGTTGTTCTACGGGTGTGTAAGAGACCTGCTGTGGAGAGTTGTTCTAACGGGTGTGTAAGAGACCTGCTGTGGAGAGTTGTTCTATAGGTGTGTAAGAGACCAGCTGTGGAGAGTTGTTTCTATAGGTGTGAGAGATACCTGATATGGAGAGTTGTTCTATAGGTGTGTAAGTGACCTGCTATGGAGAGTTGTTCCATAGGTGTGTGAGATACCTGATATGGAGAGTTGTTCTATAGGTGTGTAAGAGACCTGCTATGGAGAGTTGTTCTATAGGTGTGTGAGAGACCTGCTGTGGAGGGTTGTTCTGTAGGTGCGTAAGAGACCACTGTGAGAGTTGTTCTATAGGTGAGTAAGAGACCAGCTGTGGAGAGTTGTTCTATAGGTGCGTAAGAGACCTGCTGTGGAGAGTTGTTCTATAGGTGAGTAAGAGACCACTGTGGAGAGTTTGTTCTATAGGTGCGTAAGAGACCAGCTGTGGAGAGTTGTTCTACAGGTGTGTAAGAGGCCAGTTATGGAGAGTTGTTCTATAGGTGTGTAAGAGACCTGCTATGGAGAGTTGTTCTATAGGTGTGTAAGAGACCTGCTATGGAGAGTTGTTCTATAGGTTTGTAAGGGACCTGCTATGGAGAGTTGTTCTATAGGTGTGTAAGGACCTGCTATGGAGAGTTGTTCTATAGCTGAGTAAGAGACCTGCTGTGGAGAGTTGTTCTATAGGTGGTAAGAGACCAGCTATGTAGGTTGTTCTACAGGTGCGTAAGAGACCTGCTATGGAGAGTTTTACTATAGGTGTGTAAGAGACCTGCTACAGAGAGTTGTTCTATAGGTGTGTAAGAGACCTGCTATGGGGAGTTGTTCTATAGGTGTGTAAGAGACCTGCTATGGAGAGTTGTTCTATAGGTGTGTAAGAGACCTGCTATGGAGAGTTGTTCTATAGGTTGTAAGGGACCTGCTATGGAGAGTTGTTCTATAGGTGCATAAGAGACCTGCTGTGGAGGGTTGTTCTATAGGTGAGTAAGAGACCAGCTGTGGAGAGTTGTTCTATAGGTGAGTAAGAGACAGCTGTGGAGAGTTGTTCTATAGGTGCGTAAGAGACCAGTTGTGGAGAGTTGTTCTACAGGTGTGTAAGAGACCAGCTATGGAGAGTTGTTCTATAGGTGTGTAAGAGACCTGCTATGGTGAGTTGTTCTATAGGTGTGTAAGAGACCTGCTATGGAGAGTTGTTCTATAGGTGTGTAAGAGACCTGCTATGGAGAGTTTGTTCTATAGGTGTGTAAGGGACCTGCTATGAGAGTTGTTCTATAGGTGTGTAAGATACCTGCTGTGGAGAAGACAAGTGATCTTGAAGTGTAAGGAAGTGTTTTACAGGACATACTGTAGAACATTTTTATCTACCATGTTGGTATAACTTTTTTTTGGAGCACATTGCTCTAGACAATGGAACAAGAGAAACTGTTCTGTCCAAGCTGAGAGATAATGGTCACCAAGAGACTTGTTTGACTTATCACAATTTAAAATTGATTCATGAGTGTAAGTAAGAAAGTGAATGATAACATATAGTGTATCTAGCAACCATTGACAGGAGTCTTAGACCACAAACTACCAGAACAAACATGTTGTATAGCAAATCAATAAATTTTGTGTGAGTGTCGTCAAAGTCGACAAATTAAAATCCGATTTTGTGCTATGGTGCATTGTATGAGCCAGATGATAAAGGGGAATTTAGTATTGCGATGATAAATGATAAATGATAAAAATAAAGATTCCTACTTCAAAAAAAGTACCAGGGTGGGGTGCTGAGAGGAAGTTGGGATCGTGGAGGTAGTGGAATCCAAAAAAGCTGAAAGAAGTGTGAACTGTACAACAATAACTAGAACTGATATCAACAATGACTAGTGCAACTGAACACGATGTTGAATTGCTGGTAGCCACACTCAACCAATATAAGAAATGTTTTGCATTTCACCTTAACGAACTTGGATGAACTGATATCACTAAAATGGACATTATTGAAATACCAGGAAGCAAACTTGTTGCTACTAAACCATATAGAACAAATACCCAAGAAAGAGAAACGTTGAGGATTGGAAGGAGCACAGAATTGTTAAGGAAACAAAATCTCCATGTGCGAGTCCAGTTCTGTTGGTCAAGAAAAAAACTCGAGAGCACAGACTTGTTGTTGTCTATAGGCGACTTAACCGGCAAATTATCAAAGACAAATTTTATTTAACACACCTAGATGACCAGTGTGAGTAACTTGCAGGATGCAAAATATTCACAGTGCTCGACCTAGCCCATAGATATCTTCAGGTGCCTTTAAATGAGACGGTCAAAGAAAAAACTTCATTGGTCACACTTGATAAAATTGGTCAATTCGAAAAAATGATTTTTGGGTTGACAAATGGACCAGTGGAGTTTCAACGAGTTTTGAACAGAACTCTGGGTTCATTAAGGTATTCCACCGCTATATGTTGCTTAAAAGATATCCTTATTCCGGCTAGAAGTGGGATTGAAATGCTCTCTAGATTGGGAGAAGTGTTAAAAGCCTGCAAACTCAGTGTAAGTTCAGCAAAAAGTCAATCGAGTATCTCAGCTTAGTCATCACAGAAGGAAAGCTGTTGCCTGGACCTCGAAAAGTGGACTCAGTCAAACATTTTCCATGATGTAAGAAGATTCTTAGGTCTAACCGGCTTCTTTCGCAGATTCAGCCCCTGTTATGCTCAGAAGGTCGAACCTCTCAGTCACTTGACAAAGAAAGATGATGTATTCAATTGGGGTGCATATCAAGAGTCGTCGGTTGAAGAT
>JBCFYV010001001.1:44638602-44713479 GCA_039000515.1 Timema cristinae
AAACAGGAACATCAAAATGGTAAATGTGATATTTCATTTTTTTATTGGTTATTTACAAATTATTTTCAACACTTTACATTCTGTTTCTCTTACTTGGCTAACAAATAGTCACTTGCCCATAACTTATTGCACGTTTTTCTTTTATTAGTCTTGAGGATGGCGCTGTTGATGTGCCGGTTCAGGGAAGAAGGTTTTTAAGGCTGTCTCTACGCAGCTTACAGAGGAGCAAAGGGAATTATCCAGATAAAAAAAATAGAATTCAATTATCAATTTATATAATTTAACATTTCTTCACCAACAAACTTAATGTAATCAAAGGTTAAAATATTCTCAATTTTTTCATATGTTTCTAATTTTATACAGTCAAGCATCAGACCAATGTTAATTTTCTAGCTATATATTCTAATTAAGTCATTTAAAGTGTTTGTGCCTTTTCGTGTATATTTTTATCTGTTAGTCATGTATGTGACATTGACTCCATTTTTAATGTGTCAATTTTAATAATTTTCTGATATCTTATATCTTATGTTAGTTTTAAATTATCAATTTGGTCCAATTGTTAATCAATCTAAATACACTCACTATATTAAAAATTTGCAATTTCACATAAAAGATTTTTTATTTTATTCAATTAGTCCAATATTTTATTATATTGAATTCTATTAATGTAAAGTTCCAATGTTAGCTTTCAGTTTGTTTGCTACTGTTGTACTTAATATAATGATATTTTCATTTGTCGTCGAAGGTAAAACCCAATGTTGAGTTGGAACAGCTCGTTCCCCCAAAACACAAAGTTTTGGTTTCTGGCAGTTCTTTCATGGTTTGGGTATTTGGCAGTGAAACAGTATTTCCTTATCCCCAAAAGTGGTTTCTTTGGCAGGTAATGTCATTTGACCAACTTTAGCAGTTGAAACAGCTCCCGTTCTCCCTTTCCAACAGAAAGGTTTCTGAATTTTTGTTGTGTTTGTTGCCAGCTTGAAAGGGGCCCTTTTCCCCCTGATTACTTCCCCAAATGTTCGGGACATTCTGGTTATGTGGTGTAATTTTGGCAGTTGAAACAATCAGCTCTGTCAAAGGTATTTGGACAGTTTGTCATGTGTGACCATATGTTAGCAGTTTAAACAGCTCAGTTCTTTGATTTTACTACAAGATGGTATTCTGGACAGTCTTGTCATGTGTGACCAATTGTTAGTTGAAAACCTCAGTTCCCTGATCATACAAGATGGGATTTGGACAGTTTGTCATGTGTGACCATACTGTTGGGAGTTGAACAGCTCAGTTCTCCTGATCACTACAAGATGGTATTCTGGACAGTATTGTCATGTGTGACCATACTGTTAGCAGTTGAAACAGCTCAGTTCTCCTGATCACTACAAGTGGTATACTATTATTTAGAATAATATTGTTCTAAAGAGATAACATAAAAAAATACTTTCCTTAACTTAATTAGTTATAACTTAACAAACCAAACCACTATTAATAGTCACATTACATGGAACATTTATTAATTTACTTAAAAAAATACTTTATTGGTGGAACCAATCCTTCATAAGAAATTTTTAAAAAACTCGGTCAGAAATTTATTTTCTTGCAATCATTAATTATTTAGTTGTACTTTTGTTAATCATGTAAAATCATATAGAAATTTATTCAGCGGAGGGTTTTATCAATTTCGTAACTACATAGGGTCTATTTTCAACTAGGATAGTATTTTTTTAGAAATCATTTAAAACTCGTAGCTATAAGCTTTGGTTATTTAAAAACACAAAACAGGTGTAATGTGAAGATTAGTAAGGATTTACCTGCTTCGGTGGCCATGTGGTCTAAGCGCTATTCTCGCAATAGATTAGATGTTGGAGATAGGGGTTCGATCAAGGCCGGGTGTACTATGGGTGGTCTTGTGCTCTGCTACCATTGTGCTATGCTCGGGTCGTTTGTCTGAGGATCTTAATTAGAAGTAATAATCAAGCGTGGATGGAAATATACTTGTATAATTTATTTATAGAATATACAACACACAAGAGGCTTCCTTCGACTCGTGAGCATGCGCATTGTCCAACGACTCCCAATCTAGACTAGCCATTCGCAGAGAGGTGTTGACTCTTTCAAGTCAGGCCAGTTAATCATGACCTCTCACGTCGTGTCAGCCCACTCTGAGCCGACCCCGACTCAAGCGCTACAGTTTGCAGAGCCCGCCACCCAATGCGCACGCACACACACCTCCCCTTTTTTTGAGTCAAACCCCATATACAAGATAAACAATACATAAACTGGTGAAGTTAGCGTTCTCCATGGAGGTTAAACAAATTTATTCCGTAAACTCGAAATGAACTTCAATTAACCTCCTAAATATAATAGGTATATTAAGACTAAAGCTAGAATTAACCTTTTAAACATAGAAATTATATGGAACATCTTAAATATTTTGTTTACAGAGAATGACCCCTAAATGAATTTTAGGAATATAAATAAACTAAATAACTATACAGCTTCTCCTGACTACATTGTTCACATCCTAAATACATTTTTTACATTCTAAATACATTGTTTACATCCTAAATACATTGTTTACATCCTAAAGATATAGTTTACCTCCTAAATACATTGTTCGCCTCTAAATACATTGTTTACATCCTAAATACATTGTTTACATCCTAAATACATTGTTCACTAGACCGGCCGGTCATCGTAAGGATATATCGAATATAGCTTTACATTTGTAGAGTAGATTGGGTTGCTATCCCTAATTGTTCATTACCTTTGCTTACAGACACAAATTCACTTTTATGTTACCTCTGTTTTCAGACACAAATTCACTTCTATGTTACCTCTGTTTACAGACACAAATTCACTTCTATGTTACTCTGTTTACAGACACAAATTCACTTCTATGTTACTCTGTTTACAGATAAAAATTCACTTTTATGTTACCTCTGTTTACAGAAACAGATTTAATTTTATGTTACCTCTTTTTACGGAAACAAATTCACTTTATGTTACCGTTTTCACGGAAACAAAATTCACTTTATGTTACTGTTTTCAGGGAAACAAATTCACTTTATGTTACCTGTTTTTACGTAGCAACCGCGGGGATACTAACACCCCCCTCTCTCCTAAAGGACAGAGCCCAGGCCAACTAGAGTCTTAACCTCCCTTTTTGGAGAAGGGTATTCCACCCGGAAAAACAAGGGGCTACCCGCCTCTATACGTCAAAGAAGCCCTCCACCGAAAGGAAGGAGGGGGGGGGGGCATGTGGAGAGGAGAAGCCTACTCACAGAGTTTAAGCTGCGACACGTGGGCTCTGCGACAGGGTATTTGGTGAGGGGGTCCACCAGTAGTACAGTCACAGGTGTTAAGAATTGACTGATTACCATTTTTTTTGACCATTTGTAGGTTAACTTGGCGCCACTCCTTCTGCTGCCTTGCTCAATGTGTGGAGCTCGTATCTTACTTTGTCCCCTACTTTATAGGGTACGGGTGCTCTTTGGGCGTCTTGTACCTTTGGGCGACTAGGTCTCGCGACTTCTTCAGTTCGTTAAACGACACTTCCCATTTTTCCACCATTTATTTGGGGGGTTCTTCCTCTAAAAAACCCTGGATATAACTCCCAGCGCAGATTAATAGGTGACAGCTGTTCATAACCTAATAACAATTCAGCGGGAGTAGCTTTATGATGGTGTGGGTTGCAGAGTTGAACGCCAATTGTAACCAAAGTAACGTGGTGTCCCATTTTCTATGAAATTGATGGTGATAAGCTATTAGAGCTGCTTTAAGGTTCTTATGAAAACGTTCGACATGGTTCGGATTCGGATAAAATGGGCTAGTGGTGAAGTGTCTAATACCACTGGAAAAGCACATATCTTTGAATAAACGAGAGGTGAACTGGTTCCATTGTCTGACACGATGGAACACGGAAAACCAAGTTCTTGAAAAACTTCCCTATTCAGGGCTTTGACTATTGAAGCGGACGTGGGGGCCCTCTAGGGGATAAGCCAGACGAACTTTGAAAAGGCGTCTAATACCGTCAGTAAAATAACATTGCCCTCACTGGATCTTGGCAAGGGATCCGAACAGGTCTACATATAACCTCTGCATAGGAAATTGTGCCACATCCGAGGATAAGAATCCGTTACTACGATTTAGGGCAGGTTTAGATCGCGAACAGACCTCACATGCTCGGACTCTGTCTCGTATGTCCTGTTCCATCTTGGGCCAAAAAATTGCCTCTTTACCTTGGTCACCGTTTTAGCCACCCCTAAGTGGGCGCCCACCGGAGACACGTGGAAATACCGAAGAGTACCGGGCGTAGGAATCGGGCACGCACACTTTCCAGCCGGTCGTTCTCGATGGTTTATGTAACAATATGTCGTCTTTGATTTTGTAGTCTTGTCTAGCCTCACCTTGGCGAGACTGGTTATAATTTGTCGTAGTTTAGGGTCGGCTTGTTGGGTAGTGTTGATGGGTATGAACAGTTCTGGCAACCCTGCTAATACTCCTACCACTAACGATTTCTCCGTTGGGGGTTCCCCCCCCCTGTTTTCCTCGTTCCTTCTGCGGGGGTGTAAGTCAACTTGTTCTCGTTCACGGGCATCTGCGTAGGTCCGGGTTATCTTCCCTGTTCTTCAAACATCCTTGAAAGAGTGTCCGCCACCACATTTTCTTTTCCAGGGATGTGGGTCAGCGAGTACCTTAAAACTTGTAGTTGAGCAATCCACCGAGCTATTTTTCCTATTTGTCTGGGATGATTCAATAACCAAGACAAGGCGGGAGTTATCAGTTTGAAGTTCGAACTCCTGTGCTCTAAATACTGTCGGAACTTGTTCACTCCAAAAATGATACCCAACGCTTCCAGTTCGAAGGTGGGATAGTTTTTCTCGGGTTGGTGCAGCGTCCGGCTGGCGTAGGCTACGGGTTGCAACCCCTCTTTGCTGCGTTGACACAAAACCGCCCCTAATCCCGACGACGACGCGTCAGTTTGAAGAATAAACGATTCCGAAGTCCGCCATTTTCAATATAGGTGGTCGCGAAAGTAGGCCTTTTAACTCTTGGAACGCTTCTTCGGCTTGCGAGTTCCACAGAAATGTTCCCTTATTTTTCTTTATCTGGTAGAGAGGAGATGCGATCGACGCCAGAT
This sequence comes from Timema cristinae, assembly GCA_039000515.1. Classification (NCBI taxonomy): domain Eukaryota; kingdom Metazoa; phylum Arthropoda; class Insecta; order Phasmatodea; family Timematidae; genus Timema; species Timema cristinae. Next base: position 44,643,737 of record JBCFYV010001001.1, read on the forward strand.
TGGGTATGAACCTTCCATAGAAATTGATCATGCCCAAAAACCTGGCGAGTTTCCTCGTATTGTTGGGGGTGGGAAAGTCTCGCACCACTCGCGTGCGTTCCGGGTTGACAGCTACTCCTTTACAAGAAATTATGTGGCCCAGGTACTCAATCTGCGTCACGGCCACCCTTAACTTCTTTGGATTGATGGTTAGGCCTGCTTCCTTAATCTTCTGAACACTTCTCTCAGTGTTTTTCGTGTTCTTGGTCGTTTGCAGAATAAATTACAAGGTCGTCCAGATACGTAAATACGTACTCGAATTATATGTCCCCAAATATGGTGTTCATCAGTCGGCTGAGAGATTGTGCCCATTGCACATTCCGAACGGGAGAAAATTGAATTCAATAGCCCCACGGGCGTGATGAACGCCGTGTACGGTTTAGACGCCTCTGACAGGGGAAGTTGGTAGTAGGCCCTATTAAGATCCAACACCGTATATATCTTGGCCTCTCCCAAGTATTGAAAGGCCATTTCGATAGTTGGTAAGGGCTTTCGCTTCAAACTTCACCTTGGCGTTCAATTTCCTATAGTCGATGACCATCCTATTTTCCTTGTTTTCTTTGTTATGAGAAAGGCTGGGGACGCATACGGACTTTTCGAGGGTCTGATAATTTCCTTTTTTATTAGGTCTTGGATGTGGTGCCTAAGTACTTGCAATTTGGGTGGCGCATAGTGGTACGGTTTAGAACGCTCTGGGCAATCGTCGAGGAGTTCGATGTCTAAGGTGAGAACATGGGTCCTCCTATTTTTTCACTTATTACGTCCGTATATTCACTCAGCACCTTATTAAAGCGTCCGTGGATTTCGTCTCACCGCTACCGTTACCTCCCTCCGTTCAGGTAAGGGCTCTAATTTAAACTCTAGCTGGTTATCGAATTCAAAACGCACCTTATTATTAGCGAAATCATTTTCATCCCTGTGTCATGCATGAATCCGTGTCCTAATATAAACGGTGTCACCAAGGATTCCACAATCAGAAACCAATAGGCCACGCCCACTGCCTATTTTGATATTTATCCTTGCCCTTTGTTTAACTTTTAAGGTTCTAGTGTCCGCTAAGACGCATTGTACGTCACTGGTGTAAGCCCTTTAGTTTGTTTTTTTCTAGATTTTCATAGAACTCTATAGACATGATATTGCTAACTGAGCCGTGTCCAAAGAGCGATTGTATTTAATTTTGCCAATATTTATATTCACTCCCTTTAGCGCGCCCTCGTGGTTGTGATTCCAGAGTGGATTCAGCGGCGTGGATCGGTTGTTCGGACCACGCCTACTTAAAAAAAATTCCCTTTTCCTTGCTCCTTACCCCTTGGGTTTCTATTAGGGCAGTCACGGACCAAATGCGTCATCGAAAAACAATTGAAGCATTTTCGAGTTTTTAGGGAGGAGATATTACCTTCTCTATCGCCCTTGACTGTTGGGTTGTATGGTAATGTTTCCCTCTCGACCCTTCGTGCAAACGCGGGCTCCTCTTGGTATTGCGGTTTTCCTGGTTACGCCGTCCGCCAACACTGGGGTTCTTTCTAAGTTTATATTCTTCGCTAAAGTTTCTATTGTAATTTTTTTTTTCTTGTTGGCTCAATTCGAAAAATTGCGGCCTCTTTCACTAACTGAGGGACGGACTGTATCTGGGTTTTAGTTAAACTTATTTTAATATCGGGCCTTAGGTTGCGAAAAATACGGTTCAGCTCCTGTTCCTGGGTGACTTCTAATTAGAGTTTGCAATTCAGTTACATACTCCTGTACGGATTCCGTGGGTATTTGCATCCTTCCCGGAATCTCCTCTTCTATTAACTCTTGGTAGTTAGTCTTTAAAAAAATTAACTTTGAATAATGTTTGAAATTGCTCCCAATCGCGCCAGTTATGTTGATTGTTTCTCAACCACCGTAACCTACTTCCTTGAAAATTTCGGGAAGCGCTTGTAATAACTCCTTATCGGTTAAATGGTAGTGGCTTTAAGTTCGTTTACCCTTTCTAAACAATCCACTGGGTCCGACTCCTCCCAAAACGTACTCCCCATTTTCTCACTATACTCAAGACCGTAAAAAGTCTGGATTTAACAACATCATGCGATTCCATTTGGATGGGATCAGTTATAGGTGATTTGTTATTCGGGTTTTTTTTGATTTCAGTCGTAGGATCTCTTGACACCCCGAGCCCTCTGCCAGACGGCTGGATAGCTCCTCTTCATTACTAGAACGCGTGGGCTCCTTTTGGTGCCCCCTAAGCGACTTTACCTTAGCTTTGAGTTGTTCGCATAATTTCAAACCGTCTCTTTTCCTTTCTATTAACTTAGTATCGTCTATGGTCGCCCTTTCTAGTCTCGACGAAAGATGTAACAAGGTAGTTTCAAATTTCTTTATTTGACTTGGGGTAAGCTCTGTCTTGTCAGTTAGGTCTTCCTTTAGGGTATGTAACCTCCGTTCTACTATGGGAACTTCGTTGATAGCGGAGGAATTAAGGCTGTTTTTACTATCGAGGCGTTTAAGTCTCTTTCCCTGTCTAATAGTAGGAGGAGTTGGCTGCGTAACCCATCCACCGTATCTAACGGGGTTTCTCCACGAATTATGATCTCGTATTGTAGTTCATCTTTCAACAACCTGTTTGGATCCAAATCCATGATGACGGCGAGTAGAATTAACTATTTGGGCAAGAGTCTAGTCTACTATTCCTATGGGATTTTTGCGATAATTTCCCTGGTTCGGATTCTTCTCATCTACACGTCCCTATTCACTCTACGATGTTCGACCTTACCCTTTTTTCCCTTTTAACCTTACGCCGGCTTTGCTCTATTTGGCCTAGGTGGTGTCTTAAATAATAGGTTCTCAATGTTTAACGCGTTGCGCTAGCTAGACAATTGACCCCTGACCCAGCAACAGCTGTCGAACGAAACGTACACCTTTCGTTAGACTTGTTTTCCTTGTAGTCTGTATTAATACCTAGTGGCTTCAACCCTATAGCGCTAAGCCTTTTCTAAGAGTAAATAGTACCTCATAAATTGTTTATAGTAAGGCTAAACCTTGGTGTTTAGTCGTGTGAATGTTTAGAAGGGACTGATCATATGTATAACATTTTTCTCCTATGTCACCAAATCAATTGTTTTTAAGATGTTTCTTACTATTAGACCAACGTTCAGCAGTTTTATTTCAAAGAGGTAATTAAGTCCAACTGGCCCCTAGAACCTATAGTGTTTACTCATTTTGATTCCCATTAAACTCATCTGACCTTAAAAAAAGGAGAACACTCTTTATATTTATTATTGGCGAACCCTGATTGAGATGGGTGTTGCCATCTACCACCCTCCCCGTCGAATGTGTACACACTGGATTAAACATTTGTAGAATGGGTTGCTTGGAACTTGATGACTGTACTTAGCTGTTAGTGGTGTTGTTGACTGGTAGATCCTGTAGGTCGTGCTTGTTGTTGATCCATTCTCGGGGTCGCTTGTCCGTGGCGAACCGCAGACCTTCCCGTTGTTTTCCGAGTAGGGATGCTTGTTGAATGGCCGCTTGGCCCTTCATCTGATGGCTCCTGGGCTGGATATGGTGAACACCTAACGGGCTCCAATCTGCTCCGTGGTTCTGGTCTGTAACGTGTTGATCCGGCTGGTGATAGCTATATTGCCTCGCGCTGCCCTCCGGATTGTTGAGTTGTCATCTAATGGGTCATTTTCCACTTCTGGGACGGAATTGTTGACGTCTTGCATGCTGGTGTATACTTGGATTTGACTGATGGTTTTTCAAATTATCACGCGTTCTTTCTTTGTTGTCTGCTACCATTGTGCTCTGCTACCATTGTGCTATGCTCGGTCCGTTTGTCTGAGGATCTTAATTAGAAGTAATAATCAAGCCGTGGATGGAAAGATACTTGTATAATTTATTTATAGAATATTACAACACACAAGAGGCTTCCTTCGACTCGTGAGCGTGCGCATTGTCAACGACTCCCAATCTAGGACTAGCCATTCGCAGAGAGGTGTTGACTCTTTCAAGTCAGGCCAGTTAATCATGACCTCTCACGTCGTGTCAGCCCACTCTGAGCCGACCCCGACTCAAGCGCTACAGTTTGCAGAGACCGCCACCCAATGCGCACGCCACAGTCTTCCTAGGTAGTTTTCCACTCTTTCTCCATGCAAATGCGAGTAAACTTCCTCCAAATTCAACCTCCTTAATGCCTAACAAAGTAGGGTAATCAGTATATAGGCCTGAAACAAACAAATAGTAAGAGGCGGTACCAAAAATAAGTAGCGCTATATTTTATTTATAGATCGACAGGTATGTGATGGGGAAACTGGATTTGTGTGGCATCCTATAAAATCACTAACACATATATTGGCTTACATACTTTTTCAAAGATAGCATGGCATAACCTTGTCTTTATCAGACGTTTTTTGAACAAGACCTTTTTAAACTTGAATGTAGTATAATATAGTTAAACAAAGCTCAACTAATGTTATATATATATATTTATTCACTACTCCTTTAATCATCACGAAATATTATTTAAATATTCTCTACCTATTAAATAAACTAAATATTTTCAAAAATAGAAAAGTAGGCATATTTTAAAATTACAAACATGCATTTTAAGTGATTAAAGGAGAAATGATTATTAAATAGGGAGTTATTTATGAAACAAACGTGGATTTTAAATTAGCGCTTGCACAGAGTATTTATATAAATTACTTCAATTAAAAACTTATCTCATTTCATTTTAATCCAAAACTATACTTTCAAATCCTTCTTTCCCGCCCCAATAAGTCGCATGTTTCAATTGGCTGTGGAGGTAGCCTCGCTTCACAGGCCCTTGTTTAATCACGTTTTCTAACGATACCTTAGAGAATCGATTCTGTGAAGATAGCGCGCTTTCAAGCAAAGAACCGGAATACGAAATTCATTATGACAGGCGATGACTCTCGTTCAAAACCATCGATCGATAGTGCGAAAGAAAAGATACAGAATCCCAGTTCAGAGCGTGTTATTCAACACATTAACATATATTGACTTAGACCAGGGGCTTTCACATTTTAGACTGAAGGAGCCTTTGTACCAGAAAAAATAAATGGCCGAACTCTCATAAAAATATTTACACTAGTATTATGATCATTCAATAAATACATTTAAATCTCACAAGTCTTTTATAATTTAATACTTGAATGAATATAAAAGAAGAACTACACTACACCCCGACCTCCGCGTCACTCAAAAACAAATTATATTTTGAGTGTAATGACTTTTGAGACCAGGTAGCTTACAGCGTTAATACCAACGTACCAGTTTTTTATTTGTTTACAGAGGTATAATTTTTTTATCACGAATATGGAAATATTTTGTTAACAACACATAAACCATACTAAATGTTGATTTCAATACACAGTCCGACACTTTATCTCAGTTGGTAGCGTGCTTGCATACTGAGCTAAAGGTCCCGGGTTCGATTCCCGGAATGTCCGAAAAACGTATCATTGGTTGACTGTGCTTTCCCCTTTCACAATGATGAATTAACTGTCAGGGGGCTGGATGTTGTATTTGTTCTAGATTTAAGTAGTTTGTCAGACTCTGAGGAAATAATCTACATTCTACGGTGTGTCTGTCACTAGTTTTATATCGAGTGTCACTTATTGAGGGTGAACTGGGAAAGAGGGAAGGTTTGATAGGGTGGGGTATTACCAAATTTTTCTCCCCCCCTCCTTCCATCGAAATTTGCCTTCCTCCAGTTTGTTAAACTTCCCTATGATATACTTGAGTTTGAGCTGAGAGATGGTTTGCATCAAACTTCAGAAAGATTCTATAACAATCTATTATTATTTCTAAATGCTTAAGGGACACCCCAAATAGCTTTTAGTGGAATTCCATTTTCAAATATTTTCCACTGGCTTGGAGTCAATCTCCTAAAAACTCCTTAAAAATAGTTTTTTTTTACAAACTACCTCGCCCGACACTAATAAAGCTTCGCCGATACTCTTGATAGTCATCACAATAGTTTTTTTTTCATTGTGACTTACTACCCGTTTGAGTTTTACACATACATCAATTTACCATAATGAACCAGGAATGAGGAAGGTGACATTTTAGATTGCATGTACCTACATTTGCGTATATTGAGAGTGGGGAACCATTTTAGGGAAAAATACCCTTGTTACACCCGCAGGGATTTGAACTTCAATCTTAGAGGACAACTTTATTTCCAACTGAGGGGGGGGGGGTGGGGGGTATATAAGGTGGAGGATACACATATTATCTCCAACTTTGAGGGGGGCATATATTATTACCAACTTATATAACATAGATGTAGCTGAATCTAATATTACCCTTTAAATATATAGTTTGACACACTCAGTTGAACATTAATATAAATTCAAGATTTTCACTATACTACAAATTGGTTTATGAATAGGCCTACTTACAAGAGGGTTATTAAATTTATATTGAAAAGTTAACACATAATTTAAGTGAACATTTACGTCACCAAATACCTTAATTCTTTCATTAACTTGCGTACTATATACATTTGTTCATGTACTACAATAAACTATGTTCTTGTACAAAACATATTTATGTGTCATACAGCCACGTGATTTATTAAATTTAGAAATAATGTTTCTAAAGTATGTTTTAAGATGGCACGGATAACATAAAACTATATCCACCTTGCATGGGGAGATTTCTCTTCCAGACTACTGTCCACATTAATGAAGCAAGATCAATTTGTTTAATAAGGTTATAAAATGCATATGTGAAATCTTGCAGTTAAGTAAACTATTTAAACAAATCATTAAATTCACTATAGAAGGGGACTTTTCCATAAAGTAAAACTATTGGGGGTGACATGTTTACCCGCATGAAATCACTTACTATTTGTTTCGTAAATCTAATATAGTGCCTAAATTCACGGGTGATATTTTCCCCTTGGATAACATTTTCGGAGACATCACAAATAAGGGTGATTTTAATTTGCTTTTCTAAGGAAAGTACAGCAGTTAGGGCTAAAGGTCTTGTTCATATTCATCAGGTGAAAAATGTTCTGAGCAAATAAAATACGAATCATGACTCCATTTTCCATCTCGTTCAGAAGGGAATACATCTTCGTCTGACATCAGAATCTTTAGGGAAGTCATGGTGTATAACACCATATCCCTTAGATTACTGTTATTGCATACGGCAACGGTACAACGCTTTACCGAAAATTTTTTAGTATCGGTATGACACTTTTCGTAACCTTCACGCATAAATAATAAGAAAGCTTACAATAAACAAACAAACATTTACTATTCACATTGACTTTGGAAGCATACTTGACATAAATAAGAAGTTAGTAACGAGCGCACCCGCCTTGGTGGCGTGGATAGCTAACGCGCTAGTCGTGTTGAGCTCAATTGCTGAGGACGGGGAGATCGAGGTTTGAATCTCGGTTAGGTGAACTGGGGGTGGTTTTTCCTAAATGGTTTTCCATTCTCCCTCCACGCTAATGCAGGTTTACTTCCTCTAATTCAACCTTCCTAATTCCTAATCCATTAGCGTAATTAGTACTTAGGCGTATAACCCGAACGGGTAGTAAGACGTGGTGCTAAATAATAATAATAAAAAAAGTGCGGCACTGCACAGTCACATGATCTGAACAGAAGCAAGCTTGGCTAGGTCACGAGCAGACGTTATAGCAGCGCTGCGTGTCAGGGCAGAGCTGAATGCTGGCCGGTAAAGTGAACGAGCCTTCCCTACAACTCTAGTAGCCTTAGTATAAGGACCCATCAAGATGACCAAATAAATCTTAAAATTTGAAATTTCCAGTGAGTTGAGTAATGGCGGGAGGAAGGGGAGTTGGGAGGTCAACATTTCCAAAACTACTATGTTTAATTACTTCTCTGTATTGTAAATAATTTAAATTTATTAATTAGGTACGGGAAACAATACAAATATACATTTACATAATAATAATAATAATAATAATTATTATTATTATTATTTAAAATTGCATTCTGAGAAATAGTGGTGATGGAGTATAATAGAGAAAAAAACTTTTTGAGATGAGGAAAAAATTAAATTTCGACAGATAAATGAAGATAAATCAAATCCCAGATAGCCAAAATAACATTAGATTCTAAATTTCTCAAAGTGGGTTGGGGAATGGGGGGTTCAAAATCTACAAAATTAATAGAAACTACTACATCTCAGTGCAGTGTCGTTAAAAATTGAATTTTGGCATGCCCGTAAATGCACCACTCCAAATAACTATTATGTCTGAACATTTTAAAAGGTAACTCCATGAAATCAAGGGAGGGGCGAGGGGAATTATAAAGAAAAACCTTTTATCTATAGTTGAAAATCGAAATTTGGCTGGCAGGTAGAAGTACAACTATAGATAAAGAAATTATTCTTAAAACTATGTGTTTAAATGGGAGTTAGAGAAATTATAATTGGGGAGGAGAAGGGAAAATTTTCAAAAACCAATAGAAACAATTACTAACAGAACAATTTATTTGATAAGCTGAGGTGCTTAGTACTAGAGTGATTCTTTCAAATGAATTCATCTTTAGTTAGTAAATTTAAACTATTTCTTTTGGTGTTCATTTCAACAATGTCTCCGCGTAAGCGAGCAAATATTGATGCAAGGATTGCATATATATATATAAAAAATAGATTTTACTTCTTATAGGTAGTAGTTAATTTGTGGCTTCATCAACATACAAAGTTCTCGCCTCATACGTGTCTGAAATTGTATTTTTGGTAGTTTAGATCAGGGGTTCTCAAACTGCGAGGCGCGAAGGGATTTCAGATGAGGTGTGAACCAATTTTTCACTTCCTTCGACTTGCTAAATTATGATTGACTAAAAAATTAATATTCTGTTTGGCCTATGAAGCAATAAAATTAATTAATATCTTACAAAACTTTACTATTTTTAATAAACTTCTACAAAGCTCATATAAGAAAATAAAGAAATCAAATAATAAATGTCTCATTTTTGTATTTTAACGTAAAATAGTTATTTTATTCTAAGAATAAGAGTCTTAACAATTACTTTTTATGTTCATATAAGGCTCAAGAGTATAGAGTTTGAGAAAACATGGTTTAGATGATTTGCTAAAAATAAGATAATTTACCCAACTTAAATGTGAGCGAAGCCGTGGGCAAACTCGAGTAAGTTAATATGATTATAAAAAAAATGAATGATTGATTAATTCATTTAGCAAAATTAATAAACAAATATACTTAGAAAGACTGATAAAATATACTTTGGCACTTAAAAAAAATATATTCAAAATTCAAAATAAAACAAAATTATTAAAATGGTGTGACCACATCACATGTATGTGCTAATTAATAAAAAACGGAACGCGTACTAAACTTTTTATTTCTGGTACAAAAGGTACAAAAACTAGTACAAAACCTTGGCAATGTAAAAAGTTCAACACACAAAAGTGGTACTACAGGTTAATGGATGTGCTGCTATACCTTGGGAGTAGTATATTGAGAAAAGACATATATTTTGAAACGGTAGTATATACTATTTAACTAAACACTACACACCTCGCCATCTATTAGCATCACTACAAATCAAAACGAATGTTTCCGGAGTCAGCAAAACATATTTTAATAAATGGTCTAAAAATTAACTTTACAAAAAGTCGTTTGGCCTAAAGGCATTTGGCCTAAAGGCATTTAGCCTACACTTTAGGCCAAATGACGGGTACCCATCTGACCACTTCCATAAAGCAATGAGTCAAAATAACTTTAGGTTTGAACTAATTCATTGGTAAAAGTTATTAATTAATCTTAAGAGTACTCGCCACAATAACTACAATAATTAACCCGTACTTGAATTTCCTGTTAATTAATGGCGTTCAAACGAACACGTTCCACAGGCTTCACTTAATGAAAACCACTATATATACTTTTTTTTTGTTCATCTCACTTCTGATGTTATAGTCCCCTTCGCTTTACTCAGAATTTGTCTCGTTACTAAAAACTTCCGCACAAATAATTTCTATGGAAATCTTGATTGTTTTTAAAGTCGAGCCATCTTCTTAGCAACCAACGTGCAAGACAAGACCAAAAAACGGGGTAGAGTGAATCCACACTCCAAACGACCAGTGCAGTGTTGCCAATCTATTTCGTAATTATAGAGTTTACTACACTAGGATGAAGGAGAGTCAAGTGATCTTGAGTGTCCTTCTTGAATAAAGTGTTTGCATGTTTGTCAAAATGTTCCCAATCTCACTAGCCTCCTGACCACACCCAGCTTGTAAAAGAGGTAAGAAATTACTGTTATCTTTTACAATACTTTCATCAAAATTATCAGCTGAAGAAGCAACCTCCTTCTTATCAAAGCAAAGAAGAAGAGTTTTGGCCAATTTAACTAATTTAGAGTGAAGGAGCTGAATAAGGGGTTTGTTCTTCTATGGTGTGCTTGTGATAACTGTATAAACTATAAATATATTGTTATTTGTTTAATAATATAGTAATATTCAAGAAACATTTCTGTATGAAATCTCTATATTGTAGTTTTCAAAATAATACCCTATTTTGTGATTCAGCTTCTAATTTCCAAGTAAATTATAATTTTGAGCAGTATGCATGTTCTTTAATCAAAAGTGGAACTTATTATTTACCACACTCCAAGTCGAGAATGGATGTAAATCATCATAATCATCAACTGTTTCTAGCCTGTGAACAGGTCTGTTAAGTAAAATGTCTCCATCTTCCTCCTACACTCTCCTCCTCTCACTTGCACACTTGCTGCTATCTGTTCCTCCCATTATTCCCTTGTGGTCTCTTCCCTACATACTTCATATCCATCAATCTTCTTGGCATCCTATCCCCTTCCATCCTCATTATGTGTCCATACCATCTCATGTAGCCAACTCTAAGCCATACATCTTCATTCCTAATCCTATCTCATCTAGTGACAGCTACAAAACTTCATTTCCATGATCATGAATAACAGCCTCTATATGTGCCTTCCCACACCCTTTAGAAGACCCTAGATGACCTAGAATGCTGAAACTTTTTTCCCAAACATTTCAGCAAAATTAACTCTAGGAAAAACTCCAAAACTATCTCCAAACATTTAATTCAGCACTCAATAAAAAGTTAGGTCTTGGCAGAGATTAAAAATTAGACACGTTTAGATTGGCAAGCTATTATGTTTGGCCAAATGGTAGACATTGACATATTAATGTTTCACTTTGGGATGTGAAAATAAGTTTCGATACTTTACTAATATCGATATTTTCCTTTCGATACTAGTATTTTTATACTCGGCACTTTTTTTCCAATACTGTTACTGATGTTAGTACTCACACTCCGGTATCGGATCGATATCAAAAGAAACAACTTTCTTGCTATCTTCACTCTTGCTGGTATTAAATGTTTACCTAGGTGGACTGTGGAGGAAGAATAAATGAAACTATTTCTTAATTCTCACTTAATTTCTGCATAACAAGCAAGAAGCAACTCTAGCATTCAATCTCTCTTAGCTCATCATAATTCATAGCTGTTCTTTCATTTTGTTTATCAATACAACCTGATGCCTGACCAGGCGATGGGGTGAGTGGTGACCAGTTTACTACCCCTACCTTCATCAATGTGCACGGCCACCACAAACTAAACAAAAGAAGCTTTTGTAGAGCTCAATGAACTCAGTCAAATAAAGGGTACCGCAGAGAAGTTTATGTACATACGTTGTTTAAGCAGATGAAGCAGGGCAAGACATCTATTATTCTATTGTTTGTCAGTAGTTAATAATCTATCTTGATTGAGTGTATAATCAACAAATGTGGTTAAAAAATGGCACCTCCCAGAAGTGAATTATGGAAGTTTTTTTAAAAGTTGGATAGCAAAAAAGCATCTTTTAAGATTTGGTTTAGATTATTAAAAACCATGATAATTTTCAGTGTTTAAATAAACGTGAAAATATAATTACTATGCAAAAGTTGAAATTATTATTACTAAATGAAAAAAAAATTTTTTTTCAGATTAAAATGTCGATATTGATACTTATTGTTATCGGTGTTTTTCTTTCGATACTAGTACAGTATCAATATTTTTCTTCTGAACAGTTAATTAGTACAGTATCGATACCATACCGCCAGTTTCACTATTAAAACAAACACTCACCGACAGAATTCCCTTCCCAAAGTGTGTGCTATAGACCTCCCGATACTAGTTTTTCCAACACCTGGAGGCCCCACAAAGCACAGAATGGGTCCACGGAGGCTGTTCTTCAACTGTCGTACTGCAAGGTACTCTAACAATCGCCTTTTAACCTTGTTCATGGCATAATGGTCGGCATCCAAATCCTTAAACAAATAAATCACATCGGATCCAACAAAAGTTTTTAGAGGGGATATCATATATAATGTTTTTAGAGATCTTTGAATCCCTTGGATGTATTTGACATTTTGAGTAACATTGCATCACGCCGGATATTGAAAATATAAGCCATTCACGAGCTAAGTTTACCTGGATGACAGCTCGAAATGTTACTAGAAGTAATCCCTAATATATCACTACGCCAACAGCTGACATCTATCACTTTGGATCACTGTAATGAAAACAGATGGTAATATATTAATGTGATAGTTAACCACAGTAATTTAGGCCAATATTATTTATATATTTATTTGAGGTCGGACACAAAGTTTATTTATAGTTTTATTCCCCTTAAAAAAATATTAACACCACTTTCACAAAAACTTCTAACGAACATAGCTTCAAAATGGCGGCTGACGAATCTAAACCATATGATTGAACATAACGGTAAACAAGTGTTTTACAATGATGCAGACACGCAGTTGATTAAAATATTTTATTCAGTTAAATATTTCAAAATACGATAAAATAATCATAAAATCATTTATTGTATGTAAAAAAATGACAACAATTTTCTCTTTTCCAAGTAAATACAATGCCTGTAATAAAATATATTGATGTTTACACTATATTACACCAAATCAGTAACGTTCCATTCCAAAACGAAAAATAAGTACTTTTAATTATGTTTAAAATATTGTTTCGAGTTTGATAAAAAGAAATTATTAAAAAAATGAAATAGTATGAGAAAACTTAAATTTACGTTATTTTAAATGTAATATACAACAGGTAATTAAAGATCTTTACATTTATAACAAAACTGTGATTCTTTTACAAGTGTTGGCAACCCAAAACCTAAACATATGATTTTCAAACTATCATCCAGGTAAAGGTCTATCGTGAACGGAATGTATGAAGTATCTGTTGGCAGAATAAATATTCAGTATTGGTAGATTAACTTCAGTCCAATTTTTATAGGAAGAACAGTAGAATTTACCAACATTGAACATAACAACATTGAAAATAAGTAACTAAAGTTTGACATTATAGAAATTAGCTTAGTTAGAATGAATTATTAAATATATTTAATCTAAAACGTAATAAGAACAATCGTTATAGTATTTACTTATAGATTATTCAATAATTTTTCTTTATATTAATAATTGTACGGACTTTTAATGTAATTTTTTCATTTACGTCATTGTGGTAACATGAGATAAACAGTTCAAGAGTTATAAATTAAATGTATTATATAGCCAAGTTTATCTTATTAGAACCAATCACTATAAAACACGAAATATTTTGTTATTTTGTTAACCTTAAAAATCAGGCAAACAAAATATTTGTTTCAAATAAAATTTATTTATTTTTTATACTCGGCGAGGGAGCACTAATGGCGTTGGGTATTGGCGTCATCAACTGAACAAAGACTCTCTGCCGAGTAGCCATCTTTAATTATTATTATTAAAGCTCGGCTTTGTTAATTTAATTCAAACTAATAAGATACATTTAGATCATCTAAAAGTTATCAAACACTTATTCTAATAACCAAAACTTTATTCTAAAGAATATTTGAAGCTACTAACTTGATTTTATATAAGTTAAAGAAATAAAATACCTACCGCGTGTTAGCCAAAAGTTAAAATTCCCTTTCTTTAGAGTATTTGCGAGGAACGTTTTACCAAGCTATACACCTTAGAAGATAGAAAGCACCATCATTAATCTCGATAAAGATAGTGGTAAGGGCACACATTGGGTAGTGTATAAGAAAATCGGTTAGCGGGCGGAATACTTCGATAGTTTCGGTTATCTAAGACCACCTCTCGAACTAGTCCGATATCTCGGGGAATACCTATCACCTACAATCATACACGGTATCAAGAGTACGGGACCGTTTTTGCAGCCATCTTTTTATAGCTTTCCTTAAATACTCGCGCTGAAGTTCGATCTTAGTAAATATGTCTACGACACTTACAGTGATGGGTAAGGGTTCGAATTTGACGGAAAATTACTTCCCACGTATTCTGCTCAGAGAAGATAACCGCGAAAAAGAATGGTTCATCGGACTGATAAATCTGGCAATGTTAAATTCCTTAACGAACATAGAACGTAAAGATACATTTTATTGCGACGGTAAAGAGTATACGTCCCTCCGGGTACCTATGGACTTGAGGTGTTAGACCAATTCTTGCGGAGAGAAGTCTTGAGTAGCATGAAGCTCTCAATCATCTGTAACCTTAGCAATTTAAAGAGTTATATCACTTGCAATAAGCCGATTGACTTTAACCGACCTGGTACGTTTGCATCCCTGCTAGGGTTCGACTCCGTCATTATTCCTGTGGGTAAGACGCACATATCTACCAATACCGTGAACGTGATTGACGTAGAATTTAATCTGGCTAGCGGGCTTTACGTCAATGGAGAACGAGTCATACCTTGCACGAGTTCAGCATGGCTGTCCCGCCGGGCTATAAGATAGTGGGAGTGTCGAACAATATAGTTTACCTTCCAGTAACGGGACGAGTTAAAGAGTCTATCGCGGTAAGACTTGTCGAAGAACGAGGGGATCTCATCAACTTTAGAGACGAGACAATATCGCTACGCCTACATCTGAAATGAGTCATACTAGATAAAACGAGATGACGTCGTTCTTCCCCAAAACATTGAGTGAAGAACAGTGAAAGCGTTAACACCTGCAAATAAACTCTATTTAAGACATCTAAGTTACTCCTTACGAAAATAATGGATGATGCCATGGATATTTTGAACATTGGAGACCCTGCCGCTTTCGATACGGCCTTGACCAGTTTCCAGTATCATTCCTACGCCTCGTATATTCCCGGACCATCATCTAAGGAGAACAAGCTTAGGATATATATCCAACAAGTATGACTGTACACTTTACCTCACCATTCTCTTCTACACACCAAAAAGCGACTACTTTAGAATACGGGGGAACCGGAAGTACTTCATGGATTGTTAATACGGGAATTCTTCATCTATTCTCAAGAATCGCCTATTAGATCAATGGGGTGGAGATTGATCAATCGAGACATGTAAGCATTTTGACTCATCTTAAAAACTATATATCTATAAGGAATGATGAGCAGACTCATCTTTTAAATGCGGGTTGGAGGCTCGAAGGAGTGCATGTGCACGCAGAAACAGGCATCTTTGACGTATGCATTCCTTTACGTCTCATACTAGGATTCTTAAGACTATTCTTGAATACTGATCAATGCGAAACAAGAACTGGTACTCGTTCGTTCAACCACTGACAACAACGCTTTACAAAGAGCACCTACTCCCGCCGCAAAAACACATTCTAGTATCGAGTTAAGTAAAATATCTTGGCTTGTACCTCATATAAACACCGACAATATTAATCATCTCAACTTGCTTAATATCATCAAGAGTGGAAGGATCATCGAGCTACCTTTTCGTACTTAGGAACTGTACGAGTACCTTAACGTACCTACCTGTATTCAACATGATTGGACTGTGAAAATGTCAATTTTGCTGGAAAAACTTTGTTATATTGTTTTCGCTCTTCAGACGAGACGCAACAATACGACGGCTGCAGATAGAAGTATTTTCGATCATTGTAATTTACGTAATGCTAAACTCTACCTAAATTATATCATGTACCCATACGATGATATGAACTTGGACTTTAACAAGATTCCTTCTCGAAATTATACGAAGACTATGCCAATTTCCAGATTTCGTACTACGGAACGAGCACCTCTTTACCTTTACTTGACCCTTCCCATTTCAAATCTCCCACACTCAACATCGTGTTCGATGCCAGCCAACAGGAAGATACTCTCAGGGACGGTATGATAACGTGTCGTAAAACGTTCGAGACAGGGGAAAATATCCCGCAAACACCAAGGCATTTTGTATCATCATACACGATCGAGTGGTCCACTATAACCTTCAAGCAGCGACGTTAGCAAGATGAAATCATAAATGGTGCATCATTGTTCTCGTATCCAGCAGTATGTTGGTCGACGTGCAAGGGTACTCGAGTGAGGAGCGAGTATTCATCTTCAAGTAGGTGGACGTTCTTCATTTCAAACCTTTAGACGAAGCCAACTACAAGTTTCTTCCCCGTTCAAAATCGACATCCTCTCCGCATCGAGCAGGAAGAATGTAAATTGGGTAACCGATTATTATCACCGACTGTCTTGGTATGACGTAGAAGTACAGTACTCAATCTTCGTTCTATCATAATTTCTCATCTAGAGCAGTACACATCACGACCATCGATCTCTATTAAAGGAACGGAGGTTATTTGTCTACAGAATATCATTGATGTCGATAGTGACAAGTACGACTTTTACGAGCTAGGCGATCTCAGTTTTCCTTCTCTGAGTAAGCTTAAAAATCTGTACAACATAGACAAGTGTTTCACTCATTCCGGTACTATCTACTCGCGCGCTACAGAAAATGTCTGACTACTCCAAGGATGGTTTAAGAGTTTTAAGTCTTATCGGACAAAACGTTTGCAATCTGGCCAAGAGTGCGATACAGAAAGATACGAGTTCGGTCATTCCGGCACTGCTTCATATCATAGCCTTGATCAACGAGTATAAACAGTACATCGATTTCAATAAGTTATCATGTTTCTGGGGTCAAGATGAGGTTGACACGCTCAGAAAGAAGAAAACTACTGACGCTTCTAAACGTACGGTCGGAAAAAAAAAGAAAATTTCTGAGGAAGTGGTCAAGAAGTCTACGAAGAAGAAGAAGAAGCTACAAGACGAGTCAAAGGATGTGTAAAAGAATGCATAGACCGTTTTATCTGCAGTAACTAGTGCTAATTTCTCACTGTCAAACCTCCTTACCCGTTTGAAAAATCTTCATCCAGCATCGATGCTTGAAGAACGACTCTCCAGCCGACCGTTTAGAAGGTAGAAGGTGGTCTGGAGGCAGCAAACCATGGTGTAAACATACCCATTATGACAGTATCAACTTTTTTCTGACCTTGAATGTGTTCATAAAGTAAAGGGTGTGTGCGTGAAAATAAATTGTTTGTGCACTATACGAAGGACTTGTATTTGAACGGGCAATTTAAGCCCGAGACAGTGGATCAAAAATATTTTAACTTTTTCATCAATCCTTCTTGGATACTCCTTAAGTTTTTTTATGTACTTGGAATGTATCAATCATGTGTTTTTTTAAGATTCTTAATTTGTATTCTTTAGCAAGAGATGTATTTAATCAATTAGAGTATAAGTCTAGGAATCTATCAAACATTTTTTTTATTCTTTGGAAATAATTGTATTTAATTAATTAGAGTATAAGTCTTAGAATGTATCAACTTTTTTAGATAAAAATAATTGATGATTATTACTTTCTTTTTCTTTTGGGGGAAAAAATAATAAAAAAACACACACAATAACTTTGAAATAATTCTATTTGATGAATATAATAATATACTCTTTTACATATACATACTAAATTACTTTTTTCTTCTTCAGTCAATAATGATTAAGTTATAGAACTTGAAAAATATTTTAATCATGAATATGCTTCATAACATTAATATTTTCTCGATCTCTTAGAAGCACTACATTCATTTTGTATCTTCTTCTTTAGAAAAGAGTGAAAAGTTACAAATCTTGAAAATTTTTCTCTTAATCATGAATATACATCGTTACATAGTTACATTAATATTCTCTTAATTATGTGTCTTTAGACGCACTGCATTAATGTTTTTCTTAATCACTTACATTTACACTATATGTCTATAGACACACTTCTTCATAGAAACGGAGGGGTAGTACCGATCGATGTCTCTCTCTTCACAGTTGGGAGGAAGTAGATGCCTGCTCACTTATAGAGTAATGGTACCATGGTAGAGTATTGACTGTACCGGGTACTATACATCTCTTATCGTCAATAGAGCATAGGGCGACCCGATTGAATTTTTGAGTGTAAAGTTTGAATCCTACAGCTCTTATTGAACGAGCCTCTCTCATGACTATCGTCTCATTGGTCAGACAATTGTGATGGTCCTCTAACGAAAGCGTTCTTAACGCGCTACTTTGACCCCTTTAGCCTTGAGCGTCTCGCCATCTCCTTGTACCGTGAACGAATAGAGCTTGGGACGTAAACCTATGAACTCGGTGATGATCCGACCTAAAGTCTCGTCTTTTAGTTTACCGAGCACCCCTTTATTTACTACAGGTATCCATAAACATTGTCTTGTCCGTAGGCGGAGGTGTCCAGGTAGTCATTAGCTAACAGGACAAGTCGCTGGTACGCGTCCTCAACAGTCATGTAGTAGAGAAGTGAGTCTGTATCTGTGTATTGGAGTTTTAACGCACCTTGTGGGAAGACGAGAACCATAACCTGGTATTGTAGACCGTACATGCGTACCTTCAAAGTTTACAATATGCGAACGCGACATAGATCGGCATATCAAAGTAAATCTCTTGCGGTTCAATCTCAATGATGACCAGGTTTTCTGACACGATAGTACGGTTCTTAAAGTTTGGGCTGGCTATGAGGTTACCCGCTCCAAATTTCCCTCCCCACCTGGTTGCGATCTTTATCATACGGTAGGCCCTCTTGTTGAATATAAGACGACCAAATGCGGCATTGTTCATCAGTTTGAAAAACATGTTTTCAAATTGATTGCTCGCTTTACTCCTCATATCCGCGTTCAGCATGATATACAGAGCCATCCATGGTGATTGCTTGAAACTGAGAACTCTTTGGACTTCTGTCGGTTTCGATCCGTTCGACAAACATAGCTTTAAGTGACAGTAGTGAATGACGTACCCGCTCTTATCGGCTAAAGTCGTTTGCAATTTCTCGTGTTTCCCCACAGGTGGAATCCCTTTCTCAGGACAGTAAGGCAAGTTGGAATGAGCATCGTGTACATATCTAGGATATTCAAGATCCACCTGCAAGATATACCCTGACTCGGTATCATCCTCTACCTTTCGCAAATCCAATCGGCTGATTTCATCATCATTGAGCCACTTGAACCCCTCATAGGGTAGTGAGGACAACATGCTAAATGAATAGTCCATTCATGTCTAGATAAACGAGGTAGGACTCGAGATTGGATCGGTCGAATTACTCCATATACCGATTATTCGCCACAAAACATACCCTCCTCGAATAGCTTGCTCGATTAAGTGATGTATGTCAACATCATCAATTAATTCGAGCCGTGCCCTGGTTATTCTCAATAGAGCTTGGTACGCAAGACTAGGTGCCATAAGGAACCATCCAGGATCAAGTCTATACGTCCTCATGCAGAGATGGTGAAAATTCTCAAAGACGTCAGCCAGTAACTTTACATCCATATAAAGGTAGAGAGAGGTTCGAGCAGTACCACAGAGTTTTACATTCGAACATTCTCCAAACATCGCATGCGTGATCATAGTCATCCTGAGAGATATGACTATCCGTGAGCTCGTTGTAAAATTTATCCTTGCACCCTTTCCCCTTTACCCCCCTGAGATACCAAAGTCCTTTGAGTATCACTTATATCTTACTATTATGTAGTTTGTAAACAGTGGTTCTCCTTTTATATTTTTAAAATCAGTTAGTTTATATTATAAACTATTTAAAGTGACCCTCCTTCAACAATTTTTTTGTAAAATTGATCACTCTACAAGCTATGAGTAGTTTTCACCTTGATTTTTAAAAATAAATAGATTCCTTTATAGGCCTAATCCATAAAAAGTGTTTCTCGCATAGACATATTTCAAATTTGGACGCACCTCTAAGCTATTTGGAGTGATTCTTACTTTAATTTTTTATTCTAATCATGTGACCACGTTGTGATAATTACCCAAAATGGATGGGGGTAAATAACTTTTTATTTGTAGTAAAAAAAAAACTACTGCAAAATATTTGCATAGAAAAACTTCAAAATTCAAAAGTGTTACCCCATAATTAACTTTGAATGACCACTTTGATATTCTAACTAGTCAAAATTGGTGTGGATTCAATACATTTTGTTTGTGGTACAAAACAAGTGAAAAATGTTGGCATCAAAAAAAGCTCAAAATTCTAAAGATATAAACACCTCTTAATTTGGAATGGCCATTTTGATATGCTTAATGGGCTTAATCAAAATGGGCGGGGTACAAAACTTTTTGTTTGTGGTACTAAACGGTAAAAAAACTAGTATAAAACATTGGCATTGACAAAAGTTCAAAATTCTAAAGTGATACTCCTGCATTAACTTAGATTGAGTACTTTGATATGCTAATTAATCAAAATGGGGGGGTGGGGTACAAAACTTTTTGTTTGTGACATATAACGGCACAAAACTAGTACAAAACTTTGGCTCCGAAAAAAATTCATAATTTTAATGTGGACCTCCTCGTCATGCGCCCTTCTCCTCCCTCTTCAACAGCCTGAACAGAGCTGTCCGATGCTCCCAATGGATGGGTACATTGGTACCAACAACCAGGACTTTCAAACCCGCTACACCACCAAAATATTAAGAGCATTTCCCAAACAGTGCAACAGTTCTCAACTTAGACAGTGGGAACTGGCCCACCAGGCCTCAACAGAAGATAGTTTATTTCTATATATTATTATTTTTCAAATTAACATTATTATTATTACTATTTTTTAAATTATCATTTTTTATTATCATTATTTTCTTATCTATTATTATTATCATCATCATCATTTGTGTTATTTGTACTCTCTTCTTCTTTGTGTTTGATAAAGGAAACAATGCCAAAATATTATTCTATTTGTGTTAAAATGTGTGTGACTACTTATACTATAGAAGACAGAAGAAAGGAAGAAGATATCTCCTTTGTGCATTGGATTCTTCCCACATCTTTCCTCTTTCCCTAGGTGGGCTTTCTTCATCAAATTTATTCTTAGTAGTTTATTTTTCCTTTTTCTTTAGTTTTATCAATTTCCTTTATTATAAAATTATCTAGCCATTGGGCCACCTCATTTTTAAACATAATATAAACGTTATAGTATTTACATATAGGATCATTTCAATTTGAACATACATTGTTGTAATCTTATCTTTATAGTTAAGATTAAGACTAATACAGTAAATATTTTAGTAATTTGATGCATTGTTGTAATTCAACCTTGGCAGACAACTAATTTGTTGTACTCATTTTGCAATTATTGTGAGTATTATAACATGATAAACTCACACAATACAACTACAACTAACAAATCTCTTGCTATTAATAAAATCACAGGTATAAAATATAGGCTTATTGTTTAACAATAGCACGGATTATTTTACCCTGAAAATTCTAAAATATTTTTTACACTATTGAATTACTTCTAAACATGTTATGGGCCTTATTAAAAAACTTGTAAAGGATTTATTTAAATTGATAAAGTTATTTTAGCTTGGATAGCTTTATTGCCTATCTATAGTATTTTTATAATTATTTGAACATTGTGCAAAAATGGTAATAACACATTATATCATGAGGTAAAGTTAAGGGAGTGAGGAAATCAATATGTATATAAGTAGAAAGAGGATGGGAAACTATTAAAGTGAAAACCACTCTAATCATGATCTCTTTGGCACAGACGCCTTTAACCACGCGACAAGCAATGCAAGTTTATCCATATTGTAGGTGATGGTTTACATAAGTTTAGATTAAAAATACTGGAATAAATTTGTTAATAATGTATTGTATACCCCTGGATTATTTTAAACTAAGTAGGTCAACAGATATATGTAATATATACCACACATGTTATAGGCCCAACAATATCTTTCAGTGCCTAACTAAGTGCAGCTTTATTGTTTTTTCACAGGATGGCAATTACAGTGGGCACCCATTATTAAATGATGGTTTGAGTTTGTTAAACCTCAAATAAAAATTGATTGCATTGACTTTCCATCAAATTATAAATCATGTGTATACGTTGAGCTTCGTCCAACTACAATCAGGCCCCATGAGTTTAGTGGATACGCTAAGGATATTTCTGATCTGCAGCCAATATTTCCAGACAAACACTTACACACTGTTCCATCATCAACAAACTCAATAATTAATAAAGGCTATGAAATGAACTAGATATGCCTGATAAATTAGGAATCGAGAGGACAAAATATCATCCTCATAGTGAGAAAAAGGATGCTTGATGCTTTATCTAAGTACTCAATTACAGAGTGTGCTGAGATTCAAACAGTTCTCTTGGTAGAATATGCTGAACCTCAAACATCTCTTGATGGCATATGCTGACCCCAGACAGCTCCCATGATGGAAGATTCTAACCTTCAGACAGCTATGATAGAAGATGCTGACCTTCAAACCGTTTCACCTTCCCTAGGAGAATCAAGCTCAACTGGGAGACCTAAGAAAGGTCTTAAGTGCAAAATGATTTATCAGTCAAGAGAGTCTAGGAAGAAATTTTGTCAAACAAAGAGTACATAAATCAGCGAGGAAAAGGTGTGGAACCCAGAGAGTTCAGAGATTTTAGCTGTAAATGCAGGTGTAATGAAAAAATAAGGGTGATGGAGAGAGAGAAGGAGTTTCAAAAATTTTGGAATTTGGACTCATATGAGCTAGAGGTGTGCAAATCAATTTTTTTTTTTGCAAACTTTGAGAATTTCATCATGCAGAGTTGATGCATATCTTAAAAAGACTAAACACTTGGAAACGATAGTTATTAAAGACAACAGGGGAAGTACTGGAGGACGAAACAAAATAACATCACAGCAAGAACGTCAAATTGTGGACCACATTAACAAGTATTCCAGACACAAATCACATTATTCCAAGATTGAAAAGGAATATTTGCCCTATGACACCACTCTTCCAGTAATGTATGATATGTATAAAGAGGAGTACAGTACGCCTGTTTCGTTTTCAACATACAAAAAAATATTTTACAGCAAGTTTAACTTAAAAAGAACATCACTAAAGAAAGACACCTGCAACAAGTGTGATTTATTAGCAGCTCAAGAAACAAGTGATAAAGGTGATATCAAAGCTGAGCTTGAAGAAAAGCATGTAGGACACCGTGATGAAGCAAAATTTGCACAATATTTGAGGAAAGCTAAGGAGAGCCCTGGTCTAGAAGTACTCACCTTTGATATGCAGAAGACCCTGCCTCTCTCCGAAATTTCGACCAACATTGTGTTCTACAAGCGAGTTATATGGCTCTATAACTGTGGTGTTCATTCTGGGTCCAGTGGAAAGAATTTTTGTTACCTTTGGCTTGAAGGAGAGGCAGGTAGAGGTGCACAAGAAATAGGTTCATGCCTTAAAAAACATGTTGAAATCAATTTAAGAGAAGAAACGGAGGAGTTGATTGTTTGGTGTGACTCGTGCGGAGGTCAAAACCAAAATATAAAAATGATCTTAATGCTAAAGGTTATAATGGAGCTTATGTAAGGAAATAACTATTAGTTTTCTCATCTCTGGACACAGTTTTTTAGCCAATGATTCAGTATTTGGAGACATAGAATGTGCCCTGAAACTTCAACAGCGCATGTACACCCCTGATGACTATATCAAGGTTATGTTAGGCTGTAGGAAAAAAACAAACTCGATGTTATTATAATGGAAAAGATTGACTTTGTAGGAACAACTAAGCTTGAAGCAAGCATCACAAACAGAAATAAAGACAGTAAAAACAACCCAGTAAATTGGCTAAAAACTCGTGAAATTGTGTTGTTGGGCAAGAACCCATTCGACATTTACATGAGCAGCACCTTCAATGGGGATGGGCAACAAGTAAGCGTACTTAGGTTGCCCATCCTTTAGCAGTCAAAACTTTGTGCAGCTCTGGACAGATGGAAAACCAATCTTAATTCCAAAGCTAACCGACATCAAGAGTATTTGGCACATAATACCCTCAGATGCTAAGAGGTTCTATCAGAATATCTCATCTAAAGAAGGAATTGAGGATCACATAGACGAATATGGTGTACTTGATTTTGTTGTTGAAAAAGGGAGCTAAGCATTAATTTATCCTAAACATATTTTCAAAAACTATTTACATAGGTTTTTTCACTGTTTGTATGGTGCCTTATTTTAATTTAATTTAAATTGAAATGAATAAATAAATGTCTTAAGCAAAACCCAATATTATATTGTTATTGACTTATTGTTTATTCCTATCTACTGTTTGTAGATATGCAACAATAGACTAAATGACAAAATGGCAGTTGGTTTGATTATGCATAGCTAAATCTCACAATGGAGTCAAAAGCAATAACAGACTAAGTGCCAAAAATCAATATATCTCCTTATCTACTTAAATATTTAAATGTTTGTTACTTAGGAATTAGAATTAAGTTTTTTTTTTAAATGATATGGGAAAAAAATTAAAAATGTATATTATAACAATTTATTCTCAAGGTGTTGCTAAAAGTTCATTTACTCAAAACTATGTTGGTGGTGCTTTGTCTGTTGATGCATAACGTGGTCCAATTACAAGAACTTTTTCAGTATAGTAGTGTTAGCTTTAATGGATGCAGATTATAATTTTTCATATGTCAACGTTGGGTGCACTGGTAGAATATCTTCGAAAACGCACAATTATATCAAAAATAAGAAAACAAAGGAATGAATGTACCAGAACCAAAAATATTACAATTTCCGTACGCTATAGAAGTTCCTTACATGATATTGGCAGATCAAGCATTTTAATTAAATAATTACACCATTAAACCGTTCAGAGGATCTCCACCGAATGGTTCAATAGAAAGTATATTTTATTATTGCTTGTCCAGGGCCTGCCGAGTTGTAGAGAATTCCTTTGGTATAACTAGTTCAGTATTTTGAGTTCTTAGGAAACCAATATTATTAAGACCAGAGAAAGCTAAGAAGGTTGTTTTAACAGTGATGATTCTACATAATTTTCTAAATAAACTATCTTCTGCCTCAAGGAATCTTTACATACCAAATGGTACATTCGACAGAGAAGAAAAAGGACATTTATTTATTTAGACTATTTATCCCGATTCCTAGCACATAGATCGGGACCTAGATTTAGTCCCCAGATCAGCGAGAGCCCTAGCGGGGGTGGGCATCACCCTCCCTGCCACCTGGGGAGGCACCCTATCAGAGATTTCGCTCCAATTACTACCCACAATATCACCACTTATGGACTTACAATTAACTTAACTTAAAGATTTATAAAAATACTTAGTACTAACTTAACCTAAATACAAGTCCTTTTTATAAATGTCTGCAGGGTATTTCATTTGTTATCGCCGGTCCATTTTCTGAACTGAGCGCAGCCATCAGATGGATTGGTGGATGGACCAGATTCCCGACAGCTCCAGCCCAGCATCACACACTTGTCACCAAGTGGGCTGGACCCTATGGCGGGGGGGGGGGGGGGGGGGTGTTGATTCTCCCATCGGAAGATGTTGTTCTCTTGTACTCCCCAGCTCATATCAACGTGCGCTCCAGTTCATCAGCAGTTCACACTACTGGAATCCAGAGAGTATTCCTTCCCTCAGCTAGGCTCCAGTTTGCCTGGAGATCCCCACCACATTCTACTCAGCCAGCTGATAATCCAGTTTGTCTTTGTCCCACCTATTGACTTATTCAAGTCGTACCGTTATGTGTCGTCCATATCTGTTGAAACTTAACTGTCTACTGTCATGTCACTGTCGCTCTCCGTCCTGTACCCTTGTCTTATGTTGACCAGTCTATTTTGTCCTCTATTTTTCATTGCAGTTAAGTACTTATCTCTTTCGTATTTGGACACATTATCGGCGATTGTATCTCAGAGACTCCATCGGTCCATGTCACGCAGTATGTGATAAACTGTGCTCGCTTCAAATGGTATCTGTAGGAATGCACTCCAGCACGTGTTCCAGCGTCGCCTCCCTATCAGTCGCAGATTCCTGTATCCGTCAGTCGTCTAGCGAAGAGAGCAGCCTTATATGGACCATGCCCAGTAATAAAATGTACCAAACCTGGAGAGGGCTGTGGGTAAACCATTCCAAACCATTCAGTAAAGCTTGGAAATATATTATGCGTTCTTCTACCTGTTTGACTCCGCTCCCACACGTCTTGACACTCCTCTTCCAGATATTTCCTGACCTGAAGTATCGTTATCCATGTTCTCGTGAGATTAGTCACTTTCTCTATATCCCCCTTCCTTATCCAATACAATGCCGCTCTCCTCACCTCCAAGTCCAAGGGCCAGATACCCAAGGCTACACACAAAGCGTCTGTGGCAACAGTCTTGTACGCTCCAGATAGCCTCAAAAGTACCCTTCTCTGAAGGCTCCTGATTCTTACCTGTCTGAGCCGATGAGCCTATGCACCAGCTCCATAACCCACAATGGAGACCAACATAGCCTGGTGATACAATCTGATCATAAACAGTTTAAATCTGCCCTACCCTATGCTGATGATCTTATTCATAGATCTCAAAGCTTTTCCACATGCGTTCTCCATGTGTGTCATGAAGTTGCGATTCTCATTCAGCATCACACCCAGGTATCCTTGCTTCGTCTTATCGTCTGTCCGTCAAATCTTAACCCTCTGGTTTCTCTTGAGTACCCTCCTGAATAGCACATAAGTTGTCTTTGCAGGAGCTAAGCTCAGTGTTACCTTTTTACACTAAGAGTTCAGCCCAATGAGAAATGCGTCACTCTTGGCTTCTAATTCTCTTCTAGATGTTGATTCAACTATTATGAGTATATTGTCCACAAAGGCAACAACCCTCGCCATTTCAGGGAGTGACTCAATCTCCACTAAACCCGGTTCAAGTGCTACGTCCCAAAAGATCTGCCCACAGAGCGACCCCTGGGGACATCCTTTCGTAAGTTTTTTGCTTACTATAATTCCTGGACATCTCAGGTTCACGTATCTTCCTCTACAGTTGTCCATAAGACTCCTATAAAGGTTCTCCGGACACCTAATTTCTCTCAGCCTCCTGAATAGCGCCGGCCACCACAAGTTGTCAAACGCTCCCAAAATGTCCATAAATCTCCCCATTATGTATTTATCTCTAGCCCTGTCTATAAGACTCATAACCTCACAGATAGCCTCCTCCGTAGACCTGCCCCTCCTGAAACCGAACTGTTGTTGATGCATCCCCACAGCCTCTCTGTTGTTGCAAAGGATATTTTCTTGCAATCTTCCACATAAATTTAAGAGACATATTGGTCTATACGATTTCGGGAGTTAAGGATCCTTATCCTCTACCTTACTCAGGATAACTAGCTCACTTTGCTTCCATATACTTGATATGCGGCCCTGAGCTACACACTCATTCATCAATCTAACTAAGAAGGACGCTACCTGCTCGCTGATCTGTTGAAGGACCTCCACCCTGATCCTATCTGGTCCAGGTGCCATCTTCTTTTTCATTTCAACCACAAGCCTTATTATCTTATCCTGGGTTACTGGATCTGTCACCTCGTAATTGTAGTAGCTACTCGTCATATCCTGTCTAGCTATCACTTGTCCTTCATCGTCTTCTTCGTCCCAGTTTGATGTAGATCCTCCTCCCTGCTTCCTTAGTGTCGAGACAATTGTTGGGGGCCTTACATTTCCTGTAGCTATATCAAACAGTATTCCCCATGTGTTACTTCTCAATTCCTCCTGCACATATCGTTCCCAGCTTTCCCTCTTTACCGCCACCAAGGTGGATTTAAACTCTTCTTTTTTCCGTCCATACCCGTTGAGGAGCAGTCCACGATCAGCAAGATCTATAGATCTCTGATATCTTCTTCGTGCTATCCACATCTCCTTTCGGAGTCCATCAAGTCATTTGTTCCATGGTTGATTGTTTATATTTAATGTATTCTTCACTATTGGGATGGATGCCCTCATAGCTCTCTGAACTGACCTGGTAAGTTCTTTGGCGGCGATAATGACATATCCTCCTTCACCCACCTCAGGCGGCAACATCTATGTTGGAACTCACCCCAGCTCTCCCTTGGTATGTTGGTGGATTCCCTGGTAGGTTCGCCACTATAAGTTTTCTCGCCACAATTATTTACTCCAATTTCTCTCCCCTTTTATAGGCATCATGTCCTCCTTTTCTTCCATCCACTCTGCTCCACACATCACTGAACCACAGGGGTGACCTAGAATTCCTCCATATACGTCATCTACTGCCCCAATCAATCC
The DNA here is from genome assembly GCA_039000515.1 of Timema cristinae. NCBI lineage: Eukaryota > Metazoa > Arthropoda > Insecta > Phasmatodea > Timematidae > Timema > Timema cristinae. The sequence continues at coordinate 44,672,165 of JBCFYV010001001.1, forward strand.
TAAATATGGTTCTATAACTTCTTTATACTGGAAGTACATATTGACAAGAATGACTGTGCCTATTCTTGGTCTTACCTCAACACAAGTGACTCTCTTGTTGCATAAGTGATCAATCTTGTGATCGTTAGATGCTTATTAAAGACCACTACTGCACTCATTGGTGACTTAACAGATACCACTATTCTCACATTCACCGGCATCTGTGGTATCTTCCCACCTCTGGTACTATACAGTTCCTGCAGAAAGACTATGTCTAGCTTCAGGTCCTTCGCCACCTTCCTGATCTCATATATTACCGTCACACTCCGCATAGCATTCAAATACCTCGTGAATCCTTTCCAGTAGTTGTCCCACCTCCGTGGCCTTGAGTTGTATTCTGTCCAAGGCCTCAGGGGTGGCTAAAGCAACAGTATTACGTGTCTCATGGCCAGGTGAAGGGTTTGCTGCTCTTCCAGTCTTGACAGCTGTAGAGTCTCCTCAAGGTCATTGTATATCTGACCAGAATCGACCATATCCTACAGCTCATTCCAGGTAGATGGAGGAATAACCAAGAATCTAATACCACACAACCTATTGGTAAAACACCCAGAAGAGAAGGCAGCATGGCCACAAAGATACGACAACATCTAGCTGAACATTTTGCAACAAACGGTGCAATTCCATGGCAAAATAACTATTAAAATTAGTTAAGATATATTTATGGAAAGGAATTCATATAATATGTTGTACACAGAGCTATCGAAAAAACACGTAGGTAAGTAAATAAGTATTGGTTAACATTACGCCTTGTGTTCTTCGATAGCAAAGCAAATTGTAAGTATAAATATACTTACATCGGACATGCTATCTGTAGTGTTACTTGGTATGTTTTTGTCCACAAGAAGTTTAAACCATGGCAAACCATTTTGATGTGTAAAAACAGTGTTGTATTTGTGATTTTAATTAAGGTATCAATTGAAATAAACACCAAATTTAATAAATTCACACCAAAATACATGATCAAATTTTTAAGGTACTTGTATATTAACTATAAGTACAGTACAAATACATTAAATTATGATATTATGATGCTTCACTTCTATAATTTGTAATAAATACACACCTGATCCAGTAGCTCTGCTTTTTCTTTCTTGATTTCTCCCGTCTGTAAGATCCCAAGAGCGAATTGACCTTTTTTTTCAATTCTTTAACAGGAATATTTACTTTGACAGAAATTTCACGCCATGTATCCTCTCTTATTTTTATTATAATATTCCAAACTCTTCACATCTCATAATGAGAGATTACTTTCATAAAGTCGAATTACTTGACGTAGAGCTTCGTTGTCTATGGTGCGTGTGAAGTGCGGAGTGAGGCAACAACAGACCCGTCCACACGAGACCTTACGCTCGCAGTGAGGCAACAATAGACCTGTCCACACGAGACGTTACGCTCGCAGTGAGGCAACAATAGACCCGTCCACACGAGACGTTACGCTCGCAGTGGGGCAACAATAGACCCGTCCACACGAGACGTTACGCTCGCAGTGAGGCAACAAGACCCCCGTCCACACGAGACGTTACGCTCGCAGTGAGGCAACAATAGACCCGTCCACACGAGACGTTACGCTCGCAGTGAGGCAACAATAGACCCGTCCACACGAGACGTTACGCTCGCAGTGAGGCAACAACAGACCCGTCCACACGAGACCTTACGCTCGCAGTGAGGCAACAAGACCCCCGTCCACACGAGACGTTACACTCGCAGTGAGGCAACAATAGACCCGTCCACACGAGACCTTACGCTCGCAGTGAGGCAACAAGAGACCTGTCCACACGAGACGTTACGCTCGCAGTGAGGCAACAAGACCCCCGTCCACACGAGACGTTACGCTCGCAGTGAGGCAACAATAGACCCGTCCACACGAGACGTTACGCTCGCAGTGAGGCAACAATAGACCCGTCCACACGAGACGTTACACTCGCAGTGAGGCAACAAGAGACCCGTCCACACGAGACGTTACGCTCGTAGTGAGGCAACAATAGACCCGTCCACACGAGACGTTACGCTCGCAGTGAGGCAACAAGAGACCCGTCCACACGAGACGTTACGCTCGTAGTGAGGCAACAATAGACCCGTCCACACGAGACGTTACGCTCGCAGTGAGGCAACAAGAGACCCGTCCACACGAGACGTTACGCTCGCAGTGAGGCAACAATAGACCCGTCCACACGAGACATTACGCTCGCAGTGAGGCGCCTTTGAGCACGACTAATTTACTGACAAGCACACAAGTGCATCGCGCATGTCTCGGGGTGAGTGTATCAGGTACAGACAGTGCAAGGTGTGCATCGCGAGGCGTGTGAAGCGAGCTGCCTCACACTGTCCATACGTGGCTTAAGATGCAAAAGGAGTTGTGGCTGTTGAAGACAAAGCAAAAAGTGTTGACTTTTTTGACTTTCACTTTTCAAAGCTTTGCACATGCTTAGCAAAGAAAATTAAGCTATTGAGATAAGCTAGTTAAAATTGCCAGAGAGAAATATAGAAGTGCAACTTTCATTTTTTGTAGTGGTTATCAAACATTTTCAAATCACAAACACCTTTCATGAAAACACAAACTATAGAAAACATATTGATAGAAAAAAGATTATTTTTCTAGGATGTTATTTCTTATATGAGTATTCCTAGGATTATCTGGTAAATTATACAAAGTTTGTTTTAAAACAGTAGGGTAAAATTCGTTAAATGAATTCTGTCTGCAGTGGTTAATGTTTTTTGTTTCGTAAATATAGTAGAGAACAGAAAATGTTCCACGTGATTTAGATCCATAGTGAGCCATTTTTAGTTATTTTTCAAGGTATATTAGCTTAAGATGCTCCAGTGATGACATTTACTGTTCTAACATTTCAACAGTCGGCTGTTAACGACTGTTTGTAACAAGTTGAACAAGGGAAGAGAGGAGTTTGATATCGTCCAGCCCTCCTTACACTATCACTCACAATAAATTATCGTGCATTTTTTTCATATAAAATAAACATGTACTCTAAGTTAAGACAGTAGAAAGCATAATAACGCTATTGCCGCAGGTGCAATATTTAAAAACATAAGGTATATCAAAAAGTGTTAAAATACATTAGTTGCACTTGTTTTATAAAGACATTTACAATATAATATAATATATATGTACCTGTCGAGCCTTGATGACATCCAAAGTTTCAGGAGACACTTTGCCCCATGGGAGCTCAGTGAACAACTCCACGTAGCTCCGAATGATACCTGCCTCAGGACTGAGGGCAGACATTCTCTTTAGACGCTGCAACTCCTTGGAGGCCACATTGTACGCATGAGTGGGTAGTTGACTGTTGCTGAAATACATTACATAGCCAAACATTGTTTTATTTCATTCATATCTATACTCACCATAAAAAATAAATAACTATTTAAATAAGATTACATGTTCCTGTTACCTTTGATTAAATAGTGCATTTGAGCTTCTATAGTTTTAAAGGAACTTGAACATTAATCCAAAAGAATATATGGCCAGTTGAAATAGTTGTACAAATATTCTTTGAAAAGAAGAAGATAAAATATAGTGTGTACTTGCACAAGTATTTAGTGTGAATCCTGGTAGAGGTACACATGTGACTATCAGTTATAAAACACTCTTTAATTTGAATGGGGACAGTGGTACATGTGGACTATCAGTTATCCAGATCAAACATTAATGATCCATATAACGTGCCGATAAGGCTTACTCTAATTTGTTCTGCAATTCCTCCAGATCGTCCCCCAGTTCCTGTTTGTTGCGAGCGAGTGAGATCCAGTTGTCTTGCCTGTTGCTCATTGGTTGAGAGGGGATCCTCAATCTGACCACTGTCATTGATGGTTGGTTACTTGACTTGCTGAGTGATGACTGGTTCAATTCTAGGTCTACAAACAAACACTAACTCAGTGTGATGTTATGGCAGCAAGTATTGGTTAGTCAAACAACTTACACCGAGGAGAGAGTAACAGTTAGTGAGAACTTCAATATTACAAACAATATCTCATAACCAGGTATTGAGGGAAGTAATGGAATAAAATGGGTCACATTTGATTGAATTAACCAATGAATTTGGCTAAATTTGAAACATGTTTATTATTTTATATCTTATTCCCTTTAGCACAGGTTGACCTCAAATAACAACTTTTAAGGTTTAAATTTTACTAAATCTCCCATTAAATAATTGTGAATTAGCCCCTGTGTGAGATAAAGTGAAAATTGTGTAAGCGGCTGTTGCATCTACTATCATCTCTTCTTAGAAGTCAACACAAATTCAAGCTACCCTCGATACTTATTGAACTTAGGGAGTAATAGTTTTTATATTGTAACTGTGTACTTGTATTTTACTTTCTCATATAAAGAGAAAGTATTGTAAGTGTGAAGATTTTAGCCTTGACATCAATAATATTCACATGGATATTGTTGACTTATATTTGTGTGATCCTGTTTGCCTACAGTAGAATGTGTGCATTACTCTTACCTAAAAACTCTAGATCATCAGAGTATCAGCTACTCACATGACAACCAACACAGTTTCTCTGCTAGGAAAGAGTTAACTGTTCTTTGGGTAGTGTCATGGTCATCGGCAGGTTCACAGCCACTGGGGAATTGATTCCCAACCAGTGTTCCACCAAACATTGGGGCTCTGCGCACCCTTTTCTCAAGATCAGTGAAAATTTGAAAAAGCTTGCTTTTTATTGATATGTCCTTAATTTTTGGACGATGTGAAAATATGCTAAGAGAATTCATCCATCTGAACGAGATTAATAGAAAAAGCCAGTATTAATGTTAAAACTGAGGTTAGTAAGTCTATTGACAAGCTAAGTGAACGTACAGGAGGTCAGTAATTTATTAAGACATAGTCAATCAATGCAATTAAAATATTTTATTCAAAATTCATAACCACCATAATCACTATCAACTGTTTCCAACTTGAGCCGAGTCAGTTTAGTTAATATCTCCATCTTCCTCTATCATTCCAACATCTTACTCTTTTAATTGCTTCCATCCTTCTATCACTTGCACACTTATTGTTAGCTGCTCCTTCCATCTCTTTCTTGACTTTCCATGCGTTTCTTTTCCCTACATGCTTCATTTCCAACTTTTTTTTTTTGGCATCCTCTCATCCTCACTACATGCCCATACAATATCAGTACTGCTTCCTCTACTATCTCATATACTCATATACTTTTAAAATATATATATATATATATATATATATTGAGGAGGCACCCTGCCATTGTTTTCTTATCCATGAGAAAGTAATACATTATTTTCAAATAAATTTTAGATGAGTTTTAGGGGGCCTTGAAATTTGATGTTTAAAAAAATCAGTTATATATAGATATAGCTACTTATTTTTAGTTATTTACATTAATGTATGTAATAAAATAACATGTTTAAACATTCTTTTAAATAAACATTAAAATTAGGAGAGCAATGTACATTTTCTTGTGTCATAGTTTCTATGTCTGAGATGTTTAACCAATAACAACAAGTACTGTTTTTGTTATTCATTTGTTGTATTCCTCCATCAATGCTACTCCTCGTTCTGCAATATCAATGACAACCCTAAGAGAACGAACAATTACTCTACTTATCTTGTAACCATCATCTTCCTCCCAAATCTTAGAACCTCTGATGGAATACCTTTACAAAATCTTCTATATTTTTCTTATCAGCGAGATCAGGATCCATACATATACATTTCAGTGAAAACTCCATTCCTTCATTTTTCAAGGCATTCGCCATCTTCTGCTTTGTAAGAGTTGAAACTGCTTCACTAAAAAAAACGAACGAATGTACCACCCCCCCCCCCCCCCTTTCTGTTAAACTCTTTGATCCCCACCCTTTAGATCCCGTCTCACCTGTTCAACGAGTTTTGTGCATCGTATAAAAGACCATCCATGAAAAAAGACTGCACTCTTGTACTTGACTTGAAAATAGTAAGACAAAGCCAAGGCTTCAAGGAATTATTTAAAATGTAAGGAGAAATTCACTTTCAGCGTAATGATAAATTTGTAATTATTCAAAATTCTCTTTGAGCCATTTATTTTTATAAATTAGTAAAGTCCAGTATTATTCCTCGTTTTCCAGGAGATTGAGTTAACTTTGAACTACTTAACTTGTGAATGGTAATTCACAATTAATTTGGTAATGATTTACTTGGGAGAGTTCATTAATAATATTATATAGTAATATTCAAATTTAGTATGCATTATGCTTTGTATTCAAAGACATTGAAGTAATTTTGTTTTGCGTAACATTCCTATGGTATTTAAATGAAAACATTAAAATTTGTATGAAATATTTTCTTTTCGAAAATATCGATATTTATAGTTGCTCATATTCGATATGACGGTCCAATATATAATTTAGGCCTTAAGCTCTTTACGGCTAATTAATATTTGATTAAATGTATGGATTGGTTTTTTGTCGCCGTGATTAAAGCTTTGAGTTTTAAGAGTAATATATAATTCTGCAGAAATTGTGATCTAAGATAGAGGATAATCTAGAGATTTCCTTACTATTTGTTATTATTGAAGATAGTTATTTACCCGACCCATTTGAATGGTCTTAATATAATGATTCGCGATTCTCACGAATTGTAATCGAAGGTCATTGCTGTTTATTGTATCTATGCGGAACAAGTTTAAATCTCTTCTAAATATATGCATAGTGTTAAAATTTGGCATACATTTTATAAACTTGCTATTTATGACTTGCACTCTTTTAATAATATATTTAAGCCATGTTATCCCTAGGTTTAGGAAATTCCACTATCCATGCACTATTTTTTTAGTTTCAACTTTAACCTGTCTATATATGAAGGGGGACCGTAGTTTTTTACGCATCTAGGATTGAGTTGCATGCACTGGGGACGTATTATGTACCCAGCATTGTCAAAACAGTAACTCACACTGCTCACTCTTATTTGTTTGTTTGCCTTTTAAATAACATAAGAATATATCTTCTTTTCATGTATTTGGGCCCCTCTAATTTTAGAGCTAGGGTCACAAAGTGAACAAATATTTAAGAAAAAAAAAAAGATACCTTAATCCAAGATTTGAACCATAATCAGAAAACAAGACTGTCCATTGGTGAGGGTATCAATAGTGTTCAGTGAGCGTTTATCACATTAACTGCCCCTGTAAGCCTTGGTTAGACTGCTTTCCTTGTATCTTAATATCACATCGAGACTTCAATACTAACAAAAAATAATTAGAATAAAAAGTTTAAGAACCCTACTTTTGATGTATTGTGAAACAAGAGGGCGTAGTATGTTGACACGTTTTGCTACGTCCAAAGTGTCAAGGATCCTTAGTTTGTCCGCATTGCTCAACATGACCACCGAGGCACTTAGGTCAGTTAAGTGAGCGCCTGGGAGTGTGTTCAGCATTCTCTGAAATACACAATTAACATAAAATATTGGTACTCATGTCCAATTAGGCACCTAAGATAGTGATTTCACTCCACAACCCCTCAACTGGCAATACATTGAACCCAACGCCTTAAACCTTGTGAGTACTAGAAGTGTGAACTCAGATGATTTTAAACTTTAAATAAGAAGTTAAGTAAAGCTTTAGGGTTAGCTACTTAGACTTAATTTGCATCCATAGTGAGTCTGACACATTAGACATTGTGAACACCTATTCAGGTAGCTAAAAATCAAATAATCATGGAAAGTGAAAACTTGGTATTAACATACATTATTAGGTTAGCCATGGTTTTTGCTATTACACATATTGTGAGCATGAAGTCTTGAACTGTGTGATCGCTAGTTCTGAAGGATTCCAAATGGGGTAAATAAAACTCCATGGCACCATCTCACAATAGAGTTATTACCAATCAAGCGACCGCAGTTTGCTGGCAAATATAGTACCAACTTCTGCAGATAGATGGTGTCATGTGGTCAACACAAGCTGTTAACCTCAGTTTTCTATACAAGAGCCGTAACTTCTTTATTCAAGTAGCTGCTCAATTGTTCTCACTGGGCCGAGGTGGAAGCGCCAGGGATTGAACCTGAGATTCTGATAACTAAGCCATAGAGGTGATCGGATTGCAAACAAAGAATCATGAAAATCTTAAACTAGGTATAGTTACTTCGAGACACTAGCCGAAGTGCCCCGTGCACATTTAATTTTATGTGTATTGTGAGACTTATGACATAAACTGAGTGAGCACCTGTTTTAGGGTATTAAGAAAAATGAAAGCGTGAAAATGTTAGCTCTCATAGTTTACTACATAAAATTTAAAATAATGATTATATTTTAACTCGATTAAATCAGATTTATAAGTTCCCCAAACCTCACCAAATGAAAACTATTGGGCAATTTTGACTTGTAAGTTTAGGTGTGTGACGATATGCACTATAATTCAGTGTATGCTTGGAAAGTTTTCAGAATGAAATGTTATTTGGAATGTATTTAAAAAAGTACTTGCTGAATTAATGGATAAATGAATTAACTAAACACTCCCACTTCAGGGGCTGCAAGGTCTAAGTAGACTAGAATACCGATGACAGGGAGATTGAGGTTTGAATCTTGGCCAAGTGTACAGAGGGGGTTTTAATAACACGATTTTCCTCTCTCCCTCCATGAAAATGCAGGTAAGCTTCCTATAAATATAGCCTACTCCATCCCTAAAACCATTAGCGTAGTATTAGTACATAAGCATATAGCCCAAACAGGTAGTAAAACTGGGTGCTAAAAAAACTTAATATTATATTGTAAACATAACAACATTATAAAAAGAGTAATTCCAGCATGAAACTACAATCACGCACGTTCCTCACGATTGTACTTATTACATTATTTCCTTTTTTTCTCAACAACTTGTGATAGGTCCTACTTCTGCACCTCAGTCTTTGAGGTCTAATTAAATGTCTGTGTCAAAGTTCAATGCAATCATTCACACAGGGCAAATTCTCACCTGAATTTGTAGATTTATCTAATAACTTACAGGGTCAAATGGGCACATCAAGAAATCTGTTGTCTAGACCATCAATTTGAAAAAAAGCCTTGAGAAAACTTTATATATGGACTGTAAGAGAAGTACGTTCAGTGAGTGCAAGCCTCTTTCTATTTTGAGATTATGTTTCACGTAGTGTACCCTGTCTTCAGGAGACAGATGGTCAGAGAAAAAAACAAGTATTGCTAGGTTTGAGTTTAGATACCAGAAATGGCAATGACTGTTTGCAATTTTTCATTACATTCATTATGAAGTCTTTGGATCAACAGAATATCATTGGTAGATCTGCTTGAAAACCAAAACTCAGACAACAAACAGGTTGAAACTTTTAAGTCCATGCAGTTCAAGGGCTTTCAGGAAGTGCAGTTTTGTTACCTTTTAACTAACAACAGTTGGATCTTTATAAAATGTATTCCACTTGCTCTTTAGCAAGCTCTATCCAGTGCACCAGGTTTTGACTTCGAATAGTTGCAATATCCGACCTAATTAGTTAGGCTACCAGATTAAAAAGCTCATTGTAGTAATCTTTTCTTCATCTCTTACTTATTGAGATATTAAGTCTTTCTGAAGCTCTGACGTGCGTATAACTGTAGTTTCTTGTTGTTTGCGACTAAACCAATTATCTTGGAATCTATTAAAGATAATTATATCTTGACGAGTAAACGCGCTAAGACACACTTTGAAGGTGTTTGAAAAAATGTGTGTGGTGTCAGCCACAGCGGATTTCTCACGCTTACATTTTCCAGAATTGTACATCTAAGCCAAGTGTCAGGTATTTGAATTCGGAAAAAATCTGCAGAAATCTACAAATTGACTTATTCGCCTTATAAAGTCTCTCAATAAAATAACAAGTTCTCCCCTCTCTATGACATCCGCATTCGGCGCCATCTTTCCAAGATGGCGGCAAAATGAGGTTTTTCTTGATTATTATCTTGTCTAACATTAGTGTTACCGTAAAAATAATTATAACATATATTATTCATGATAAAATTCTGTGTGAAAAAGGTCTTGAATACATTTTTCTTAAATAAAGTATTTTTTAGTTATAGTCGCAAGATGCCTATGATTTTCACTCAACTGTGCGCAATAAAGGGCTTCCCAATCTATGCAACCAGTGCATTTGTTACGAAAGATTTATGTTTTATAACTAAGTAAATAATACTGAACCATATTCGTAACCCAAAATCTAACAAGTAGAGTCCAAAAATAAAAAAAAATAAGAGCAATAGGAGTGAGTTGTGTGAGTTATAAAAATATTGAAAATGTGAGTAAAACAACTGTACCCAGAACACGCAACCCAATCCGGTGGCGGACTATACCCGACGGTCAGCCTCAACAATGGTTAAATGTACACCTGAACCACCCAACAAAAACAAACACCTTTTAAAGTAGGGAAGTTATAAAACCTAAGGATATATAAGTAATAAGAAAGTAGCATAAATCTAGGAGTAAACAGAATTGATAATTTATTAAAAGAATGAATTAAATATTTGCAACATGTCAAATAAGGAAGAAGTCCTTATTTGAATTGATAATGTACAAAAATCGTGCTCATCATGACACAATAGTTTAGCTTGAAGAAAGCAACAATATATTAACAATTAAATTCTTGATGTTGGTTAACAATATCGCACGCGAAAGTTGTTTATTCCAATCAGTCTCCAGAGACTGTAAATACAAAACCTTAATCATAAAATTCCTCAAGAATCCTAATTTTCCAATACTAATAATAATTTGACTTGAGTATTGCCCGTAACTTTCAAAACAAATTTCGTAGTGATACAAATGAAAGTACTACACTGGCTCATCATATATAAAAACAATTATATAATATTAATAAACTTTAATATCGATCCTTAAATTAACCAACAATACAATACAAGAATTGCGTTCAATAATCAAAATTACTATAAAGTTTTCCAACCATCTCATCACTAGCGCTGTCCTACAATTAGCGCCCAACCTCATAACTATAACTTAGAACTCAAGGGTAACAACAATATTAATTTAAGTTAATAAACATTTCCAAGATCTAATATTTAATAAACATTTCCAAGATCTAATATTTAACCAAGCAAACCAAATTTGACCATTACTCAAAAGATTTGAGATAAATAAACACTAAATATGCCAAAACATTTAATATCCCTATACTTAATTATCTAAAGTCTCTGCTTAATCATGTGTGACCAGAGTCCAATCATTTCAATAAAAGAAAAAGAAATTATTAATATTATTCTGAAAGAGAATTTACAAGACAGAGTAAATAAATACGCTGAAAGAGAATTTTGCTTACATTTTATAAATAATAACAGAAACCTCAGCCTCGTCCAACTATTACCGAAGCATGTCCAAGAGTGCTCTATCATTTTCAAAACCAGTCATATATCATTCAGTACAACTCACGGAACACAGAACGAAGGGACCACACGGGGAGGGGTGGTAATCCAAAGAGAATAAACAATGGGAGGAATCCACATACGACACAATCTTTCATTTGTTTCTAGACCCCTTGGGAACAATCTGGACACTGGGGTGAAGAGTCTCTTCTTTTTCTTCTGAAGTTCTTTGGCCCAGGTTTTTTGCGCATGGACATTGGGGCGGCACCGGCTCAGTCTATTGTGGCATATTGTTGAGGCCGGGTGCGTTATTTATGGTTGGAAGTGTAGTCCATAGCTGGCTCAACTGGGGTCAACATCCGTGCAATGGGGTAAGTCTCTGTTTTACGACTTAGATGTTTGTACTTGTAGCAAATGCTACAATATTAATTACAATTTTTTTTTAATATCCTTATTTATTTTACAGCGTAAGTTAAAACATTTACACTCATATAGTTATTTTATTGTTTCCCTTATTCCACTCATAGCTCACTAATGGGAATAGAAGGGAGATAATCAGTGAATGTATTAAAAATAATTCATGTTTCACACTCTCAAGACATATATTTGACATATTCATGTATTCATACTCGTTTCCACACCACCCACCAAGCAGTATAGTAGGTCTATATGGTGCATTCTTTTTCATGTGATTTCCCCTGTAGGCCTAATCCCCTGCAATGCTTTTAATTCAGTTTTATTCTCTTAGGTGTTGAGGGATGATGAATGTCTTCACTATCCACCACCTCAGTTTCATCAGTTTTCTTCAAAAATCAAGTGATCTAATTGTAGATCAATTTCTTTGACGTGATTTACCATGTCCTCTTCATGTACGATATTTGTGCATAATTGTCCCTGACAATGAAAACCAATAGTGGAGCATTGGAAACCATCTTTACGACAACTGCAAGCTGCTCTGCATTCTTTAATACATTTACAAGATATGGTTTTAAGAAGTGCTTGTGGAGCTGGATCATTGGTGGTGGTTACAGGAAGTAAGCCGTGCTTTGAGTTTTTCCAACCCCAAATTAAGGGATTCTTGTTGTTCCCATACCATGTTTGAATTTGTTGATATGTTCTTGAGGAATGCTGGCGTGCAGCTGCCCGAGCGAGAGGTAAAGATGCGAGGTTGAAACTGTTCAACAACGATTTTGCGAACAATTTAAACCTTAATTTGTCCAAAGTAACTTCCTTGTTCTTGGCTCCGTAAAAGGTTGCAATGAATTGTTGTCATGCAATATCTATATTGTCCGGATCTGCGTCCTGATCTTTGAAAATTTGCACAACTTTCTACAATTTTTAGTTCTTGTTTAAAAGGTTGACCAACTTTGTTTTGCCCTGTCTGAAAAACGAGAAAATTGTGCCACAGCCACTAAATACCTATAGGAACAAAATGTTGTCCTTTACTTCTTTAGGATACTTGAAACTGCTAGAACATTCAAGTTGTGACACAAACTAACAATGCTTCATGCAATTTTGTCCTCCCCCTCTAACTCAGAGTTGCCAAGCAAATGCATGTAGCAAAAACAAACGAGTCATTCGTGGACACCTGCGTTAGCTAACACGTGTAGCGTCAACCGAAGCCTAGCATAAGGGATCCGAAAGTGAAGAACTCACTATAATAACTTTAGAGGTTTTAACTTAAATAAATAAAAATATTATAAAAAGATTGTTATATTTATGGATTATTTAAAGTTAAAATTGAAAGATAGATTGGGAACCCCTTGATTGCATGCAGTTGTGTGAAAATTGTAGGTTTCTTGCGGCTATAACTATAAAATACTTAATTTAAGAAAAATGTGTTCAAGACCTTTTTTTATATATAATTTTATCCGGAATAAAATATATTATAACTATTTTTACAATTTTACATTAATATTTATCAACAAATGCACTGTTAATAATTTGGTTGTTAAAATTAGAGAGTATTTGATGTAAAATTTGAAATATAAGATGGGAACCCCTTTAATGTGTTGTAATAAAAAAATATATATTGTTATATTTTGTATATTGTATAAATTCTTTGTGTCTAATATTATTGTCTTCTGCATCTTGTTAACATAACAACAATAGTTAACATAGTGCGTATAACCCTAATGGGTAGTAAGACGCGGTGCTAATAATAATAATAGTTAACATCAAGATGTATAAAGACAGCGTTTTTGTTGGGCGCCACCCCTAGTATCTAGGAGAAAAATAATAATTAAAAGACAAAAAGAAAAATTTTGCCTCGGTTAATTCAATCATTGGCACTACGACTCTCAATACTCGAGACCACTGGGTAAACTTAAAAACTAAAACATGAACAATTCAGATAAAATCACAATTGTTGGCACTTTTGTGGATTTATTGTTGTTTTTCCACTTTACCACATCCCAAGCCTACCTAAGGAATTCCGGGTAAATATAAATTTAAGTTAACAAAGTATAGAACAGTATTGTTGAGACAAAACAAAACAAAAAAATATATAATAATACAAAATTTAATAATTAGACATAAAATGAAATGATAATTAATTCTCTACATTAGTCTGTCTTTCTGAAAGTAAATGAATTCTGATTTTTTTTAGGAGAAACAAACAAAAAATGATAATAATTTATAGTTGAAGAGTTGGCTTGGCCTCACCACTGAATTAGTCCATATTGACACCAACTTCAGAGATTTGTTACACTTTAGTAATTTGAATTCTTACGCAAATTGAAACGAAAATAAACAATCTAGTTCTTGTACACACACTTAGCTTTCCATTTTACCACGTGTACTTTAATTCACCACCTTTAATTCACTTAAAATAATTTTAATTCGGAGCTCCGCAGATTTGGCTCCATGCTAATCCCACTCAGAAGAAAAAGACCTCCTCTCTTATAAAAAATCTTCCAAAACCAAATTTAAAAAGGTTCTATTCTTTACTTTCAAGTCCAAAGAGAAAACAAATATATATGTAAAACCAAAAGATAAATGTTGGCTATGGACTAGGGAAAATCAAATAAAATGCAGGTTTAACATAAATGTTGAACTGTATGCTAATGAAAGTGAACAGTGTTTTTTTTTTCATAAAGAATTAAATGTTTATTTCCATCCGTCAGAATTGAAAAACGCGCTTGTTTTTAGTTATTTACATCGAGATTTTTTTTTTCTTCTTTTACGAACAGCTCCGTTACTCACTTGTTTGATAGAACTGCGCATGCGTTGAAATCCAACATGGCTGACGTTCATTATAAATAAGTCAACAGACTACTTAACGCGATAATTAAAATGTTTAATAAAAGGTAAGTGTTCTTTTTAAATCAAAATTCCTTATTTATATTATTTAAAACAATGTGTTACGTTGTTCCTTCCGTCCTTTTATTTAATGTAATAGATGTAAATAGTATTATTAGTCAGGCCGGCAACCAGCGTGTGGCCTTCAAAGTGCTTAAATTCACGCGAAAATAAATTGGAAATTGTTCACAAAAAGTAGAAAACATAGGGAAATACAAGGTAGGGTGGCAAATAATGTCACAGTGTGCAGTTGTATGAAAAGTTTAGGCTTCTCGTAGCTATAACTTGAAATTACTTCATTTTACGAAAAATGTGTAAGTACCTTTTTTAAAGGGAATTTTATTCTTAATATATAACTATTTTTACCGTAAAATTAACGTTTAACGAGATAATTGCGAAAACCCTAATTTCACTGCCAAGATGGCACCAAACGCAAACCTCGTATGACGGGGAAACTTAGTATGTTCATTACAGATCTAATATAAAACAATTAAAACACTTTGCAGATTTCCAAGAATTATTTACGAATTGGGGCTTATTTTACTCCCTGAAGCTTGGCCTAATGCTCCATTCATTCTTCCAGTTTTCAAAGCAGTCGTATTAAAGCACAAACCAACGACAAGAGATTGACGAGTTTTATGACTGCAACTTCTCAAATACTTTCTCAGCTAGTGCTTGGACTGAGTCAAATACCAACTTCGGATCGCCGTAGAATCTAGCCATACCTTCAAATAAATATGAATCTATATTACGTAGCTGATCTACCTTCTCACTGCCAATCTGGAAAACTGATTTAGAGGCGTGATAATCTCCTCTTTATTTGTATGTGCAGCTTCACAAGCATAGTATATACTCTGTCACAAATTCAGCACTAAATATTGGAATAGGTTTCACAATTTGTGCAGTTATGGCTGCCGTAAATCAAGGAGTCTTTTCATGTTTTACCTATTACACCTTTTCAGAGCAAGATATTCATAAAGTTAGGGGTCTCTAAAACACTTATGAGCTTATTGGTGTTGAAAAACCTCTAAATACTCTCGGCATCATGTGTTCACATATTTTTACTTTTGCGCTACCTAACATGTAGAAAAAGTATTCGATTGTCAAGAAAATCAAACTCGAATTTTGATGAATTTTGACGTTTAATGACCCCCCGAATCCGAAAAAATTGTTTTTAAATGTCTATCTGTTTGTCCATATCTCATGGTAGAGCCTAAACCGTGTTACCGATTGGGCTAAAACTTTGTATCAAGAGTTTTAATAGGGTTGCCCTGGGGCGTTTTTGGAAATGGATACCTAAACCAAAAATTAAGGACATTTTACCTGAAGAGTGAAAAGAGAAAAAAATAAAGTTTCTCAAAATAGGCTCAAGAGATTTTGATTAAATTTCATTTATAAGCATTTATAAATATTATAAAAAAAGGCTACTTTTAATTTTCGGCAAAATGATTCTAAGGGTTCCGGGTCTGATGCGTGAATTCTCATTTTTTATCACATCTATGAAACTATGTGAGATATGAAATTACTTATCACTGCATATTGGTAGGTCTATTTATAATACACATGTTGTAATGCAATAGATTGACCCTAAGGAGTATTTGAAAGCATTGACCATTTATCATTCTAATTATTCATATATTCAAAAATATTTTACATATAATTAAACATATTTACTTTATTTAAATTGTACAACCTATTACGTGGCGCTTAAATCACGTCTTCCTCTAAATTATTTACTAGTTAGTTCACGCCTCGTGGTAAGATGGCAGCATCTACTGGAGCTAAATTTAAGACAAGTTAAGATCTTTTAAAGTATTTCCTTCGAGAAGCTTCCAAACGCAATAGGTATTTTTCTTTCTGGGTTTGTAGGTGTGTAATTTACCGTTAGGAAGATTCCTTCGAGAAGCTTCTATTGAACTCAGATATATGTGACTTTTTGAAACTCCGTATTTTCACTGTGCAATCGGTCGTGGTCTTGAATGGACGTGCTTTAAGCGATCAGTGATTATAATTGTTAGGCCCTCTACATGATCGTGTTTCGATTAGAAAATATTAATAACAATATGATTTCAATTTAAAGAATAAACAGATATCAAACTTTATGTGATATATTATCATTTATTAAAGTCTAATGATAAGGAACGAGGCATTATAAGTAAAGCACATAGTTGCGTAATAGAAATAATGATTTTCGGAGTGACTTATAAATGACTCTGTTATGTAATATAGCAAATAGCGACACAACGTGGGGCATTTATAATCAAAAATATTACGTAATGTAACAAATGGCGTCCAACGAGGGGGGGAACGCGAAAAGTGTAACAAGTAGCATTCCAACGAGGGGCTGAAGAAACGTAATGTAACAAATGGCGACACAACGTGGGGGTTAATATGCGACTATTAACGCTCGCCAAGACTCGTAATGTAACAATGTTTTATTTGAAACATATTTTTATAAAACCAATCATTTTCAAGCTATACGCAAATATATACATATATTTTTTTAACTTTACCAACACTTTAAGGTAAAGTATTGAGACCGTAAAAAGAAAGCCCAGATGTTGATGGATATTGACATCTCATGAACCCTGAACTCTAAAAAGTAATTTTTGCAATGCTGTTTGTCAGTGTGTCTGTCTAACCCTAAAATTAAGAATAGTTTAATAAAGGGTGAAAAGAGAAAAGATCTATTTTCTCAAAAGTGTGTCTAATGATTTTGATTATAGTTTATATCTAAGCATTGATTGAAATTATAAACAAAATGGCTATTTTCATTTTCCTATGAAAATGATTTTTAGGGTACCTTACAGAAGCAGAAATGTCCTTATCTCTGCAACTATTTAAGATTCTAAATAACTAATCATTGCAAAATTGTAGTAGGCCTACTATTATAAATAAAAACACTTTTATTTGGAATAAATCTTTATAAAACCAATGGTTAATGAGATTTTGGCAAATATATTAATACAGTTTGGGGAGCTTTAGTCGCATAGAGATGACTACCAGATAGCATTTATTTGTCAGATAAAATGTATTTATCCATCACATTTTTATCGAGAGGTTAAGTACCTGATAACTTTTATCTGAAAGTTAAAATGGTCGTTGTCATAGTGACGTGTTGTTTTTCATGATGTTTCGCCTATCCGAATCTGTTTTTAGATTAAAATCTTGGTTCACGTTTTTAGTAGCCATGGACCTAGGCTCTAACTATATTTAAAGTTAGAACATTTAATTCACACTTTTATAAGAAACTAACAAGCTGTTTGTAGAGTTATAGTTATATAAGAACAAATTATTAAAATGTGAGTGCAATAAATGAAATTTTGTAATCGTTTAACAAATCATTGACTACATTTTGGTAGACACCGAGATTAATACCTGCAAGACAACCTAGATTCTGCGCTCACATGACATCATGTGTTTCCTAACACTCGTTTAGCCGCCATTATTTAGCAAAAATGTTGAATATTGTAGGTGTTGCCACTAGCCAGGTAGTATTGGTAGCCAGGAAGTAGCGGCAGCAGGGTTTATATGCATGTGTGCACCAGGAAAATAGTACCAACCTCGCGTTTTCTGCATAAACATATATTTTATCCTACAGATAGCTATCCAGCAGATAAATTCAGTTTATAATATGAATAAAATATTAAAGTGGTTGATAACTTTTAACCTCCTGATAGCAACCATAAGACTGACTGGCCCTTTTTGGTTTAAATTTATAAATGAGGAATTTAATAAAAATGTGATAGCAAAAGAAGTGTAACCCATAGTAAAATGTCAAAAAATGTCAACCAGGAGTCTAAATTCTGATACGAAGTATTGACCCTTGTAGATCCAATATCAATCTTTTTTTTTTTTTCTAAATATGCTAGTGTGGACTTTAATTCTTTAAAAAGAAAATAATAAAATTTAAATCCGAGAGTCAAAAAATGTTTAGCGTGAGTATAACACAATTTTTGCTCAGATTTGCTAGTGTATATTATTTTGTTTCACGTACCTATATTAAAAGTTTTTAGTAAATACCTCCATTTTTAAACAATGAAGCGAGAAATTACATGCGGAGTTCTGTAACATTTATTTTCAATAATCTTAGTATCCTATTGAGTTGACTCTTCAGCCGATGATGGAAAATAATGATTACAAATTATACAAAAACTGTTTCCTGCTCTTAACAAAAAAAATAATCGAGTAACTATAATTATTTGTGTTATAAATAATAAATATATCCACTTCAAAACAAGATTAGGGCTCTATAAAAAGTGGATGCCAGATCATCAGCAAGAATCATTTTTTCGGGTTTAGCTTAATAAATAATTCTTCCCGCAAATGTTTATTATCGGCAGCAAATTATAGACACTGGTTTCTTTAATGAGAAGAGGTAATGACAAGTGACAAAATAGCCCCCTCCCCCTTTTTTCAAGTTTTTCCATCTCTATTCCCCCTTTCTCCTACACTCAACATCGCATTGACAACTCAAAAAATTAAATCACAATATATTATTCCTATTTAATGCAGATAATATATCCCAATGTCAAAATCCTTAAATTGACTAGTCCTAGTAGTGAGACAGCTTCCTGTTTCAGACTTCCCAGAGTTTAATAGAAATAGCAATGGACGGGCTAGGAAGTACTCTTATATAGCCGCCATTTTCTGGCCAGATGGCTGTCATGCCTAACATATTATACAAGAACCTTTGAGAGTTGGCCCTATGAAAATTTAATAAGTAGAAGCATAGAAAAAGGCCAAAAAGTAGTGTTTTATGGCCTGCATCATGAAATAAATGGCGGATGTAATTTTTAATTAGTCAAGTTACATCAATGAGAAATTTCATATCAATCGGTACAGTGGCTAGGTCATTTACTAAGCAACAGACAGACAACATTACATGTTTATATACAAGTAAAATATTCACACACATATTGTAAGAGCTCTGGTTCTAGCCCAGTAATTTACATTACAAGGATAATAGCTGCTTATAAAAAAACGCTCATTTCAGCTTGATACAAATGATTCACAAAATTCACTCTATAATATTTCCTTTACATTTTAACATTGTATTCTTTCAGACTTTTTTTAACAGTGCTAATCTTTACTAACTCTGTGTTATCAACATTCTGGTAGTGATTAACACCAAACTAGAGGCAAGACGTGGACAGCTAATGGCCAGTGAACAACTATTTAATCAACAGTGCGTAGACACTCAGATGTATGTGTTCTATAAATACCAGCAACAGTTGAGTTGGATCAACAATGGAGCCATACAAACCAATGTGTCTTACCTTGAGTTTTGCTACAGGCGGAACAGTAGCATCCATCAATCTAACCATCCTGCGCACATCCTCACGGAAACTTTCAACAAGGGTCTGCACTTCTGGATCATCATCGTCTGAGGGGGGGGCAAAGTATACCTTAGTTTAGCTTGGAGATAAACTTTGATCACCATTCAATTTACTTAACTAAAGTATTGTTTAAATTAATTATTATTGATAGTTTAAATTTATGTTGGAAAATAACATTTTAACAAGGGAATTAAAACCGTGACTTTTTGATTAGTATCCTAATTGGGTTTTTTTACCAATGAGCTATCCAAGAATGTATTGTGTTATAAGTCAACACATCATACAAAATTGAGTTTTAATTTCAATAACAAGGTTATTAAGAGTGTAAAATAATCATGGCCCAGACTTTGATAACCTAAAAGCAGGGCTGTGGAGTCATAGTCGTGGACTCTGAAGTAGTTTTGGGTGGAGTCTGAGCCAGTAAAAATTTAATGACTCAGACTCAAAAATAAAAACTTATAATATTATAACAATTTTTATTATTAATTATTACACTTTAGCGATTTCTGAAGAAGTATTAGTTGGACAGTAGAAAAATATAGGATTCAGAGTGGGAGTCGAAGGCTTGGCATACAAACTTCACAGCCCCGATAAAAATAATTTTAAAAAAAACTATAAAATGATCTAAATTTGTAAACAAAAACGCATAATTCATGTACAGGACTAAATCGAATACAATTTACATATGGAAACTAAAAATTATTTTTGCGATGAAAAAGCTTTGTGTTACATACAACAATAATAATTTACAATAATTGCAGCTAGGCCTAACCCCTCTCAAGAAACACCCTCCAGTTCTCACCAGGAATGTGTATTTTATGACAAGACAAGCAGAGAGGATACAAAGTTCATAGCCTACATTATCTTATTTTGATAGTATTAAAAAAATATAATTATTCACCATAAATGTATGACACTTATTTAAAAATGCCTCCAAATAGATGTAAAATGCTTAAAAATGACAAAAAAAAGAAGACAATGTGACCTAAAATGGGGGGGAAAATGAAATCTATGTATACACAAGCATTATTTGTGATGAAACATAAAAATAAAACGACCCATTTTACTAGACAGTTAAAGGAAAGGTGAAATTAACAAATATGAACTAGGGTATGCATTAGTCAAAATAGTTTTAAAATAATTTATATTTTATTTGTGAATAAGAATAGAGATATAATGTTGTCAACCAGAAAGAGAACAACAAGAACAACAAACCAAAAGTGTAAACTTTAGCAAATGAATTTGACAAAGGAGGCAAGCTTCCTTAATAAAGCAAGACAGAGTATAATAAAGACATTATAATAAAGTATTATCCCATATTAAATTAAAAGTAGTTGCCAAAAAGGGAAAGCTACAACTTTCTATATCTCTAATCTTCCGTTGGACTACAACAAATGTAAAGTACAATAAACTCATATCTAACAAAACAAGGGATGGTAAAGTATAACTTGCCAATCTTATACTATTAAGTTCTGTTCAAAAAGCGGAAACACGGAATGCTCCGAAAGATATAATTGGAACGACAACTGATTTATCTCATTCCTGAAGGGAATATACTTAGTATTTCATACCAAATGATTTCACAATAAATAATCTGATATGATCCCTGACAAAACATAAACAAAGTTAAGGCATTTTCCTCAAGGGAAAATATTTTAATATAAAACCTGATTCAACGCATATTGTATGCATAACAACCTCAAAAGGTTTATTTCTACAATATAAACTAAAGTGGTGTTCACTCATAATTTAAAAGAATTAAACAAAAGCAAGGATATTTTCCAAATAGGACAACGTGTTGATGTGACAAAAACTATTCATAGCATATTCCATACCTACTAACTTTAAACTATTAGTTTTCTTGTGTATAACCTGAACGGTTAGTAATACACGATGCTAATAGTAATAATAATATTAGTTTCCTAAATAGGAACTATCAGAAAGTTTAACAAACATAAACCAAAAAGAATATATTTTCCTGATGGGAAAATATTAACAAAGTTACACAAATTATTTTCAACATAATAACGCTATACAAAAAAGTTACAAAAATATTTAGCTTACATATTTATCTGATGACCACTACTAGCGTGTATATTCCTGAAACTCACTCCACGGTATATATATTATAGTGTTCATATCCCGGGAGATGTAAAAAGGAAAACGGGGAAAGGGAAACAAATCAGAGTATCTGTCTCACTCCAGTGTTCTGGAACTGGAACATTCCGGAACATGGTAGACGTTTCTATGTCTATCTACTCTGTTATTTTTTCATCTGCAATGAATTGGATGCCTTTCCGAACATATCGTTCCTGGAAGTGGCATCGCTCGGGCTGGCTGGCCAGTTGGTTGGTACTGCCCGGTCGTTCAGTTGGTTCCTAGCACCGAGTATGGGTGCAGGGAGTGCATAGAGGGTAAAAATTGGAGCATGTGGAGAATGGGGTGAGTATGCATTTATGTCTTATAAACCACTTAATTTAGATTATTATCTAGGAACTGTATATATGTTTTAGAATTGTTTATGGATTTTATTTTATTATGGAATTTGTAAATCATGTAGTATGAAAATGCTGCATATCTTTGTCCTCGGGCTCACCGGGCTTTGGAACTGGCTCTCATTATTTCTAAAGGAGTGGAGGTGCAAGATCCTTTTTCTCGCACAGGGTCGCGCAACGTCTAGCTCAACCAGAGATGACTGCAGATGATAATTCAGTCCAACCATTCTCATTACAGGGTCAAGTTCTATGCAATCCCTCCAACCAACCGACTTAGTATGTAGGGGTGTGCAACTACCTACTAACCTGCCTCGCCTCCAAATCTATCAACTGAGTAACTCACAGTCTGTAGGGTGTGCAACTACCTACAACTGCCTCGCCTCCAAATCTATCAAGCGAGTAACATCCACAGTCCTGTAGGGGTGTGCAACTACCTACTAACCTGCCTCGCCTCCAAATCTATCAAGCTGAGTAACATCCACAGTCCCTGTAGGGGTGTGCAACTACCTACTAACCTGCCTCGCCTCCAAATCTATCAAGCTGAGTAACATCCACAGTCCCTGTAGGGGTGTGCAACTACCTACTAACCTGCCTCGCCTCCAAATCTATCAAGCTGAGTAACATCCACAGTCCTGTAGGGTGTGCAACTACCTACTAACCTGCCTCGCCTCCAAATCTATCAAGCTGAGTAACATCCACAGTCCTGTAGGGGTGTGCAACTACCTACTAACCTGCCTCGCCTCCAAATCTATCAAGCTGAGTAACATCCACAGTCCTGTAGGGGTGTGCAACTACCTACTAACCTGCCTCGCCTCCCAATCTATCAAGCTGAGTAACATCCACAGTCCTGTAGGGTGTGCAACTACCTACTAACCTGCCTCGCCTCCAAATCTATCAAGCTGAGTAACGTCCACAGTCCTGTAGGGGTGTGCAACCGACAGTTTTTTCACTTGGAATCGACAAACACCAGTGATGTAGAGTGTGTATGATGCTTGTGGCCAGTTGCCCCCATTTATCTGCATTGATACCACTACGCCTGCAGTGCCGATAGGATGGACTGCAGCTCCAGGCTAGCAAACATTACACATATTATTTTTACTTTTAAACATAATGGTTCAATTAATGTCCACTTAGCACATAGTCTAAGTATAATTAAGAAATAATAAAATCTAACAAACCATTAATACTTTCAATATAATGTATACAATGTTGATGCGAGTATTAGAGAGTGAAGAATAAGATTATCTTCAATAGGTCTATGTAATGTAGGTCAGTAGTATACAAGTTCAGGTCAAGTAGGTCTTGACTAGGGCAGGGCTATATACATACATCATGAAATACCAGTTTAATATCAGCATCAATATACCAATATTACATTTTTAAATGTGGTGATATATCATCAGCCACAATATATCACTCACCACAGTATATCATAAACGATAATGTATCACGGTGGATGTATATCGAGGTAGACAATGTTTTATGAGCCTTTTCAAGTTTCTTGTTTTAGATTACTTCACGTAAGAACTTGGAAACAATGTAATCATCAACTATAAAATTATATGGTCAACTAAACACTAGAATGTTGTAATTGATATTTTGTTTCCTATATTATAAGTATACATTATTATTATCTTATCAGGAGGCAGCTCCTCCGCCTGTACCTCTCAGCCAACACCCATGTGTAAATATTATGCTGACATGAGGCGTTGGTCAAAGAAATAATACTGTCACTGGTTTTGTTTATTTTAAACAACTATGGCAAGCAGTTTGCAAGAGGAAAGTTGTACTCCGTTTTGACAAGTTTTGTTAATATTTTAAAGGACCAGTGATGCGCCCAAACCTTTTTGTGCAAGGGACACACACTATATTGGAGCTATTTTGGTTATACCTTTTTTTTATTGGGAATTTTAGATATCCTTTTAATATAAGGTAATACTGGTTTTAAAATTTATTCCATACACTTGACAAATTTCCATCGCTCTATATTATTATTTTACTTAGTACCCAGTCCACCTCATTACACCCTATCTCTATCTTGGGCTAGTTCTATCCAGTCCACCTCATAATATCCTATCTCTTTCAGGTTCATTCTAGATAATGTTATCCTCCAATCTTCGTCTAGGTCTTCATTAAAAACCCTGCACTTTTATTGGAATATCTCACTTGGCATACATACATTCTGGAATAAAACAAAGTTATTTAGATAGGGAGCCATCCCAAAATTTATCTAAAACACCAAGATGGCGGCGAGGAGTTCTTTCACCTGTCAATATCTAGGCCACCTCTAGTCTGATTTAAATTATTTTTGTATTATAAAGATATTTCATAGTTCTTTCTTTTTTGTAGGAAATGTTTTTTCAAACATTATCGTTTTCATGTAAAAGTTGAAAAACCTTTTTTATTTCTTTTTTCTACATCATTTTGCTTAATTAAGAGAAAAGTACTCAGAATCTGATAAATTTGTCTCTATAACTTTAAAAGCAAAATTTAATTACCTTTCCATTGAGACTATAGGAAAGCTATTGTGTTGAAAGGGTCCCAAGAACGAGAGGTAAACTCTAGGAAAGTGTTAGCGCTATTACACATATACTACTCGTTTAAGTTTAAAAGGAATTAACACTTGTGTGTTAATTTGATAACTTTACTGCACAGAATCTCATACCAAAGATGACAAACATTTTGGATATACCTTGATAAGGTTGAGATATACGCCCCAGACATTTACAGAGGTGTAAAGAAAGTAACCCTGCCTACCAAACAAACATATACTCCACAAGCTAGCTTGGTTATTTTAGAAAGAATGAAACCCCCTAAAGCAAAAAAATGAATGAGAAAATTAAAGAGAGTGGTTTGACCATGTGTCTTCAAAGAGAAAAGATGGCCCTTTAAGTGTAACATGGGCTGCTTTCCATGCCTCAAAAGAGGTTAATTCTTCATTTGAAATATATCATTTTCTTCTGCCACTTTTTATGAGGTCCCTTCAACACCAGCCATGATTAAGCATGCAATGAATCACATAAGAAGAAGAACAAACTTTCTGAATCTTGGACAGATATCAGTTATATGTGCAGACCAACCTCACTAAACTTTGATTAAATTATGTCAATGGAACTGGCCTAACATTTATGGAGAATCAACATTCATGGCAATGTTTGCGCATTTACACATCGAGCAGGCATTTTAAAGGTGCTTGGAAAAGTTCTTCAAGGAAGTGGATGGACTGCTGTAGTTTCCAACTCAGGCATGATAACAGAAGCAGGTGTAGAGACTCTTTTGAAAGTCACTTGTGTTACAAAGGCAAGAGAAATCCACCTGGGAACAGCTGCAGTTCTGTACAGTCTGCTCTGCAATGCATTTTCAGAGCATTGATGAAACGTTTGAAGAATGGATTGAAGAGAAATCTTCTCAAACTCCAACAATTAAATTCTGGTTCTTAATCCTAGACCTTCAAAACCTCCTATTGTCTTTTGTTTGGTCCATTAGGGAGGGGAGAGATGAACTATAGTGTCAATCTCTAAAAAGCATGATGCCGTGGTTCTCTTTGACCACCAAAACTATACGATGGTTAAGCATCCACATAAAAGATTTGGAGAAGCTTGAACAGACCGCACAAAGTGTACATAGTTGTTTATCTAATGGGCAGTTTGGAATACATAAAACTAACAACCCTTTCTCTGCTATTGCCATCGAACAAGCCATCAACAAAAGAATGCAGTTGTAAAAGAAGATAGCAACGCTGTTAGCTTGTTGCAACATCCTAAAATGCCGCGTAGGTGAATGTTAGCAGGACCAGAGTTAATCAGCATTTTGAATGAGCTTGAAGCTCCAAAAAATATCCAGTAAACACCTTCATCAACAGTGATACTCTGCCTCCCAGGTAAAGTTGCAGGACAAAAAGCAAGCTCTGAAAGACAGTTTCCTCGCATTTGGAAATACTTCCAATGAACTATCACGTGACCTTATCGTTTGGGATTCAAAGATTGTGATGGATAAGGATCGTGTTATTCCAGTGATGATTGCTGAGCAGATAGGACCAACACTACCAAAACTTTGTGAAGGAGCCAAAATCAGTGCATTTGTCCTATATGAAGACAGGAACAATTGTTTTTTTGTGTTGGTTGGAAAAATCTCTCATAATTTTGTAATTCAAGACTTGAAGTGTGATGTAGCACTTTTCTCCAGATTGTTCATTGTCAGCCACGATAACGACTTAGATTTGGATGAGTTCTTTGCTTGTGAAAATACAAATTCTCCACCCTCTCTCTCCTCGAATGTTGTTAATCTCAGCTTATCAAGCTTTTATAAGATGAAACAAATGAATCATGGTTCCAAGGAACATGTGACACCCTGGTATATGATGGAGCATGCTCTTCCTCTGTGAACCTCAAGAACATTAGCAGATTACTGCTACACAGAGTTCAAAAACAGAGTTTAAAACGATACCTATGGGTTTAATGCTACAAGAATTTACATTTCCTGGGATAGCTATACCACTGGAAGTTTGAAGGAGCTTGTATGATGGAATATAGGTTCAGGTATTTGACATCAGGTAGCAGAAGGGAACACTGTACCCAAAACCTGGCATGACTTTCTCTCCTGTGATGAAAATAAGAAATAACTATTCAAGCTCAGTGGGGAATGTTATTTGAGATCATTCAAGTTGATACAAATTGTCACAGCAGTTGACAGTCATACAGAAACCTCTTTAGAGGGAATATATTGCCGAGAAGAGGAAGAAGCAGATGGTGACTTGTGCAATGCGGACGCTCCAATGGCTGTAGCACAATTGGACACAGTTGGAACGCACGCTTCTCTGTACAAACTGTGCCCAAAACTGTTGCAATAAAAGGACAGTATGAATAAATTACAATAACTTCAAATAATAATAAAATTATATTTGAATTGTAATAATGTATTTGTTGCAGCACTGACATGGAAGCGGGCAGTTATTCATGTTTAGAGTGACATTTTGGCATAAAAGCATGTGTATCCTGGTTTTTATTATTGTTTGTTAATGGTCGTAGCAGTGTTGTGTCATGTTGCAAGCTTTAGATGGAGAGTCTATCATTTGTTTACTCAAATATAAAAATTGTATTTTACAAGATAACACTTGCTTAGCTATGCTATACTTACAGTATGACCCCATTGCTTGTAATACAGGTAAGTCGCATCAAACTATATCAAATTAGGATGTTTAATATCCACCTGTCATCATTATGATTGTTCATCCTTGTTCAATCCTGAACTAACTATGGCAATCACAAATCAATTATGTCAATTAATTTAATCAAACCTTTGAAACAATATATAACTTAGTCCACAAATCGGGTGCACAAACAACCACAATCCATTGAAAACACTCTATCTACTTAAACACAGTCATAATATAAGTGAAACCAAGTAAAAGACATTGTTATAGAAACATGTTGGAAAAAAGAGTGTTCCATTTCACCAAAGAATATAAATGAACTAAAAGATTCTACAGAAAAATATTAACTAGGTCAGCATCATGATTTCCAATTAGAGAATCAGTCTATAACCTATGTCCCCAGAAGTTGTTTATTCCTATGGGTATATCACTTCTAGAGAGGTGCTAATTTATCCTTCAATTTTTAGCTATGTATTCGTAACACTTATAGATAATATTTAGTTTTCACATTTGTTTATTTTTATACTTCTTTAATCTGCCTTAACAAAGTTAAATTGAGGCGTTTTTTTTTAACAATTTAGGAAATTTTGAGGACCCACCCCTGCTTCCCAACGCCTGATTTTTAAATTCCAAACATTCCAATTTTTATGGTTATGCGATATGGTTTTGCGATTATGGTTATTTTACCAACTTACAAATTTAAATTTTCTTTCATGCCAAAAAAGTAGATTTTTTTAATTATTTTGTATAGTGGTCAAGTTTTTCAACCTCCTTTTCCGTTCCCACGTGTCAAATTTGAAAATTTAAGACTTATTTGGTTGTTACATTATGTGTTTTAAGCTATTCCATTTCATGGGCTTCGATTTTAAAACTAAACATGTTAAAATATCATTTGGCTTTTTGGGAAGGTCTATTTCCTTACATGCCGAGTTTCAATTTTTTAAGTCCCCCTCTACCACCCTTAATGTGTTTGTGTATTAACTTCAGACATTTCCCGCCTCATTTCCCAATCCTTAATTTTGATATTTAATAATTTTCAAACCTTTGATATAATCAATATTGAACATTTATCTGGTTATTTCAAGTGATTCCTCTACATTCTTGAAAAATTTAAATTTTCTACCTCACCTAAAAATGCTTTTTTTTTACTTCTGATATTTCTATTATTTCCAGGAGTACCATTTGGAAATTTGGAAATGTTAAGAGGTTTATCGTTATTTATAATACTCCTTACACCTGCTTACTGAGTTGCAGTTTTATACTGCACCCCAAACACCATTTATCTAACTCCTACCTAGACATTTTTAACTTTAAGACTTATTTGGCTATCTGAAATTGTACTTTTACTTTTATTTTAAATTTAAATTTTATACATCTAAAAAAATTATTTGTTTGAACCGCCCCTTTTTTCTCTGGGGTATCACTAAAATTCAATAATTTTCAAACTTTTACAATTATGTGGAGTGGTTCCTTTAACTGCCTGTCAAATTTTAGCTTCCCGTGATCTCCTCTTGAAAAACTTTATCTCTTTCTGGACACACAAACACCCACCTACTTTCTTTTTAAAGCTTTTCCTTGTAAATTATTGAAACAAATAGAGCAAATGATGGAAAACCAAAAGAATTAGATCAAATAAAACTTTGAGACAAGCTCTGAGAAAAAATCCTCCCAAAATGAGAGCACATACAAAAGCAATCCAGTGACAACACAATTTTTAACCAAGTACAATCCTAAGCTATGGAACATGTTGGAAAAAAGAGCATAACGGTTTACCAAATATTGTAAATGAAATAATAGACTATTATAAAGAATTATGGATAAAATGTACATATTTTCCAAAGAGCATCCAAGCTTTGTCACCAGAAGCTGTTTATTTAAATTAATATGTTGCTCCTTATATTTAGTTAGGTATGTCAAAAAAGTTTTTTTCCTATTAGTTTAGCATTCAAACATTTCTTGAACCCCTATTTTGAAATGTCAAGCTTTCAAAACTTGTTACATAGAGCGGTTCTTTTACCAATTTGCCAAATTTAAAAAAATATCTACACTGAAAGGTATATTTTTTAATAGTTTGAAGAAATGTAAAGTTACTTTTCCCTTATCACAGCCCTTTTCAGTTCCCACATTCACCTTTTGAAATCCCAATACTTATTTGGTTATCCGATTTGGTTCCTTTACATGTCCACTAAATTTTGTTACACCCCACTCTGTTACCTTTTATTTACGACCATTAATAAGATAAAAGGGAGCGGGAGTAGGCTATGGAACAAGTGACAAGGGAAATTATTAGCAATATTTAAAAGCAACAATATGAACGGTTTATTGAAAACAACAACAATAGAGCAGAAAACTTTACATGGTCTCATTAATCAAATAGAGATATGTGGAAAACCAAACAAATAGATAATAACTTCATATCTTTAAACTGCGCAGATAACTTAAGAAAGCGTTATAAAACTTGTAATATATCCAATATTCAAATGGGTCAGTCTTGAAGAGACAGAACAACCCATAACGTTGAGTTTAGTACAATAAATCAAAAATAGCGATATCCCTCAAGATAATACATAAAGATTAAATAAGGGCCTAATGGGCACCTTCAAAATGTTACCAAAGTGTCTTTTTCATACCAAAGAATAAAGACTTCAAAAACATTAACTTTACATGTTAACTTTCTATAAGGAACTTTAAAATACGCGAGAGTTTGGCTAACATACTTTAGTCAAACTCCCCGGGACTATACGATCCTGACACAATATTAGAAAATGAAAACAATAACCTTACTGGTAAATAATAATGAAAATATCATATTAGAAGCAAACCATAGAAAAAGATTAGAAAATATATTAAAGTTAATTAATTTCATAATTAATCAAAATGATCAGAAAATTACTTTACATTAAACTATATTTCAAAATGCAAACAAAAATAAGAAACGCTACCTTAATATTTATAAAATAATTACCACTATCCACAATTTCAAAACAATTTACATTTAACTCATTCAACTCCAAGTCAATTAACAATTGTGGCTATCTAAAAGGTTTAACACTCGAAAATACGCTAGCGCCCAAGTGGCGACAGACAAAATATTGATCCTCATATCAAATATAACAATCAGGTAAAAATCAATAGATTTAGATAATAGAAAAATTACAACATCTAACATGGCTGACACTAAGAATTAATTTTAAAACAGAGTCCAATAAATAAATCGCCATATTTTAGATTCTGATGAAGATATAATATATATATGTTTTATCCTGACATTGTCTAGGTCCAGGACAATGTTCCTCAGTCAAGCGATGTGATAAGATAGTCATTTTAGCATACACGCACATCACAATATATAGTGGGTTTTGTCGCAATAGAATCAAGGTGGGAGAATTGAACACACGGTTGGTGACGTCAATACGCCTACTCGAAGCTTTGGATGATCACGTAGACCATTTGTTGTCATGGCTCCATCCGACTTCAAAAACCGTTTCTTCAATCACCTGATGTTTTGAAAGTAGTTCATCTCTCTACCACCAGAGGGCAGGTGAATATGTGAATAGGTGAATAGTCTTTCTCTAGTCGTGTCCAATACTGGCCGGCCCATTACGTGTTAGTAGAACAGGACGGAGTGGACTACATCTTGTTGAAACATCGTAGCTCGTTCGGCCCACTCAACAAGTTAAGATTATAGGTGTAGGTCAGTCTTGGTGGTTGCTAGTTTCAGAAGATTCAATCGGTAAGTACATGAACAGTTTTATTATGTTTAAATTGATTATGTAGAGAGAATATATTATAGCTCAGAATTGTTTTATTTGTTGTACCAAACTACGTGAACTACAATAGAAAAGATTACTATTGTAGGGATGATATTACTGTCGGTATAATTGGAGCGGGTAGTGATACCATTCCTATATCCTGGTTGTTTTGTTGAAAGCTTGTTCTTGCCTCGTTGTTGTTTGTTCTCTTGTTCATTACACATATTAACCATTTGGTTACTGGAAGCGTACTGATTTTGGTTATAATCACTGGTTAGTAAAGAAGGTTAGATGCCAGGTTATTCAAGGTTTATTAATGGGTGACTGAAATCTTTGTTAAACATAACAAGCTTACAGGTTGACCCTACAGTTATAAAAATTATCCACAAGCAACTATCTCTTATGGAAGTGTTTTGCTGGAGGTGTGAGGCAGCACGGTCATATTCGACTGACCTGAACTGAATGTTCACAAAAAAGTAAGTGTCTGTTAAACTGAGCTGCCCTATAGCGCCCCACCTGGCAGGCTCAGGGTTCAACAGCGAGGGTGACAGTAGAGTGACGTCATACTCTACAGTAGTATGAATTACAGAGAGTTATGCGTAAATATCAGCATGGGGGCGGGTCCTATTGTAACATAATGTAATGTAATGTAACAATTTCAATTTTCAACCACAACAAAATTAGTTTTCGACATTAGTTGAATTAATTTTGAGTCCCTGCATTATTAGTTTTAAATTTTAAATTCCATTTAGTCAGACATCATTCAGCTATCTGGGAAGGTCGCCTTAGATGCTTGAAAGTATTTTAGATTTCTACCACATGCAAAAACGATATCAGCAAAATTAATGAATAATATGATGCCCAGTATTGTGGTAGAAGGAAGGTAGCATAATACGATCATCATCAACAGAAGATGAGGATGACCTAGTAAAATATAGTTTCTTTGAGGAGCTATTACACCTGTTTGACTAGTAACACATAAAACTATGACAAGTCACTTCTGACTTTAATGCAAAAATATCAAAGGAACCACTATTAAGATCTACAATAGGAAAATAAATATTGCACGACGTCAGTAATGGAAATGGAATAGTGGAATAAGAGTGATAAATTGACACTACAATGAACCTTATGTGAAAAGAACATGATATACCTTTCCAGATGTCAGAGAATAAAAGACATCATACAAGCTTACTGGATGTCAGGTCATACAGGGGTGTAGAGCACATCTCAGTATGTAATACGTGTCAGCAGCAACAAAGAGTAATCAAGTGTGCAAGTTAGAGAGATATACAGAAACTGACAAATGGGGAGTTTAGGAATGGATGTCAAATTAGTTTTTCTGACCTAAGGAGCTCACAGACAACGTTGGAAATTGTCAGGTAAAATACTAGAAATGAAGCAAATAGTAGGATAGGTTTTTACAAAGAGAGTGGGGAGAAACATAAAACAAAGAATGTTCAAAATTAAGAGGAGAGACGCAAAATTACTTGTTAGAAAGTTCTAATGAATTGAGCTTAAACACTTTTAGCAATGAAAGAAGGGAGGTTAGTCAGTGCCTTATTCATAAAAAAAAATAGCAAGATTATTTAAAGAATAAAGTTAGCGAGCTAGAACAAAATAGAAAATATAAGAATATTAGGGACTTATTTAGGTATTAACATATTTGAAAAACTATCAAGCTAGGGTCAATTTTGTGAAAGATGAGAATGGTAATTTGATGTCATACACAAGTGAAGTTTTGAGTAGATGGAACCAACAATTTTGTCACATTTGGAATGTTTATTAAGGGTTCGAATCAGATAAAGTTGTGTTGGGAATTGAGTAATTTCATCCACTCAATAGAGCATTTTGTAGGTGAACTTTGACAAATAAGAAGACAGATAATGCCTTCTAAATGTTCCACTGTGTTTTGTTTTACTTTGCTTTGTCCTACACAACAAATCAAGTATAGATGATCTGTGTTATTAATTATCAAGAATGTAAAAACAATCAAGAAATATTTTGCTTTGTGTTTATAATATGTACAGTGTAGTCAAACCGTTAATTGAGTTTTCAATAAATTGTTGAAATTAAAACTGCTGAAACACTATTCCCAGGGTAAAGTATGGTATTAGTGAAGTCATGGAAGTTATTAAGAAATTAAATAACCATAAATCACAGTCAATCTAACTGAACTTTATAAACATTAGAATTATGCCAGGATCATGATCAACTTAACATTAACTTAATGTAATGTTCACTTAAAGTTAACTTCATATGTGTGATCACGATTCACGTAACTTAACATAACAACTCGAGCCAAACATCTGCAATCTCGAGTATGATCTGTGATTTGTATTATATGTAAAGTGATGATCTGTGAATGTTTACAGTTTTCATTGATATAATAAATATATATTATAAAAATTTTTTTTCTAAATTTAGCTATCCTATTTTAGTTTAATTATTTTGTTTCAATATCTGATCACTAGAACTTATGATAAAGAGTGAACCTTGGTCTTAAAACAAACAAATTAATTACTAAATAACCATGTTGATGTCACTCGCATAATGATTGGCTGGCTAGATCACGTGATACCCTTCAAGTAATGTTAACTTAAAGTAAAATACCTCCCAAGACATCTCTTACTTTAAGTTAACTGCAAGTCAAAGTTAAGTTAACTGCATCATGATTCCTTCCATTTAAAGACTTAAGGAGATCCTTTACATTAAGTTAGGTTAAGTTAACTTTAAGTTAACTTTAAGTTAACATTAAGTTGATTGTGATTCAGCATAAAATAGCACCTAGTTGTTATTTAATACAAGCACAATCAACAAATGAATAAAGGACAAGACTTGGATATTAAGTGTTGAATTTTAGTGCTATTAGGATGAATAAAATTCAAAGATTTGCATTAAACAATGAATATACCTGAAAATATAAACAGTAAAACATATGAAACACATTAAAATAGATTAATTTTAAAAATATACAAAAATGAATATGACAATTTGAGAAAAAATTTGTGGCTAATTACTTAGAATGATTGATATGCAAGATGAATACAATTTTATTGGCTCTTATAAAATACTACAAGGAACCTGATAGTATGTTGAATTTAACCATTAATATAGTCAAAGATATTTATAGTTGTTTGTAACAACAAGTAAAGATAATAACTATGTGAAATATGAAAACACAAATTAAAATTTGAGATTAGAAAATGTAAATAAATGTTATTTTACACATCAGTGATTATATGTAGATTTGTTTGAAATATATTCAATTAGTAGGCATAGACAATTATTGTCAATCAAATTCTTGTTTTGTTAATATATTTATCTAGCCTATTTTTATTTGCACCAAAGCCCCAAAGGGTCCATTAACAAACATTGCACCCAAACCCCCAATGGGGACATTACCAAACAGTGGACCAAGGTCTCCCAAAGGGTCTATTATCAAACAGTGGACCAAGACCCCAATGTTTATGTTATGCACACAGCACACCTGTGAGAGCGTGAGTATCATTTTAAAAACTATGGTAGTTTATGTCTAGTTGGTATGTAAGAGTTTAACAAAGTGTGACATCTCACCTCCCCGAGCACATTTGGTTGAGTTGCACACACTCCAACAATAACATTAGAGTAGTCCTCATTGATGCAACTTCTCACCAACTCAACACTGTAAGGAAACAAACAAAATATTAGGACTATATGAACGTTACTTTCTAAATGTGAACCAAAGATTGAAACATTCAGAGCAAAGATCAAGCATAGGTCGAAAATAATGTTATTGTTGTTGAAAAAGTGCCACCACAGGTTTTATAACGTTTACTCTATGAACATCAAACAATACTGGATTGAAAAGTAGTTTATTAACCGAAATATTAATATAAACTAACAAAAAACTAAATACATATCAGGCAAGAACATACTATAAATAGGACTACCAACATATTCATAAATAATGAATAAATGTTAAATTGCTATACCAACACTTCGCCTCAATTTAACATGTTTTAAATGTGCAATGAGAGGAGGCAAATGTGTTATACATGGAAGAATCCTAATAGTGGGTGCAAGAAACAAGGGTGTGAAGGGAGGTAAGTGTTAGGAACATGGAGGAATACATTACCTATTATATGATGCATTCAATCCCAGCCACACATAGTTGTTTAAACTTAGTAACATTTAAGCTTTTGGTTAAAATGTCAGCAATTTGAAATTCACTTTGAACATATTCAGAACTTTATCACGCACTAACTTCCTTACAAAATTATACTTCACATCCATATGTTTCAATCTTTTGTGTTCCCACTTCTGAAGACACTTGATGGCAGGCTGGTTGTCCTCATATATGGTGGGCACGTCGGGGTTGATTCCCAGCTCCAGTAGTAGAGAGCGTAGCCACAGGACATTAGTACAGGCAGGAATTGGCAAGTCAAACCAATCCCGCCTCACAGGTACTCAAGGCAATAGTGGGCTGCTTTCTAGTTGTCCAAGATACAGTTGAACTAAAAACTTTCAGAAGAAATCCAAATGTTGCCTTACGACTGTAATCGTTGGCCCAATCTTCATCAGCATATGTGATTAGGGGTGTCCCTTCTTCTTTAGGAAGGTGCAGAGCTAGGTGTGAAGTTCCTTGTAAATAGCGAAGAATGCGCTTCAGTGACTCCCAATGAGGTTAGTTGCACAGCTTTGAAACCTACTGAAATAATTGACAGAAAAACTCAGGTCAGGTCTGGTGCATAACATTAAGTGCATCAAACTGCCTATGAGCTCTCTGTATGGCTTGATGCCAATTATAGAGGTTGATCCTCCATCTTCAATAGGGGGTTTTGTCTCCATTGGAGTTTTAGCTATTTTGCAGGTCTTGTAATGATATGAAATTATACATATCAATATATTATTTAAATCTATATTCAAAATTACTATATTTAATATTCGAGCGGGTAGTAAGATTTATTTGTGTAGAACTGTTGAGTTGTAAGGTGTGGTGAAATCCTTCTACGTCTCTATTTAAAAAGACAACGCACTTTCCGTGGAAAGAGACGCACCTGGATGACCTCACCCCTTTTCTTCTAGGAAGCTTCGAGAAGGAAATGTCGCTTGATATACCCCTTGAAATCCGCACATCTCCTCACTGCTAGTGATCCTTCCTTCTCGACAAAAACACGTATAGCTAAGATTAATTTAACGCAATAGTCGGGCTTTTATCAAAATATAAAATGCGTGTGATAACTAGCTAAAAGTAAATAGTTCATTAATTTAAAATTAAAATAAAAGACTATAAAAAAAAGAAATACCAGAACTTTTAATTTATAAAATAATACCATTAATTATGCAATAATATCACCCTTACGATGGCATATAGACATTTCTTATCAGGCTAGCGTTTTAAATTATACAGTCTCCATGTTAAATTTGCATAAAAGTATTTGGATATAAGATGGTTGTAAGACATATACCATCGGTTCTTGCCTTATAGCAATCCTTATTACCATCCTGATCTCTCTTGATGTTGAAGACCCAGCGACAGGAGATAGCTTTCCTACCAGGGGGTAGGGAAGTCAGTTCCCAGGTGTCATTTTTCTTGAGGGAATTCATTTCCTCTTCTACAGCTAGCATTCAGTTCCTCTCATCAGGTCTTTAGGCAAATTGTCAAGAAAGCTTTCTGCATTCATAGCAAATGCTACATAATCTTGCAAATAGCATGGTTTCATGCGTGGGCGTGAGCTACGATAAAGTTCACCTTCATATGATAGTGGAGGCGTTTCTTTGTCCAATTCTTCATGACTGGCTTCGCCTGAAGGTGGGATGGCTTCCTTCTGATGGAATGGTAACTGTTTCACAAAGTAGTGGTGCTCTCACTGCTGGAGGTGTGGTCATATTTTTCTCACTCCAAATGGCATTTTCATTAAAAAAACATGTCACATGCCAAGACAATCTTTCTTGTGGTAGGGTGTTAGCCATTGGGGCAATAACCGGCCAAGATGCACTTTTGGGTACGATTGTTCAGTTTCCCTTTAAGTAGCTCATTGGAAATGCGTACATAGCCAACATAGCCAAAAACACGCAATTTTGACAAGTTTGAGCGTTGACTATACCAGACCTCAGCAGGAGTTTTACAATCCAAGGCTACTGTTGGGCTTCTATTAACAATATATAGTGTTGTCATCACAGCCTCTGACCAGAGATCATTCGAAACATTTCCGCTTTATAGCATGCACCGCACACGCTCCATTAGTGTTCTATTCATGTGTTCACTTACTCCGTTTTGAGAGGGTGTATATCTGATAGTATATTCAAACTGTATACCTTTGAATTCAAAGTATTTTCTTATCTCTGAAGATAAGTGTTCTCCACCTTAGTCACACCTGAAGTGACTTATTCTTTCATTAAAGCGAACAGTTGCTAGAGCTTCATACTTCTTAAAACACTCAAATACCTCTGACTTTTCTTTGATCGTGCACACATAGGTAAAGTGACTGTAATCATCAATTATGGTAAGTATGTGTGATGATGTAGGGCTGATTGGACCCATAACATCACTGTGGACAAGCTGCAAGGGGCGCTTAGCCCTTGAGCGAGTTTTTACATGAGGCAATTTAGTCATCTTACCTTGGATACAATACTCACATGAAGATTCTCGAGTTGTAAGTTTTTGTTTACACACATCGTTCATTCCATCAACCATTTCACTAAGAGACTTCAAACTGGTATTGCCAATATGCGCCAGTTGTTTATGCCATAGATTTGTACAATCTACCTCAGCAACATTGGCACAGGTATTTTGAACAGAAAATGTCACTAAATACATTTTGGCAGACTCGGATGCAACTGCTACAAGTTTATCATGCTTGAAAATTTTTGCTACACCTTCTTCAAAAAGTACCTTGCATCCATTGGAATCCAGTCGTCTGACTGATAAGAAGAGGTCTTGTAGACCAGAAACGTTAAGAAAACTTCCCAGCTTGATCACATTGATTTTTCCATCCATCTCAAAAGACGCACAGAGATCTCCAACTCCTGTCGCTTTTAAATTTTCACCTGATTTTGCGAGCTTGATATTCGCAGGACTTGGGAGAGTATGAATATTGGTCAGAAGATGACAATAAGTAGCACAGATCATGTGTTCTGAAGCTCCTGAATCTAGATACCAGGATGTAAACAAAACAGAATCCACTTCCAAGGACGTGTTGGCTGCCAAACTGAACTCCGCTTTCTCAACTTCGGCGACTTGGGCTTTCTTTTTATTTTCACTTTGTTTCTTAAGTTTACAGCATTCTGAGATCACATGTCCAAAATTTTTTACAAAATATGCGCTGAAGTTGACTTCGCTGAGTGTTTTGGTTAGGCCTAGTTTGTTGATAAAAAGATAGAGACTGTTTCTTATGGCTCTCTGTAACTTTCCGATTTGCTTGGGTCATAAAGGAATGTGTGGTTATGTCTTCTGCTGTTATACCCTCAGAAAATAGTTTCTGTTCCTCATCTAATAACTTATTATTTACGAAGTTCAATGTCAATTTTTCAGCCAAAGTCTCAAGAGCAGTAACAACTACATTGTATTCGTTCAGCAAAATAATTGAAAGATGGCAGACAGATCTAATTCCCCTAATGTCGCACCCATTGACTGTAACTCACGAATCAATTTATCAAATATATTAAAATGTACCTCTAAAGTTTCACTTGATGGATCGAACTTCATCAATAAAAGACTTTTACATAAAAGTAACTGGTTAGCTATGACTTTTCTTGCTTGTAGGTTTCATAAGAGAAATACATATATTAAATGCAGATTCTTTATCCTTGGCCCATTCAAGAACGTGGTCTGAAAGTTTCTGGACTAATTGAGACTTGCATTTTCGATCTTTTGTCTTCCACTCTGCCAGTTCTTTTGTCTTCTTA
Organism: Timema cristinae; assembly: GCA_039000515.1. NCBI lineage: Eukaryota > Metazoa > Arthropoda > Insecta > Phasmatodea > Timematidae > Timema > Timema cristinae. The sequence continues at coordinate 44,711,424 of JBCFYV010001001.1, forward strand.
TTTGATATTTCAGAACTATCAGCTTCATTGAAAACTACTTTCGTTTGGTAATCACTTGGAACTACTTTCAGCAAATTGAGTTCATCAAGCAGCATTTCCATTTTAAACTTCCAGTTATTGAAGTTTGAACCATCAAATATTGGAACACAACACTTTTCCTCATCTGTCATGGCGGCTAACAAGGCGTCTTCTTGGATAATCTTCTAGAGGTTAATGTTAATGTTGATTCTCGATGCACACAGACAATAATAAATATTCATTCATTTTAAAGGACTCTGGGCCCATAACCTGAAAACGTGCCACCACAGGTTTTTATAACATTTACTCTATGAACATCAAACATTAGCGGATTGAAAAGTAGTTTATTAACCGAAATATTAATATGAATTAAAAAAAACTAAATACATATCTGAAGGCAAGAACATACAGAATGTTTAGACATGTCCGAGTAGTGTTTGGATTGAAGAGTAGTCCATTTATTGTGGAAACGGTACTTCAGTAATATCTTCGTAATGAGATTAAAAACTGTGCGGACAAGGAAAAGCACTCCCTAATGACAAAAGTGTTAGCCTAAGTTTTTATGTTGATAATGTTGCTACCAGTGTTGATACTGATTAAGACCATGTGACTATAGAGGAGATAGCTTGCACAACATTATCTTCAGGAGCATTTAGATCTTTGTGAACGGGAGCACTGTTTCGAATTGAAGGAGAAACTGAAGTGTTGTCTGTGTTAGATAATGTGTGGAATCGAAGGGAATATACACTCAGTGTGAACATGAGCTGGGTCGATGGGGCAAAAGTGCCAGAAACATACAAAGAAATTAATGTTGTCAGTTGCGCAAAGATCCATTGTTGTTTGTGATGTTAGTAAGGAAGCAAATGGCTGCAGGAACCCATGCCTAACTGGCCCAGTGAAAACTTTCCAGCATGAAGAGGAAGAGTAATTGATACAAGTAATGCCAACCTATTTGGTATATATAATGACTGTGTTATTTGGACCAGGATAAGCCATCCTTAAGGTGGAAGGATGGAACACTATTGAATGTGGAATTATTTCTTTGTACTGTTGGATAAAGTGGAATTTTGTGAAACAAAGAAGAGAGTTGTTGAGCGTTGATCATGGTTGCTATGCTTTTGTAAAACGGAATAAAGGAGATTTTCAGTAGTAAAAAAATAATACCTATCTGGACCTTGCAATAGCATGCTATTCCATGTAAATTGAATAGGTAGGTAAGCATTAGCTGTGGCATTACCATTCATAGTTTATTTCTACCGCTACTATTCTTGTAATAGGCCTAATTGTAACTAGTAAGAGTAAGGGCCTAACTACAGAGTCCATAAACTCCACATCCTTATAGTCCTTAGAAATGGAAATCACATCTATACAGTCCATGTCGATATATGTAATCCCGTGGCCGTGCCAACCAATAATAAAGTTGGAAACAATATTCAACTAACCTCTTTAAAAGAAAATTTTCTAGAGAAATGTGAACGTTATCTGTGAAGCAAACAATATCATAGCTTACAAATTAATAACCAAAGTAACTAGATAACATAATTTGATCAAACATCCAGGATTGGCTACATTTGAAAGGTAGAATAGGCATATTCCCAAATAATAGCCTCCTATATTTAAAATATGAGCTAATAGTTTGTCTAATTGCTAAAAAAATGCCTTTGGTGCTTTCATTTATATACGCGTGCGCCATTACGGTACATTGCTGTGATTGGTAGAACTTATCAGTCCATATCAACTTGCCCTAAAGGCCCAGACACAGACTCCGTATCCGTAGGTCCGTACTCCGTGCTCCTGGTCTATAAGAAATTCTACTCACGATTACAGTCTCTGTAATCATGTGATCGTTTCAACCAATGAGATAGTAAGAGACTTCATCCAATCAAAACATTTGAAAGAAAATAGTCTACAGCACTGAGCGTGTGTCAAGCAGTCAGCTGATCAAAGAAAAAGAAACCAAAAACAACTTTGTTGAGAAAACTTCCAGTATTTATATAAAAATATAGGTTAAGAACAATCACAAGAAATATATTTATAA
>JBCFYV010001001.1:44721790-44814074 GCA_039000515.1 Timema cristinae
GTGAACGTTATCTGTGAAGCAAACAATATCATAGCTTACAAATTAATAACCAAAGTAACTAGATAACATAATTTGATCAAACATCCAGGATTGGCTACATTTGAAAGGTAGAATAGGCATATTCCCAAATAATAGCCTCCTATATTTAAAATATGAGCTAATAGTTTGTCTAATTGCTAAAAAAATGCCTTTGGTGCTTTCATTTATATACGCGTGCGCCATTACGGTACATTGCTGTGATTGGTAGAACTTATCAGTCCATATCAACTTGCCCTAAAGGCCCAGACACAGACTCCGTATCCGTAGGTCCGTACTCCGTGCTCCTGGTCTATAAGAAATTCTACTCACGATTACAGTCTCTGTAATCATGTGATCGTTTCAACCAATGAGATAGTAAGAGACTTCATCCAATCAAAACATTTGAAAGAAAATAGTCTACAGCACTGAGCGTGTGTCAAGCAGTCAGCTGATCAAAGAAAAAGAAACCAAAAACAACTTTGTTGAGAAAACTTCCAGTATTTATATTAAAATATAGGTTAAGAACAATCACAAGAAATATATTTATAACTTTATTCTAACTATCAAACTTAAAACGATAAGTGTTTGCAATAGCCTGAAAATGCTAAACAGATGTAGGCCTACTAATATTTTGGATGGAAAATCACTAGTATCCATAATTTATCAATCACAAAAAAATAAATGACGCTATTGAATAGAGAATAAACCAAATAGGGATGTTGAACCTACAAAAGCAAAGCCAATATTACTGTGAACTTGGTATTTCTCAGAAGACAGTTTCCTAGAAGTCGCTCTTCCTAGGGTGTTTAAATTTTTAGAAGAATGTTTCTGAAATAGGTCTGCGTGTAGCCATCTTTTCATTTTGTATATGTTTCCATAGCGACGGATTCTACCACGATTCTTTATTTCAAGGTGCATGCGCATATTTACTCGGCTGTATTGGTAGTCAGTATTAACAAGTCCGTAGAAAGTTATTATTATTATTATTATTATTATTATTATTATTATTAGCACCGCGTCTTACTACCCGTTCGGGTTATACGCACTTACGCTAATGTGTAATGGTAGGGTGATTGTGAGATGAAATGAAGGACCTACAGTTTAACGTGGAATCCGAACCACGGTGGAGACCTGGCATTCCCCACATTCACAAGATGTCTTGTCAGAGGTGAAGGAAGGATTTGGTAATCAGATAAATCGGTGCCGGGACCGAGGATTGAACCCCGGCCGCCAGCACAGAAGTCTGACACCTTACTCCTAGACCACCAGGTCACGTCCGTAGAAAGATAAAAGTTGGGCAACTTCTACAAAGTAAGGACTTACAAATAAGGACTCTGTGGCCAGAGCAATCTAATATTGTAGCATCGATTTCTAACGGACCACGGACCTACGGATAGTCTGTGTCTGGGCCTTTAGAAAGCTAAAATTGTTTCAACTTCTACCGGAGTGGTAAGGACAAAGACTGGGTCGAGTTCACTATTATTCTCGACAAATCAAACCTATCATCATATAAGCTATTTTAAATTCAACCATTTTAAACATTAATATGTACTTACTCTTGTGATGACTCTATTGGTATTCTAAGTGTTGATCCAGGTATTAGAATACCTTCGAGTAATGGAAGTGTCTTAGGCAACGTAACAACCGATGCCATTCTTCTTGAATCAAGCTTTTCTCTAATCACACTTGCTTTTGAATTATACTTGTCTCTAATCTCTTGGCACACGTATCATTAGGCGAGGGGGGGACTTGGTGTGATAACAACTTAAGTTGAATATGCAACCTTATTTGCAGACGCAATAAGGACTTAAAAAATGTTGCAGGCTTAAAAGTTCCACGTTCACAACTGTTTTTAGCCAACATAAGAAAATAAATTAAACTAGGCACGAGTAGGTTCTAAATAGAATCATAGGAAGAACCAGAAAATAAGATTAGTTTTAAATTATTTCATAGAATAGACCAAAGTGCAAGTATAGTTCAAATAAGTCTGGTGGTGCAAATCAACGCGTATAGTTTCTTAAGATTGCCAAATGTAAGTTTACAAAATTTATATTTTGAATCTGTGACACGAGAGCATGATTTTGATGTTTTGAATTTAGTGAATACCATAGATAATAGAATGACCATACTATTTATATGTGCTAGAACATTATTATAGTACTAGCGGTGGGCTACAGAACTAACTCACGTAAGCGGGAGGTTTGAATTGTTTCATATTATAGTGATCTATGAAACAGTTTATTCTTGCTACTTATTTAATGATAATATTAAGTGAATTTTAGTTATTAAGATTAAAATAATCTATAAAAATTATATCAATTTTGAAATAATAAATAAAAATACAGGTACTATTTCGAAAGTGGAAATTTTGTTTAGAGGCCCTACATTATTGTGTGAAAGAAATACCAAAATATGTATATCCTAATTATAACATCCAATTGCAATTAACAGGAGTACACTAACTATGCATTGGGAGGGGGGTCATAACATTTTCATTGAAAACTAATTTTATTGTTACTTTGTTTTGGTACATCATCGCATTAAAATATGTCGTGCACACAAAATCTAATTGCAAGAAGGAAATTAAGTCAAAACCAACAAAACAAACTGAATTTATATTTAAAAAAAAACCTACTTGATAATAAAGAGAAGAAATAAACCATAACCAAACAATTAACGTTGTTATTAGGGTAAAAATGGTTCAAAAGTAGTTTTTTTCTAAATTTAGAGCCATGATATAAATGTAGCAGGCTACCAAGCTTTTGTACATCTATTGAGTCCATAACCATGACCTTAATACCTCAAAATTCAATTCAATAACAAATAAAACCAATATAAAAGAACACAAAATATTAAGATTGGGATGGACATCTCGAGGTTTTACAAATCTCTTTTCCAAGTAGTTCCATTTATTATCAGCTCACCAGAGGTGCGCTGCTGTAGCTATAGCATTCACCACACTGACTCCACTCACCCCCTCTATAATACCCACCTTTCAGAGTGTCCTCACATTCAACAGGAAGCCCCCTCTACCCCCCCCCCCCTGCCAAACCTCTACCTAAACCATTCAAGTTTCAACTTTGTTGCTACTCAACAAAAGACAAGCTATTCACCGTTATACTCACCAAGGAATGGTGCCGAGTTTTGAGCTGCAATCTAGGTGTTTTATAGAGTGGCGTACAAAGTCAACGGACAAGGGCTCGAATCCCTGTCAAGGAATAATTTTTCTGAGCTACCTTAGGAAATCATTATTTACAGTATATTGTGATATTTTTATTTAGTTTGTTTATTACTATAAAAATATATACAAATATATTTTCTTCCCTATATTAAAAAATATAGCTATTTTTTTCGGCGATATAGTTTTTACGGTCACTACTTGCGCTAATTATTTAAATACATGGTATAAGGAGGCTAGAATTAAAATTAGTGCACCACAATTTGTTTGTACAGATAGTAGAAAAACCAAAGTGAAAACCACACTTTGTTCTAGGTGACAGCACGTTTAAAAAAATTGGAAATATCTTTTAAAAAATTAATGAGTTAATAAAAGGTGGTCAAAGTTGGCAAAAAATTGACTTTTTTATATTTTATTTCAATTAAAATTTAATTTACGAACTGTGCGCCTACTTCACTTTACAAATAGGCCCTACTGTTAACTTTTGCCGTACACCATACTAACAAGAACATTGTATTATATGATCTAAAATAAAATCTTGTAGCATCCAAAAGGGGCAGATGCCAACAAAACACATAGCATAATATAAAAACTAATAAATGGGGGGGGGGGGTTTACCCAGCGCGAGTGCCGAGGAGTTCTAGGTTGTAAATGCTTAACACAAAACATTACAGTCCCACAACTCACAACCCTCGAACCAGTTTGTGGATTTTATAAATGTGACCCTCTATCTCAACCAGACAGCAAGAGACTGCAGCCTTCCTAAAGTTCATACTAAACCAAAATATTAGATGAATTTCCTTGGGAATGATGGGGCATATATCAGAAAGATACAAAACAGGTCAAGAAAGGCCGATTTTTATTAGTAACGCTCACAGTTTGATTCAGAGTATACAATATATATAGGTAAACAACATTATGACTCGAAACCAATGAAAATATTCCATAGAAAAGTTAACATTTGTTTTACAACATATGTATAGTGTACGCGAGACTAATAAGAGACTTTATAAACATAGTCACACGGTATTACATAAAAATGTAACTCAATGAAGTTAACCATAACTCCATCTTGAAGAGGCGCCCTTCTAGTAACACTAAATTATTAAATATTTTATATTTTTAATATCAAATATTTGTTTCCTATTTTTAATATTAAATGTTCGCTCAGAATAAAAGGAGCTTAGCAAATGACAACAAGCAATCTTAACTCAGCAATCAAAAAAGTATCCCTCAAGAATTAGCGTATTACAATATGATAAAATTTTATATATCAAATAGTTAACCATTAGAAATGGCGCGTAAAAAGTTTTGCACAAGTTACAATTCAAATATCAGATAGTAATCCATAATAAATTAACGACAAGACCAAGAAAATGGTTTCCGTGAAAGTTATTAAATATTCCTAAATACATTATTACCTAAACTATCGAAACTATCGAAATATAAATGACATTACTGTTGATAAGGCGCAATGACCTGGTTTTAAAAAAAAACAAGGAAATGTTCCTAACCATAAGATATAAATTTAGATGTATTTAAATATATGGCCGAAAAAGAATTTTGAAAAGTATCATAGTATATAAAAAAAGGTTTTATAAACCAAAACAGAATTTAGATCTTACATTTTAGTCGCAGAAAGCCGGAGCTTATGTTATTCCTGCTATGACACAGGCCCAATTGTGTCGTTATCGATACAGAGAACAGAATATATACAAAACTCAGTAGAGGACGAAAGGAGAAGGGGTGGGATACATTCTGGACTTAAATGGAACAATATGCAAGCATGCTGAGCTTCGGGAACCTTCTCGTAACGGGAACTCGTTACTGCGCATGTCCAGCCAGCCCTGGGCGTCGGCTGAGCTTGCCAGTCATTATGCGCTCTTAGTGTCTTGTTCTCCCGGGTCAGTGAAAGTTCGTCCGGAGGTTTTGAGCCGTTCTTCCCCGCAGGCCCAGTCAATAAGCGAATGCAGTAAGTCTCTTCTATTTGTTTTGTTTAAGCGTCTCCCATATAACGTCCAATGCTACAATCTGAATCAAATAAAACTCGCTAAACCATGATTCAATTTAAAATCATTAATGTATTATTATATTATAATATAATTATAAAACATCAAAAACCAAGTCTCTTCCTTTTTATTGCTACGTTCAGATCATAGGTTACTAATGGCTTAATCTGATAGGGTAGCGATTAGGAAAGTAGCCAAGAGGAAGTAAACCCGCATTTGTATGGAGTAAAGATGGGAAAACCAGAATGATAAATCACGCATGGAAAACCGTTAAAGATATATATATTTAACGGGAAAACCATCTTCAGTTCAGGCAAATGAGATTCGAACCTTGACCTCTCCATCAATGGCGATGAAACCAACTCCAAGAAAAGGCTGTGGGTAAATAATTTTGTAAAATAATATTTACTTTGTCTCGACCCCTCGGAGTGAAAATATTGTTATTGTCAAAAAATCGAAATCGAGATTTTGATAAATGTCGACGTTTCATAAGCCCCTGAAAAAGAAAAGGTTGTTTCCGCAATGCCGTCTGTCTGTATGTTTGTCACATAGTTTGGTTTAGAATCGAAACCATTTTACCGTTTGGGCTAAAACTTTGTATCTGGGGTTTTCATAAGGTCCCCCTACCCCATACCCCCAAGGGTTTTTTGGAATTAAATATCCAACCATACATTTAAGGCTAGTTTATTGAAAGGCCAAAAGAGAATAAATCTATTTTCTCGAAAAATGCTCTGATGATTTTGATTAAATTTTATATCTAAACACAGTTTATTATTATAAACAAGATGGACATTTTAATTTTCTCATGAACATGACTTTTAGGGTACTTTACATAGGGGTTTTTCAAATTTTCATCACTTCTCCGCAAATATTTGAAACTCGTAATAACTTATCATTTTAAAGTTGTAGTACTAATAAATGTAAAAATCTTTTATTTGCAATATTTTTTTATAAAACCAATAAGTTTTGAGATATAAACATATATGTATACAAGTAGTAAGTGGGGGATTATAAAACATGGCAATAAGCCAACAACTGACGTAATTAATTGTGTGTATGTGACATCATAAGATAATTAAGGACGTATGATAGTATGACGTCACATTATATATAGGATTTGAATAATATTAAGTGACTGACAGATAATTAACTGTGCAGGCATGTCTACAGTGACAGATAATTTGTGGTTTAAGTACTGAGGTACATTATGTCAGTTGGACGTAATGACTTCATATTTTTCTTAATAGGAATATATAACAACTGCCGTAATTAATTGTGTGTACGTGACATCATAAGATAATTAAGGTCGTATGATAGTATGACGTCACATTATATATTGGATTTGAATAATATTAAGTGACTGACAGATAATTAATTGTGCAGGAGTGTTTATATAGTGACAGATAATTGTGGTTTAAGTGCCTAGGTACATTATGTCAGTAGGTCGTAATGACGTCATATTTAAAAAAGTTATATGCTCTTACTAAGAATATATAATTTAAATGAGAGGGAAATATTACTAGAAATGAAAAAATAAGTACAAGTTTTTCCACATTTAATTATTATAAAAAAATATACATATTTCACAATTTATTATTGTTATCCATAAAAAATACAAAGATCATCAAAATATGGGATAGGATCGGATGGATCTACAAACGATTTGGAGGCGAGGGTATTGTCTACAAATATTACTAGAAATGAAAAATAAAATACAAGTTTTTTTCACATTTAATTATAATAAAAACATAGACATATTTCACATAGTATAATTATAAAAAGTGTTTAGTAGTTACTTTTATTTCAATTTTTAACCATTATTACCAAGATTAATTATAAATAGTGTTTAGTAGTTCCTTTTATTTTAATTTTTAACCAGTATTACCAAATATTAAAACTATTGACATGATTTTTTTACAATCCTAAGCTTGATAGAACTGTCAACCCCTATTCCTTCATAAATTAATACAGACTTTGATTCGTTAACAAGGTCAATATGCTCTTTTTTACAAATGTTTGAAAACTTTTTAGGTAGAAAAAGCCTACGATGTTATCTTGTAAATAGGCATTTACATAAATAGCTCTTCCACCCTTTGTGTCTCTTTCATTAAAAGATACAATATCTAGTATTGTATTCTCCTTTAAACTTCTTAGAGAAATATATTGAATGTCGTCGGTCTTGGCTGAGTTGAAATCATTTATAAACTTGTCCATATCTTGAAAAAAAAATTCAAACAAATATATTATAGAAATAATAAGAAGACAGAAACTATTTAAAAAATAAATAAATAAATTATAAATTACCTTGTTTTAATCTGCTGTAGTTTTATCTGCACTCAGATAACCCCGCCTAGCTTGTAGGTTGGTCTCAGAAGCGTCGACTAGATCGAAGTCTAATGTAGGTGGCTGTTTAAACACAAGTCTTCAACTAATTCAATTTTAATAATTTTAACGTCTTAAATACATAGCGTACTGTCTAGCTCTCAAGGTGAACATCAACTATGTATTCAACTCACTACCACCTAGTCATAGAGAAGCGAGACCAAGGACAATCACGTATATTCTAATTAGATATTCAGGTCATAAAAAGTATTCAACCATCGAGACGAGATTATAACGGCCAAGGCTTATCACGTATATTTCTAATTAGATATTCATGTCGCTGCTGAAAGGCCAACTACATTTGAAATCAACACACATGCTTAAGATGAAGGTCTGTTCAGGAAAACACATTAAGATGGTGTACTGTAAAAGGCGTACATATTAGATGATAGATGTATAATCTTCAACATGTCGTGTTCATCAGTAGTAGATAGTTCTGCAGGACGTAATTATGAACGTGTATATAAAGTGTCAAATTATTTAACTGATTTAGCAACATGCGAATGCTTTGACTATCCGCATAAATTATCAAACCCGGGTTGTTTGTTAGTAATTAAAGAATACATAGAAGAAAAAGCAATAGAAATATACCTAGAACAAACCAGTTATTTTACAAATTCAATTATTTTGGAAGGACACCGCGAACAATATGCAAATAATGTCACAACGAGATACCACATATGTGCAGAAAATTGTTTCGTAAGAAGAAATGGAAATTACTGTCCACAGTTTGGAAGAACTTGTTGCGACTATGTTTTTTGGAAGTTTCTTCATGTAGAGTCGGCTTTGAAAAAACATTAAAGAAGATTGGAGTAACGAAAATCGAGGAGGATGTTTAAAAGATTTTGGGTAATATAGAACCTATATATATATATATATATATATAATATATTGTATTTTGTTTTATTGATTTACTGATTATGCTTTGACTTTCCGCATTAATTATCAAACCCAGGTTGTTTGTTAGTAATTAAAGAATACATAGAAGAAAAAGCATTAGAAATATACATAGAACAAACCAGTTATTTTACAAATTCAATTATAGGAGTATGTTTAAAAGATTTTGGGGTTATAATATAGAACCTATATATATATATATATATATTGTATTTTGGTTTATTGATTTACTGATTATGCTTTGACTTTCAGCATAAATGATCAAACCCGGTTGTTTGTTATTAATTAAAGAATACATAGAAGAAAAAGCATTAGAAATATACCTAGAACAAACCAGTTATTTTACAAATTCAATTATAGGAGGATGTTTAAAAGATTTTGGGGTAATAATAGAGAACATATATATATATATATTGTATTTTGGTTTACTGATTTACTGATTATGCTTTGATTTTCCGCATAAATTATCAAACCCAGGTTGTTTGTTAGTAATTAAAGAATACATAGAAGAAAAAGCAGTAGAAATATACCTAGAAAAACCAGTTATTTTACAAATTCAATTATAGGAGAATGTTTAAAAGATTTTGGGGGTAATAATATAGAAGCTCTATATATATATATATAATTGTATTTTGGTTTATTGATTTACTGATTATGCTTTGACTTTCTGCATAAATTATCAAACCCCGGTTGTTTGTTAGTAATTAAAGAATACATAGAAGAAAAATCATTAGAAATATACCTAGAACAAACCAGTTATTTTACAAATTCAATTATTTTGGAAGGACACCGTGAACAATATGCAAATAATGTTACAACGAGATACCACATCTGTGCAGAAAATTGTTTCATAAGAAGAAATGGAAATTACTATCCACAGTTTGAAAGACCCTGTTCCTTCATGCAGAGTAGGCTTTGAAAAAAACAAAAAAAAATTAAAGAAAATAGGGATAACGAAACCAAGGAGGATGTTTAAAAGATTTTGGGGTAATAATATAGAACCTATATATATATTATAAATATATTGTATTTTGTTTTATTGATTATAAAATAAAATATAAAATTTACAATGTTTGTTTGATTTAAATATTATTTGGATGTATATTTTCATAATTCCTAACTATATCCTGTCTTACAACTGTTCCAGGGCTACTAATATAGAACATATATATATATATATATATATAATGTATTTTGGTTTATTGATTATAAAATAAAATATACCATTTTTGTCTGATTTATATGTTATTATGATGTACATTTTCATATTTCCCAACTATATCCTATCTTACAATAGACTGTGTTGAGTCCATTTTTTAAATTTATAAAGGATCTTGAAAATATTATCTAATTAATTGAATGAAACTTAAAATACTTTTTTGACAAAGAATTACTCTGTTTAATATTTTTTTACCGTCAAGACTTACCTCACTGTCGCTAAATAACTCATTTTTGTTCATATTGAATATCGAATGAGATGACAATTTGACCACCTTGATCTATCAAAGCAGTGAATTTCCGGATCTCCTTTCCCTTATCGATGGCAAGGTCGATTTCTTTATCCCAATCTTCTGCCAACGTTTCTATAGGCTCCAGCTCCGTCTTTACGTTCCAGTCTTCGTCACGGTTGAGATGTTCTTCTGCTTCCTCTAGAGTGAGTAGTCCTCCTTTGGCAGGATCCTTGTAGTAATTGTCAGCGAATTCCTCCCAATAAATATCGTCGAATGATTTTTCCCTTTGTTTTTTCAGAGCCAATTCAGCATGAAGGTACTCCCAAGAAACAAATTCACAACATGTACGTTTGAATTGTGGACAGTAGTTATGTGATGATGTCTTGAAGCAATTATCTGAACAAATAGATATGTAATTTTTATGTTATATACTGGATGTTCTCTGTAATCTTCACGTACTATATTACCAGTAAAATAACTTGGCTGTTCAAGACTAATTTCAAGTTCTTTATCATCCTTATATTCTTTTACAATTAATAGACATCCAATACTGCTTTGCTTGTGCTGAAAGTCGAAACAGTTACATCCCGCTAAGTCAGACCAAGGTGATTCAATTTTATAAACTCTCCCGTATTCACGATCGACAGGAACAGTTATCACTGATGATGTTGAAGCCATGATGATCAATATAATATATAGTTAATATTCCCGACTTTCCTTATTATATATATAATATATATATATCATATATAATATATATATAATATTATATATATATATATATATATATATATATATGTAATCATTATGAAATTTTATTGATTGATTTCTATTAAGTATTCAACTTACTACCAGCTAGTCATAGAGAAGCAAGACCAAGGCCAAGCACGTATCTTTTAATTAGATATTCAAGTCGCTGATGAAAGGTGTGGTGTGGAAATCAACACACATGATTTTGAAAGGTGTGTTAAGAAAAACACATTGGGCTGGAGGCCCATAAAAGGAGAATTTAACTATACCAAGTTATCATTTCATTGACATCTTGTCGGCTGAAAAGAAGTTGTCACGTAAAAAACAACACCAAGCTCTCTGGTAAAAGTAAGCATAATTTTACTATAATTTCTCTAGTGTTCAATTTATTAGTTAAACTAATATTTTATATTTTTCTATACTTATTTGTTTTTATTTTAATTTTTGTGTGTTTCTCTATTCTCAATATATTATTTAAACTAACAATTAATTTTATTTGTTCTTTTTTTGTGTCTAACGAACAATCATTTAAAACTGACGAATCTAGCGACAATGCCAGACCTTCAACTTCAGACATTAACAGATAACGCCAACACATTTTTGATTATGCGGCGGGTACAAACACTATTGATTCATTTACCATAATAAGGGAGACAGGACGATCTTATACTCGGTTAAAACACCTTAGGCAGGGATATTTTAGTTCGATTCAAGCTTTTGATTACGAACGTGAGTCCACTGCATTATCTAAAGACGTGTTTCTCTAGTCTATTAGCATACTTGCTTAAAGGTACGGCACCTTACGATTTAATTGGACTCACGATCACGAACACGGATAATAATCTCGATAAACCGGTCGGGCTATCGTACCGTAGATGTGATCAAATTGATGTGAACAGTATTATGAATACATTAACAAAAGTCATTCAGAGTAATGCCAGATTTGGTATAGCCGATGTATTGATGATTAAAGTGAATCATATCAAAATGATTATGGGCAACGGTAGAGCATTAAAGAGAAAGTACCTTCCAAACGATTATTTGAGTCATCATAAAAGGAGTATAGTAGTTGTTAAATCATTTACGAATTGTTTGGCACACGCTATAGTAATAGCGATAGCCAAAATTACAAACGATATTAATTATAAATCTTATACTAGGGGGTGTAAAATTAACAATGCGGTAGATAAGCTTCTCGTAAAAACTTGCGTAGATTTATCCGGGGGAGGGGGGTGCGAACATCTCGATAAATTTCTAAGTTATTTACGGGACCAATATAAATTACGCGTGTATAATACCCTCTCGACGGTCAATGGATTGTGGTATGAGGGGGTCTCGTCTTCTACTAGGTACATTAACCTATTGTACGATGACGTCACTCATCACTTTAACGTAATAATTAATATGGCAGCCGCTCTTTCGGTTGAATACTTTTGCGACGGATGTAATACCGGTTTTAAAAGAGGTGCAAGACATTCATGTAAGAGTACATGCCCCCAATTTATGTCCATACCTCCGTGTTTGTATGCAAGCGAAAAAAAAGTGTATTGCAGTGATTGTAACAGGTTCTTTAGGTCTGCCACTTGTTTCACTAGCCATAAATCGAATAAAATTGACGGTAAGAAAACAGTTTGTGATTTAAGACAGGTGTGTATTACCTGTGATAAAACAAAGGGGAGTAATCACGAATGATTTAAATCATACTGCGCGACGTGCAGACAGAATAAAGAAAACCCACATCGTTGTTATATGCAGGTGTTGAGTCCCAAGCAGCTTGATGATAAATATCTAATGGTATTTTATGATTTCGAGACTAGACAAGATCGCGCTATAACCAATGATTGTTTTGTGCAGGAACCGAATTTTCTTCACGTACAACACTATTGTGTAAAATGTGAATTTAAAGATAATATGGACGAGGATTGTGACCAATGTGGGAAACGATCTCATTCCTTTTGGGATAATCCGGTAGACGGCTTTATCGACTACCTAAGACAACCGAGGCCGTTTGCCAATAAAATAGTTTGTCTTGGTTATAATGCTAAAGGCTTTGACGCTTTATTTATCCTGAATAGATTTCTATCGCTAAACTGCACCCCTAAAATTATCGCGGACGGAACTAAAATATTCTGCATGACAATGGACCACATACAATTTAAAGACAGCCTAAGTTTCCTACCTATGCCACTGAGACAGATCCCGAAAGCGTTTGGACTAGATTGTAAAAAAGGACACTACCCCTATTTGTTTAATACAGGAAAGAATTTAAATTATATCGGTGAGATGCCCGGTCCCGAAATGTTTGGTGCGGATTATATGAACCCGGATGAGCGAAATGACTTTATGGTGTGGCACGCTGAGAAAATTCGGCAGGGGTATATATTTAATAATAAGTCAGAGCTGGAGTCCTATTGTGTTGATGACGTAAATGTATTACGCAAGGGTTGCCGTACATTTCGTCATTTATTTCTAAATTTGGGTTCGACAGACGTGTTTAGGGAATCTATCACAATATCGTCGGCGTGCAATCGATTATTTAGAAAATTGTTCTTATCCCCCGACACGATAGCCATCCTGCCCAAGGGGGATACAGGTTTGGTGACAGACAGTCTGTGAAAGCCATAAAATGGTTAGTCTATCTGGAGAAAACCCGCCCCAATATTCACATACAGCACGCCTTCAACGGGCGTGAGATAGAAATTTTGGGTAGGAAAGTGGACGGCTACTGTGACGCGACAAAAGAGATTTTTGAGTTTGACGGTTGTTTCTTCCACGGGTGTACATGTCTTTCAAACCGTGACGTGACTATAACAGGGACGAAAGAGACTCTCACCGAGCGATACGAGTGCACTCTGTTGAGAAATCGAGCATTTAGAGCCGCAGGGTACACTGTTACAACTATGAAAGAGTGTGACTTTGACAAAATATTGACTGAAGAGATATAGAGCTAAACAATCACCATATGATTCAAACTGCTCCGCTCAATCCACGTGACGCACTGTACGGTGGACGGTGTGAATCTATGACATTACACTACAAGACTAACCCCGACGAGAAAATAGGATATCTTGATGTCTGCAGTTTATATCCTTGGGTATGTAAATATTTTAAATTTCCTGTAGGTCATCCTATATATATTTTTGTCACCGACGATTGCCCGGCTGACGTTGTAGACCGAGAGGGTCTAATTAAATGCACTGTTCTACCTCCTAGAAATTTGTATCACCCCGTACTTCCCTACAAGACACAATCAAAATTAATGTTTTGTTTATGCTCCTCTTGTGCAAACGAGATGAACCATGGGATTGTTTACACAGCGACTCTGACAGGACTATTACAGGCACATGGATAGTGGACGAGGTTCGACTAGCGCTAGAAATGGGCTACAAGATGGCTAGAGTACACGAATTTTGGGAATATAAAATTACCCAGTTCGATCCTCAGACCAAAGAAGGGGGACTGTTTGTTGAGTATATTAACAAGTTCCTCAAGATCAAACAGGAGGCGTCTGGATACCCTGGATGGGTGAAAACAGACGAGGACAAAGACAATTACGTTAGCGAGTATTACAAAACAGAGGGAATAGTGCTGGATAAAAACGAAATTGTTAAAAATCCAGGAAAGCGCGCATTCGCCAAATTGTGTTTAAACTCTTTCTGGGGACGATTTGCATTGAACGAGAATAAGACACAGACCACCATTGTGAAGAACCCAAAAGACTTTTCTCTCTACTCACCACACCCGGTAAAGAGTTTCGCAACATTATTTTCCCCAATGACGAGGTTGCTTGCGTCTCGTGGACATACCGTGACGAGGCCGCCCTCCCTCTTGACAAGGTCAATGTGCCTATAGCCGCGTACGTGACCACCGGTGTACGTATGAAATTGTATTCATATCTCAGGCACTTGGGCGGTTCTTGTCTTTACTGTGACACGGACTCTATTATAAGTGTGATAAGACCGACAGACACGTACACGATACCGACAGCGACAAGTTGGGTGACATGACAAACGAGCAGACCGCCTACTCAGAGAGCGCGTACATTACAGAGTTTGTTTACGGTGGACCGAAAAATTATTCTTACAATGTGCTTGTCCCCGAGACGAACGAATACAGGTCCATTACCAAGGTCCGGGGTATAACATTAAACTATGAAAATACAAAGATTGTAAACTTTACAACTATTAAAGACATGATTTTGAAATACATGGACCCCGTACACGTGACTAACCCTCGAAAAATTAAAAGAAAAAGAGGCGCCATCGTCGTCTCCCAGTTGGAGAGAAAAAATTATAATATTGTGTTCACTAAGCGTAGGAGATTAAATAACAATACCTCCGTATCCTACGGCTATAGTTGATGCCGGGACCGAACCCCGGCCGCTGGTATAGAAAACTATCAGTCAAATATATATTGATATTTTTTTTCTTTCTCTTTGATTCTAGTGTCATCTGGATTAAGTACAAAAAGATAAATAGAAACGGCATCTCCCCGGTTAGAGCCACCACACACTCTGCAGGTCTAGACTTGAAATGTCCCTACAATTGCAGTATACAGCCCTCGTGCAGGGTTTAGTTAAGATAAATATTTCTATTATATTACCGCGGGAACGTACGGTAGAATATCTCCGCGATCTAGTTTGGCTCTTCGCCACGGGATAGATGTTTTGGCCGGGGTTAGAGACGAAGACTATCGTGGTAATATTTGCGTATTACTCATTAATCACGGCGACACTGTTTTCAGAATTAAAAGAGGTGATAAAATTGTTCAACTAGTATGCGTGAAAATTGATTACCCTAGAGTTGAACACACTGATTCGCTATCAAACACTCAGAGGGGGAAGGGAGGATTTGGATCGAGTGACATCCCTATAAAAGATCGTGTCACCGGTAATTGTAATTTAGTATAATGGATCAAATCAACGCGTCCTTCCTCGCGTACTCAATGAAGCAGAATTTGTGTCTGATGTCTGCCGCGGAGTTGAATAATTTACCTATAGAATTTATTAAAACATACGCGTGTAGAGATATAAATCGCGCTGGAACTTACTCTCTCCTTCTACGCAGCACGAATTGAAAGATTATAAATATTGTTTGGAACATTATAATAGGGGGATAACACAAATTGTTGGACCGCCGTCTATAAAGAAAAAATGTCAACAATGTCTGACATCGTCGTAGACGAGCCGTGATATTTATGTACGTGACTGTTTTTTTTACATTGGTCTCTGGTCATTGACTCTTAATTGGTTGTTTTTTTACAGTGGTCTCCGCACACATTGACTGTTAATTGGTTGTTTACCTTTAAAGTTTTGGTTCAACATCGAACACATGACCAATGTAGTTGTAGATTTTCAGGGGTTTAAAGATGAATGAAATAAGTTTATAATAAAAGAATGTAATATAATATCTATTGGTGGAAGTGATGTACACCCTTTCACACTGATATTAGCGGGACCGTCTAATTGCGGGAAAACTACTTTTGTAAAGAATTTTCTGTTTAAATTTAAAACAGGTGTGCATTGTGGATAAATTTGATAGAATTCTATGGTGTTTCAGCGAGAGAAATTCTATTCCCTCAAGTCAGCACCACGTCACACTACACGAAAGTGTACCGGACAATTTTGATTTGAAGACCGGTGGGGCTCAACCCATAGTGCTGGACGATTTAATGAAAGAGGTTTATTCTAACAAAGTTAGTGAACTTTTTACCAAGGGGAATCATCATAGAAACCTATCGGTTATTCTGATCACACAAAATCTTTTCCATCAGGGAAATAAGTCTCGTGACATCTCGCTAAACGCTAAATACATTGTGGTGTTTAAAAACCCGCGTGATCAAACACAGATAAACTATCTAGCTAGACAAGTTTATCCGGATAATCCATCCGAAATACAAAGAATCTATAGGAAAGCAACCGAATCACCTCACGGGTGTTTGCTCTTTGATCTGAGTCAGAACGCGGACAAACGCCTGCGCTTCAAAACGGACATATTTGACACTATTTGCAAAGTGTTTGTCCCCACTAGACTACTAGATGAAACTAGTCAAGAAAAATAGACACGTACTGTCGGTGTTGAAAACGGCCAGTCCTAAATTGCGCAAAGCTATTCTTAAAGTCGTCGACCCGGATGTTATAACAACACTCGGTGAATGTTCGTTAAACACATTAAACAATAATATTAAAATTAGTAAAAGAGATAAGCAAAAATTAATAAAGAATAAAAACTGTATCCGGAAATTGGCTAGCAACGGTGTTTCGCTGAAGAGAAAAAGAAATATAGTCGTTCAATCGAGCGGCTTCCTGAGCATCATTCTACGGGCTATTCTTTCCGTCCTTGTCGGGGCATTGGTTAAATAATAATATGTCACAACTTAAATAGATGCTTCTCGTACCACCCGAGCTTTTTCGCGATAAACACGATGACCACGCCACCACCGAATTTGTACAGATGAAAAATATTCTGAAATCTAGAAAAAAAATTGGCGATTATCAAAGATTGGCTAGTTTTAGAAAACATCAACAGCGCTATTTAACAGACAGGGAGAGAGCGAAACAACCAATTAAAATACCCATCGTGGGCCCCACAGTATTAAAACGTAGACCGGTCGACCTTGCACGACGGAAAGTAAAAAAAAGACCTAGGAGACAGCCGGTTCCACCTCGATTCCTTTCAGACGAGGCCACATTTCAAACCAGTCCTATTAGTGTAGACTCGCCAGAGAAGGAGGGTGGGTGGGTGGAAGGGGAGTCATATTTTGTGCCTAGATCAGAATCTGATGAAATTGAAACAGGTTCCTCCCACTTATTCGGTAACATAGCCGGAAAATATTTATCACCTTACGTCCACCGTAGAGTGTCTACTGACCCTATATTTGGAATTAGAAAAGAGGGGGATACTTTTAAAATTGGCAATTCGAGTTTCACCGTAGACGATAACGATATATACCTGGGTAACACACACTATAAAGGCACGCAAGGACTTTGGGAGTTGTTGACCAAAAGAAACGTAAATAAAGATATAATTACAGAGAGTGATTTAAAAAAATATAAAGACATACTAATTAACACGAGCGCTCATCGACAAAACTTTGATCCTAACGCGAAATAATGTCCAGTAGAGGTTTGAAATATAAAACAATCATTTCTAAACTGTTTCCCGCCAGACCGCGTTGGAACACGCTAAGATGAGCGCCACGTTAGAAAAATTATATTACAATCTCCCATGACCTTCAGCCTTCTCGACCGCCAGCAATCTTAAAGAGTATAGTCGGTTGGATAAAATAAATGTAGACGAATGGTTAACCGGGCAGGAGGCGTACACTCTTCACCGTAGTTTAGGAAAAAGGTTCCCACGTAACCCGTACAAAGTGACCAATATCGACGATGTGTGGGAGATTGTTCTAGTAGATATGAGAGCTTTAAATAAGGACAACCGGGGCGTTAACTATATTCTAAACATTATTGATGTATTTTCAAAGTATGTTTGGTCTATACCGCTTAAAACAAAATCGGGCGCCGACATCACGCGGGGTATAAAACAGATTTTTAAGGGAGGACGACGACGCCCCCTTTCGATTCAGTCGGACAAGGGTAGGGAATTTTTAAATTCTAAATTTAGAATTTTTTGAAACAAGCGGGCGTTAATTTTTATCATTTGCATAATCCGGATATAAAGGGGGCCGTCGTGGAACGTTTCAATCGCACACTGAAAACTAAAATGTGGAAATATTTCACCGCATTCAACACTCACAACTACGTCGATGTGCTGGGCAAGCTAATTCAAATTATAACGCTAGTGTTCATTCGACTATAGGAATGGCTCCGGCTTCGGTCAAGCCTATTCACGTACTTAAAATACTATGCTAAGGGTTGCGCCTGCGAAAGCGGTGATATAAAATTAAAGTAGGGAAAATTTTGTTCAAGGTAGGCGATCATGTGCGCATAAGTAAAGAAAAAATGATCTTTGACAAAGGATATGAGGCTTATTTTACACGAGAAATATTTAGCATAGTTAAAGTCATTCCTAGATTTCCCCAACCGGTCTATTCGTTACAGGATCTCCGCAGGATGTCCGCAGGATGTCCTATTGAGGGACATTTTTATAACTACGAACTAGTTCGCGTGCGTCGTCCAACGATTTTTCAAATAGATAAAATAGTACAGAGTAAGCGGATTAAAGGCATTCAACATCATCTAGTAAAGTGGAAAGGATATGACAGTTCTTTCAACAGCTGGGTGCCTGCGTCTAACATTAAACAAATATGAGTCAGTTTTATGTAGCACTGCCGTCGGACTCGAGCGCTGAATATTACGAGAATAATACACTCTCATACTATACTACAAAATTGGCACAGTCCATACGGTTAGAACACGACCGGTGGGAGGTGGGACTAGCTGAATTATCCTATCCCGTCGGTTTTGAAATTCTCGAAGATAACATTTTATCGAAAGATAAAGAATTGACGGCAAACGTCGTGGTGACCCAAGTGGGCCGTGTTTCGTTTCCTCAATAAGATTTCACCTCCTTTAAGGAGCATTATAAAAAAATTAAGAGCTCGATAAGTGATAAAGGAGATCTAGAGGTTTTAATATCTGAATTTCAATGGTACATTCTTCGCGTTAAAACAATGTTAACTGAGATTAAAAAACAAAAGGGTGCATGGACTCCCGACAAGTCACCCATAACTACACGATTCAAAAACACAATTTTATTTACGGTGGCGAAAAGAAAATTTAAAATAGAATTTCCTGTTCGTCTCTATGTGGGCATCGGAGACTTAATTACAACCATTCGAAACAGACTACCCAACATAGAGTCACTTAATGCGGTTAATACACATATGAGGGATTTAATGAGCGAGGATATTAAGGGGGTCTTTTTGCGACCTAATCGTAAACTGCCCGGCTCTAGTTCAACCGAAACAGAGCCTGTCTTTGTGTACATAGACATTATAGGACCACAGTTGCTAGGCGACTCTTATGTAAGATGGATTAGAATCATACAGTTCCCCTCCACCACCGCACATCTCGTGTTCTTTCCTATATTCTTTTTTCCCGTCGAAAAATGTAATTTTAACTCTATAAGTATAGGCTTATACGCAAAGTTTGGCGAACGAGTGAATTTTCAATCGGGTCCCGTGCTCACCGTAGCGGTTTTACATTTTAGAGAGAAAAAAAACTAGATAAATAGATACGTGGGATAGTAATTTGACTTAGTCTTAACAATGGAGGGAGAGAGAGAAAACATCGGTCCCGTCTATCCCGCCAGTTATAAAATGCAACGGGGCCGTGGCCTCGGATCGTTTTTTGGGTGGATTATTTCGATTTGTCAAACCGTTGTTTATGATGGGGGCGAAAGCGGTGGGAAAACAAGCGTTACAAACAGGTTCGCACATTTTAGCCGACATAGCGACACGCGAACCCGGTCAAATCTGTGATATAGTTAAAAAGCGCGTCACTCAGGCGGTCGAGGGACGTGGCTTAAAAAGGGTAAAAAAGCGTAAACGACTTCATTCGAAAGTGGGCGCCAGAGCAAAAGGGAACAAGAGAGCTAAAAAAGATATTTTCGATTAATTATGGAGTGTTCAAAAACAGAACTCGATCTTTTCGACGAAAAATGCATTTAAACGGTAATTAAAAATAATAAAGTGGTCTAATACAAACCCATCACTTCAGTAGACAATGACGCTCAGTTAGAGTTTTTTTGCCCCGGAGACGGCGAGTACTTTCGGGACCTCTCTTCGATTAAATTATATCTTCGTATTCAACTTGTGAAAGGGGACGGACACAGGTCGCAGCCGACAATAAAATCGGATGCGTCAACAACTTGTTAAATTCTTTATTCAGTCAAATCAATATCTCTCTCAACGAAACACCCATTACAACCTCGACACACAACTATGCCTACAGGGCTTATTTAGAGACTTTAACTAATTACGGTAGAGACGCCTCCGACACCCACCTAGTGAATGGTATGTGGTTTTTGGATACCCCTGCCGCTAACGGTGAACTCGCTGCATCCATAGAGAACAAAGGCTTCGCCACGAGATTAGACTTGTTAAAACATCTGGTCGACTTGGTGGGACGTTTACACGCCGAAATTTTTAATATTTCATATTTGCTATTGAAAAATGTATCTTTGCGCGTTAAATTAATTCGCAACAAAAAAGAGTTTTATCTGCTCACAGACGCGGACAATTTAAATACCGACGTACGGTTGCGAATTTTAGACGCCACCCTCTTTGTGAAACACGTGGAAGTGTCGCCGACTATTTCACTCGCTATAGAAAAGACACTGTTACGAAAGCCGGTCCAATACCACCTCAATCGGGTGGACGTCAAGTCTGTGACCGTACCCAAAGGATCCAAGTCTGTGAGCCTAAGCAATGTTATTCAAGGGGCTGTCCCTAAAATTGTTTTATTCATAATGGTGTCAAACGATGCGTTTGTAGGCAGTTTGAACACGAATCCGTTTCAACTCATTCATAGAAATCTTGATCGTTTCGTCCTGTATGTAAATGGAATCCAAAAACATTTGCCCATTTTGATAAATTTTGACAACGTCGGCACGTCCACCCTCGCCTATGACACATTGTTTTCGGGATTGGGCATACACCATCAAAACAACGGCCATTTAATCACGCGAGACATGTTCAATAAAGGTTACTTTATGATGGCCTTCGACTTGACTCCCGACAGCGCAGGTCAGGACTCGCACACCAGCCTTCATACAGAGGGGAACGTGAGATTTGAGCTACAGTTCAAGACAGACCTTGACACCGCCATAACCTGTTTGTTTTACTCTGAGTACGAGGGGACGGTGTCGATAGATTCTAATAGGGAGGTGAAAATTAATTATTAACACCTTGAATTCTCATCAAATAGACACACTGCTACTGCGGGGCAAAATTTCAATCTATAAAGGGACATTTCCTTCGGACAAATTACCTCAAAATTTCACTCGTCCCGCCTTATTTGTGGTCAATCTAGACCCTCACACTAAACCCGGTTCTCATTGGGTGATTCTATATTTTTCCAAATTTGGGGAGTATTTTGATATATATGCCAGACGACCGAGCTTAGCGATGACTATATTCTTAAATAAACACTCGACACGATAGATGTACAACCGCAAACGACTCCAAGCTATAGCCTCCGGTGTGTGCGGGCACTATTGCTGTCTGTTTGCCGTTGCCAAGGACGCCGGCTGGAGCCTGAGGAGATTCACAGACCTGTTCTCAACCGCCGACTTGTGCAAGAACGACCGACTGGCCTTCACGCTGTTCAAACGTCGCTTTGGCCACTGTCCAAGGTGTACTACCAGCGGTGCACAGACGTGTGTTCCAGCATTAGATATAAAAGGTATACTAGAGTTGTATTTAATCATTTGTATTCAATTATCTGACAGATGAACATCATATCGGCCATCTTTGATTTTTCATTTATCATAAACTTGAAAAATGAGTGGGTGGTCACCGAGCTAGCCATAGTTTTCATCGACGAGAAACAATCCTCGTGCTATCAATTCAATAAAACCACCGGCTTGTGCTACTCCAAATTGGTTCCAATTCTAAAACAAAATTTAGATAAAGCCGTCGTGCCTTACGCATATAATAAACAAAAAGGAAATTTCTAGTCCCGTCTCACAGGCCAGACATTCATCCCACTACGCGAGGACTATAAATGTCCCTTTGTTGATTTGATCAACTCTAATTGTTGGGGTGTACCGCCCCTTGTCATGACATCACCCCGTGCGCGTTAAAAAATGCAAACGTTTTGGCACGATTCGTCAGATTTCACAGCGCCGAGAAATTGTATAAATTTTGTCCAATCACCGACGACGACGACGACGACGACAACGATGACCACGATACTAGCTTTAATTGTGATTACTGTTGATTACAGGTCATCAGTCTAGACGCAGACAGCGATGAAGAAGGTGATGTGCAGCTGTAATATGGTGCAGGATGAATCACCGTCGTTGCTAACCAAGACTTTCTACCTAAACGACAAACAGAACAAACACGTGGTGGTGGGCCTCTTTCCTAACCGCAACTTTTACGCTCACGTGATGTTTTCATCAAATTCTAATCGTCTAATACTCAGCGTCCCGCAATGGAACTTTCTCGTCAAAGAAATGCCGTTTTGGTCCGACTGTGTGCAGACGTGTGTAAACTTCGAGTCCAGCATGGACGACTTTAACATTGTGGTGAAAAAACTTTTCGGTGTGTGGAAATTGTATCTGAGTGATAAAAAAAACATTCAGATCTACCTGTCTACGGACGAATTAAAAACTCTGTACAATTTTGAAAAATATATCACACGCCATGTAAAATATCTAAATCACCCTAATGTATCGATGTTCATAGACAATACCCTCGCCTCCAAATCGTTTGTAGACCCATCCGATCCTATCCCATATTTTGACTATCTGTCACTGTATGACGATCTTTGTATTTTTATGGATAACAATAATAAATTGTGAAATATGTATATTTTTTTTATAATAATTAAATGTGGAAAAACTTGTACTTATTTTTTCATTTCTAGTAATATTTCCCTCTCATAGAGCATATAACTTTTTTAAATATGACGTCATTACGTCCTACTGACATAATGTACCTAGGCACTTAAACCACAATTATCTGTCACTGTAAACACTCCTGCACAATTAATTATCTGTCAGTCACTTAATATTATTCAAATCCAATATATAATGTGACGTCATACTATCATACGACCTTAATTATCTTATGATGTCACGTACACACAATTAATTACGGCAGTTGTTATATATTCGTTGTAAGAAAAATATGACGTCATTACGTCCTACCTACATAATGTACCTCGGTACTTAAACCACAATTATCTGTCACTGTAGACATGCCTGTACAATTAATTATCTGTCAGTCACTTAATATTATTCAAATCCTATATATAATGTGACGTCATACTATCATACGTCCTTAATTATCTTATGATGTCACGTACACACAATTAATTACGTCAGTTGTTGGCTTATTGCCATGTTTTATAGTCCCCCACTTACTACTTATACATTTTAATCAGGGGTGTAGGGGAGCGGGAACGTGGGGGAACGCCGTTCTGCCACTGCTTTTCGTGGGAAAATATTCAAAAAAAAATTTTAGTAGAGTTTTATACTTTGAAATTCCAAATTACCTAATTGATTTTACATCAATATTATGTTAAAAAAATTCATACTATTAATCAATAAATTGTGAGGAAAATTACAGGGCTCTATGCGAATTCCCGAAATTTACAGGGCTCTATGCGTTATGTAAGTTTCGGTCTCAGTAATCATTAAAATATGCTCCAAATATCTCCTAGAGGCGCATATATTTGTGCAATTATTTCCCTAAACCCCGCCTCAACTTTGGGGTTGCTACGACCTTGCGTTCCGGCACTGCAAAATTTACGACTACACCACTGTTCTTAATACAGGTTTTTGAAAATTAATTTGATTCTTATGCTCTTTGGTTGACAAAGATGTTTATCTTTTCTCAATTTTTCCGTAACAGTGCTCCTCGTTCCTAATGTCATAGAGTCAGGGGTGACCCGAAGTAAATTTCGCACCCGGGTGGTTTTGCTCTTTGGCGCCTCTCTACGTAACCAGTGGATAATATAGTCCATTCACCAGAGGAGTGTAGGTAACTAACAGCTAGAAAAAGTTAGCAGATCAAATCTCATGTATCCATTTGCTAAATCATATGATCTGCAATTACCATAATATGTTGATTTATTGTTACTTTTGCAGTCAAAACTTTCATAAAAACAATTTTATTTTTAATTTTGTTTTTCTTTCGACAGTTCTTAAATCTTCTGCTAGCTGTCAGCTACCACATATCTCACAGGGATTGTACTCTCGGAAAATATTAAAATAATCACAAAACCTGACGTAGCCTGGGCGTGATAGGAAAATAATTGGAAGATAAACTCCACAAATGTTAAACATACGATAAACTTTTCACTTTGAGATTGTACAAAAACTGTTAAGATTACAAATAAAACTATAAGAACCTCTTTTGTAGACAATGTTATTCTTCATTTTTTATTGTAAGTTTAACTAGCACATTATGAATGGTTTACGTTATAATTGCTTAAAAAAAAAGTTTTCGGGAAACATTATTTCAAGCTGCAAATGTAAAATAACTTTTTAAGAGTGCCACTAGGTTCTATTTACTCAACACAAAATTATACTAATTTGTAAAATTTCATGTTAGTATTAAAAATTGGACTTTTGTTAAGCTTAGCAAATCCACTATCAATCCCTGTCTACGTTAGGTTTGGGGATTATTTTCATATCACGCCCAGGTTACGTTAGGTTTAGAGGTTTGGGAACTATTTTAATATCACGCCTAGGCTACGTTAGGTTTGGAGTTGTTAGGTTTGAGGATTATTTTCATATCCCACCCAGGCTACGTTAGGTTTGAAGTTGTTAGGTTTGAGGATTATTTTCATATCCCACCCAGGCTACGTTAGGTCATGTCTAACTCTATTTGGCGCCCCGGGCAGCCGCCGGGTTCGGACAGCCCTAAGGCAACCCCTGCATAGAGTAAGCAACAGTGTATATTATTTGGTTTAGTGTTTCTACCAGTGGCGGCTGGTAGATAAAAATTATGGGGGTGATATTCCAGAAATTTTTTAGCCTTTGTTTTAAAATGTGTAAAAGGAAAAAAACATCTATAAAACGAAAATTTAGTCAGGAACTTGATAAAATATTAACAAAAAAGAACCAAACTTTTTTACTTACTTTAACTTAAATCGTTACAGTTCAATTTTGATCTATTCATTAAAAAATGAAATCCATTCTTCTTGTTTTTATTTGCTCAAAAAGTTCAATAATTTTCTCCTTGATCTCTGGATGACAATTGAGTAAATTTTTCCCCATTGAAAGTACTGAAAGCACATTTAGTCTTTCTGTTAAATAAAAGACCTAATAAAAAAATGAATCAAATAGGATAGCTGTAAGCAGAATAATAATCTAACTCTACACTCTTCTATATTTTACCACATTCAAGAATATTGTACACGGTTTTTAAGCACAACATACGCTGAGTAAAAAAACTTCCTTCCACCATCACGCCAGAGCCGGCACTGCGAGAGCAACAATGCTCTCTCTACCTGGCAGTCCCACCTTCCTCCCCACCCCCTCCTATGTGCGCATGCGCACAACAGTCAAACACCACGTCAGTAGCACTGTGAAGCACACAGTCCCATACAAGGATTTTTGAATCTTTTTCATAAACTGGGGGATGGCTACTGAAGTACTGACATTAAGCTTAAGGAATATATATTATACTACAAAAATGAAGAAATAATTAAAGAAAAAGGGACTTATTATATTAAATGTTATCGATAATATCAAGTGGAAATAGGGGGGGGGGGGCTGCAGTTCCGCAGCGCCTATACACGAACCGCCACTGGTTTCTACAACAGTGTGTAGACTTATTATTTCATTTCACAAATTTTAAAGAGTTCTTAGTAAATTTATATTTCAAGATAAAAGCGAGAGAAAGTCTGTGTAGCGCCCCGTACCATTTATTTTTTATTACTAAAATACAAAATTGCCTTTACCTCTATGTGAGTAGGTTTATGGACCTATAATTTCTGAAACGCTTTTATTATTATTATTATTATTATTATTATTATTATTATTATTATTATTATTAAAGTTTACCGACATATTGACACAACTAGAGGTCATGTAACATCATTAAAATCATTCTACTTATGAATAAGGGGAATGTTTACATATTGTGAGGTTGACCGTGGGGATGAGTGCCGCAATTGCTCCAAATTGCGTGTTCTGGGTATTGGTTTCTTGCCCAGTTTTTTCTATAGTCTTTACTCAATTAGCACACTCTTTCCCTTTTTGTTGACTAATTAATTTATTCTGTATTTGAACCCTATTAGTTAGGTTTTAGGGTTAGAAATAGGGTTCACATCGTATGTCTGCCCATGAGGGCAGGCAAGTGGTAACTGTAGTTTCAAGAGAAGTTCAAGTATGAGGCCCAAGATCGCTTCACCGGTTGTTGACAATGCTTGGAAGAAGCCTAGAAAGCTTTCTTGGGCTCCACATTTTTATCCACCCACTGAACACAAAGACTCTCTTGTTCAAGTCCTGATATATCCTGTGTACCATCACATACGACAGAAAACATCAGGGGATCATTTGAATTGATTTTGTTGCACAGAGTTCTGACTATTTCATGTCCAAATATTTCAAGCACTTCATTCTATATTTCTAGGTGTGTCATTTTCCATCGATCTGGCAGCACCCCATGAGCCATGAGGGGCATCTAAACTTCTTAGTTTTGATAGTTCTATTAAATTGCATTCACTATTTAAGTGACCTCTCACGGCTAATGCCAGGTATTTCAATGTACTTTGAATCACTAGAAAATATTCAGAAGCAATTTTCTGCTGAGCTACTGTCTGTGTTGTTCTCTATAAGTGATTTCATCTGTTGGAAATTCATAACAACTTAGCTATACGAAGGAGAATTTCTGTGGGTTTTTAACTTTTCAATTGCTCCGTTCCAGTTTTTAGAACCATTCCTTGTGAAGGCTTCATAAATTTTTGTTGATAAATAATTTTCTGAACACAAAATAGCATATCAATGACAAAAGAAACAGCATACTCCATCAATACCATTGATTACATTATAACATTTGAAGTCTCTATGTAAGGCAGTGGCCTTGAAGCTTTATATCTGTAAATCCATCAGGCACAAATGCTGGTTGGTTGCAATCAAGAGAAACACTAACCTGAGGTCAAGGGGTAAGAGTATCTTCTTCTAAATGTACAATCCTCGACTATGACTGGCACTGGCTTAATGGAAATTATTTAGAACTGGAAGCAGAAGGACCACACTCACTAAGTGGCAGTTCAATGTACGTGCTTGCACCACCATCCTCTGCCGATATTTTCCTTGGAGGACCGTACAATACCAGTTCGGAGGTTGTGACCACTGTGTTGTGTGTGATCGTTTAGTTTAAAATTTATCAATTTTATTATTACATCCAGCGTTTATGTACAAATTAATTTGTCACACAATAACTAATAATCAAATGTACCACGGCGTAGGCTATACCACTTAGCCACTAGTACGTCTGGAGAGGCAACTGAAATATTGGGTGCTCTAGCCGTGTTTATGTAAAGTATGGTTCACTGGCCCCTAGTTGTCGCGACAAGGGTGGCAGTATCCCGAACCGATTGTTTTCAATCGGTGCACTACTGTACTGCATGAATCCCAGTAGTGTGTTGAAGCATGGCATGCAGGGTAGAAGTTGTTTTGTTTACAATACTGCTGATATAAAACTGAAATGTTTACAAGAAGTTGGATGAAGAGAAATAAGAGCTTATAATATTTCACGGAATAGTAAAAACCCTTTGATTGTTTAGTTATCAAGTCAAGTCATATAAGTTAATTTATTCATTATTACAGTTCAACTGACTAAACATTTTAATGCAAGGTAAATTATTGAATTATTGAGGCACGTCCCCCTCTTCCCTCCCACTAACGACGCCCATGATCCTTTGTTATCGTGTTTAATTCATCTTTTGGGGTGAAAGGTATGGGTAATTTTTTGCACACATAATTTTATATAGTACAAGACACTTAGAGCTATTTTAGACGAGTTTTTTTAAATATAATTTTAAATACTCAATTATATAAATCTTTATTATCTACTAAACTTAAATAATAAATATACTTTAAGGAATTTGCTTAGTCAAATAATCATCTGGGAAAATATCGAATTTAAATATTTTATTACCTTATTTTAATTAATGAGTTTAATAAAAATAACTCAATAACTATTACATTTGTGGGACCGATTATTATTATTATTATTATTATTATTATTATTATTATATTATTATTATTATTATTATTATTAGCACCGCGTCTTACTACCCGTTCGGGTTATACGCACTTACGCTAATATGTAATGGTAGGGTGATTGTGAGATGAAATGAAGGACCTACAGTTTAACGTGGAATCCGAACCACGGTGGAGACCTGGCATTCCTCACATTCACAAAATGTCTTGTCAGAGGTGAAGGAAGGGTTTGGTAATCAGATAAATCTTTGCTGGGACGGAGGATTGAACCCCGGCCGCCAGCATAGAGTCTGACACCTTACCCCTAGACCACCAGGTCACCGATTATTAAACGTGGGTTAGTTTGGATTTGTTTTATCTTGATGTGAACTTTTCAAACCAGATAGTCTCAATACAAGAGCTTATAGAACCAGGAAAGGGTGGGTAGAGTCAGGGAAACACGTGTTTTTCTATAGAAAACTCCTCACATAGACTAAACAAAGGTTATTTAATTCCCTTTCATAGAAATTGTGGCATCTTAATGTTGGCATATCTAGGATGCTAGCTTTGAGTCAAATGTTAATTTAAAGATAATTTTCTTAGAATTTCCTGTAGAGCCGTGTTCCACAACTATGTAGTATTGTTGTAGGCAACTAGTACTACAATTCAAGGCAGTAGCCAGCCAAAAATTTCAGCTGGGTACTGGTGGGCACATCCCCCAATTGCCGGAGGCTAGAAAAATTTATAAATGATAAACATTTCTAGAAGCTATCTGAAGTGTTTTTTTATGGCAACATTGCTCCCTAATTGCCGGGGGTTAGGAAAAACCTATATATTTAAAAACCTATAAAAGTTATCCAAAGTGTTTTTATAGTAACATAACCCGCCAACTGCTGAGTAAAATTTCTCGATATTAAACACTTTTAGAAGCTATCCGAAGTGTATCTTATCGCAGCATAACACTATAGCTGCCGAAGGCTGGAATTTTGTGTAATATAAAACACCACTAGAAGCTATCTGGATATATTTTAATGGTAACACAGCTTCCTAATTTGTACTTATTCCTTAATTTTGGTATAGTTTGAACAATAAATAAAGCTATATATATTTTGTTCATTCGATTTTGGGTTGGGGAGGGGGGTTGGAACCCCAAGCCCCCCTGACTACGGCCTTGCTACAATCCCCATCAAGTGGGTTCCTGCCGCAATTTGAAATATAGAAACTGTGGCTTCTTAAACTGGGTGATCTTAGAGGGCTAGTTTCATTTATGATGCAAATTTAAAAGTTGATTTTCTCTAAATTTCAGAAGAACCAGATTCCACAGCTATTTAAGATTGTATTTCTCACAGGATTCAAAAAGAATTCCAGAAAAACCATGTTAACGTGTCTCAGAATAAAATTTGGCTTTCTTAAATAGTTATATTCGTTGTTTAGCGTTATCTATGAGATATTATTGAATTATTCTTTTCTTAAGCGGTGTGTATGATGTATTTAAGATCTATACCTGAATTTATTGCCATCTTTGATTTTTTTTAAACTATACTCACACGTTAACTTTTTTAATTTTTCTTAAGTTGGTTAAAAACGGTTAGTTTATTATGGATGTGAATCTAGCTTACAGTCCGCTAGTTCATAAAGTTGTTTACAGTTTGGTAATTTGATAAAGT
Source organism: Timema cristinae (assembly GCA_039000515.1). Lineage (NCBI taxonomy): Eukaryota > Metazoa > Arthropoda > Insecta > Phasmatodea > Timematidae > Timema > Timema cristinae. The sequence continues at coordinate 44,751,989 of JBCFYV010001001.1, forward strand.
AATAAATTGACCATAGCGTCATAAGAGTAGTTAAATGTTTGCATTAATAAGTCACTCAAATCTTTAAGACTGAATGTTATGCTCTACTATTAAAATATAAAATTTAATACAATATTGTTCTTATTGTCTAGGTTCCGGTACCGATATACTAATAACTAACAATCAGTGTTTCAAAACTCATATTGCACCACTGATCAACTCTTATTTAACTAGCAAGCCACTTCTCTTCCTTCATCTGCTTGTGTCTATAAGGATAATCATCTTGATAGGAAACATGACAAGAGGTTTTATTAGCTAAACTAATTTTCGCACCCCTATTTTAGTGATTAATAAAACTAAAGTGTGTGTGTGTTTTATATATTTATTTTGTGTATGACTTATTTTATATTATATTATTATTATTATTATTATTAGCACCGCGTCTTACTACCCGTTCGGGTTATACGCATTTTATATTATAGTAGTGTGATTAATATTCTATCTTCAGATTACGTTTTTACAACTAACCTCATGTGCACTCTACTTGCACACTTTAATCCAAAACCCTTATAGTACACTAATTTCCAAAAATATGTTTAAAGTGTGTTGAATAAACAAATGGCAGAGAATACCCATCATAAAAAAATTAAATTAAGAATATTATTTTAGGCTAACAAGTTATTTTGTTCACAATTATCTTATTTATGACCTAATTTCTTTCAATAACCTAAGTAATTAAACATATTTCAAAGTAAGCTAAGTCATAAGTTTCATCTTACCCTATTTCAAAGTTTTTTTCTAAATAAAAACTATTCTAATCATTTTACCATCTCATTTTTCAATATTTGTGTTTGAAAAAGATCATCTAAATTAAATTTATTTCATTTTTCATGCTTGGTAACTATTTTAATTATTACTTTTTTATATCAAAATGCTAAGTACAGGTACTTTTGAATAGTAATAAAACGAAGGATTTTTTAAGGCTGATAAAAATCAGATCACCTTGTAATAATACCAGTAATTTGGAGGGAATTTTGTTCTCAATATTGAAAAGAAACCCTGATAAGTGGAAAGGGAAGATTTAAACCAGAGATATTGAGAATTTACGAGAGTGAAAATGTAGGCTATCTTACAATTTCTGGCCATTAGCGCTAGGCAATCAATCTGGAGGCTCCTAATAATTTAAATGAGTATTTTGAGCTTCACAGGAAATGATTATTGCTGACACTAAATCCAGATAGGTTATAATAGAGTAAATGTAGTTGATATCTTTGGGGGTGATTAATATGTATTCTATGATAAGTTATTAAGAGCTCTCAAATTGGGAGGGTGATACACTTTCCAATTACTCGTGTGAGATGACAACTAATGGCTGATCTGAAAACAATAGAATGCACACACATATTAGTAACAGAAGCAACTGACCCAATTGTGACATGTGCCCCCATCTCTCATTGCACCAGCAATGAAACTCAAGACAATTCATGATTATTATCTTGGAGACAGCTTTTGGGGATTACATTATTCATGTTATTCATTAATATATATAAGAATCTTGTTTATCCTAAAGTAGGTCTAAATATGAAAATAAGTCAGACACTTAGTTATTTTTAAAAATGTTTATTAACTTATTCCTGATATAATGAAAACATCTGGACTGGGACTGGCCAGGAATATGACACTTTAGGGATTAGGAGGGTTTGATTGAGATGAAGTGCACCCACATCTGTGTGGGAGGAGAGTGAAAAATTATTTAGGAAAACAGCTTGCACAAATTGAGGACCTCCAGTTAGAGATTTGCTGCACAAGCTATCAATGATGAACCAGCTGCTTGCATAAATTGAGGACCTCCAGTTAGAGATTTGCTACACAAGCTATCAAGAATGAACCAGCTGATTGCACAAATTGAGGACCTCCAGTTAGAGATTTGCTGCACAAACTATCAATAATGAACCAGCTGATTGCACAAATTGAGGACCTCCAGTTAGAGATTTGCTGCACAAGCTATCAATGATGAACCAGCTGATTGCACAAATTGAGGACCTCCATTTAGAGATTTGCTGCACAAACTATCAATAATGAACCAGCTGATTGCACAAATTGAGGACCTCCATTTAGAGATTTGCTGCACAAACTATCAATAATGAACCAGCTGATTGCACAAATTGAGGACCTCCAGTTAGAGATTTGCTGCACAAGCTATCAATGATGAACCAGCTGCCTGCACAAATTGAGGACCTCCATTTAGAGATTTTCTGCACAAACTATCAATAATGAACCAGCTGATTGCACAAATTGAGGACCTCCATTTAGAGATTTGCTGCACAAACTATCAATAATGAACCAGCTGATTGCACAAATTGAGGACCTCCAGTTAGAGATTTTCTGCACAAGCTATCAATAATGAACCAGCTGATTGCACAAATTGAGGACCTCCATTTAGAGATTTGCTGCACAAACTATCAATAATGAACCAGCTGATTGCACAAATTGAGGACCTCCATTTAGAGATTTGCTGCATAAGCTATCAATGATGAACCAGCTGATTGCACAAATTGAGGACCTCCATTTAGAGATTTGCTGCATAAGCTATCAATAATGAGACTTTTGGAGAGCATTGACAAGGTTTGAACTTTGGTAATGTTTAATGCTTTGTAGCCAATATTTGATACAGATTAAACTATGGGGGCTTGAAAACTGTGAAATACTTCAACATATTGGGCCACAAGCCTTAACTTTTTCAAGAAATGAAGAAGCTGCAGAAAAATGTCAAGCTCTAACTTTATTTGCAAAATAAACCAGATTAGACTAATTCTTTGGGGGTGAAGGATCCAATTAATTGTGGTCAGGCTTGTTTTTATTTGCTATTTGTTTTTACCTAAGGTTTTTTTTATGTACTCAGAAATAATAGAAAACAAAGCTGCATTGATCTGATAACTTATTTTTACACACAGTTGATAACAGTATATTCCCTACATAAATTACTTGACAAGCCTGTGATGATTAATTTTATGAAGATTATTTTATGATACCTCATAGATGTGATTCATCCTTATAAAAATGATATTATTAGTCTTGTGACTATCCTACAGAGTTTGCTTTCAGAGATCATCAGACTGGTGTCACTATACAACCTCTGATCCCCCTCACTGGATGTCACATCAACAGCCCAACTAATTGCAAGGCTAGTAATATTAATGTCTCATAATGAGGCCTCTCTAAACCACATACCTCTTACTCATGCTCGACTGCATGTGCTGTGTGTATCCATCAACCACATGTGTAAATTGTCAACGTCAATGCTGGGATATGAGAAGAGAGTATACAAGAGTGACACTTATCAAGATTGTGACGCAATATTCATTCTTGAATTTGAGCTTCATTAAAAACTTAATAGTTAAATTTGAGAGCACTATACTATAATGCCACTATGGACACAAAACTATTTATAGCTTTATTCAATTTGTCAGTAACTCACATCCATAACTGCATGTTCTAAGGCATTGTTCTGCAAACTAGCCAAGTTAAAAACTTATTTTTTGGCTGCACACTTTTGTTTTGGGTACACATCCAGTCCGACGGTTGTGTGGTAAATCATAATTAAGAAAGTATAGACTAGATTTTTTTAAATCTTGAAGTAACTTCAAATGTTCCAAGATTAAAGGCTGAAGTTCTTTTTCTTTGCCAACTTCTTTAACATTTGGTTCAAACCATTAGTAATTTGGGTAAATCATAACTCTAGCTTTGAAAGTTTCTGACTCTCAGATCTATTAAAAATATTAGTAAGTAAGAAATACAGATGAAGCTTGTACCAACTTAATCTATGTTCTTATTGAACAGCGGGCGATGTGTGGGTTGCGGCCGCACGACACACCAGTATGCTGCAGTACATTGTTCTGTGGTGTTGCTCTAGCATTATACTGAACTGTCAGTGACAAGGAGATCCAGGTTTGAATTTTGGTCTGATGGTCTCTCCTGTCACACAATTATAGTTACGGGAAGGTGTTGTACCTTGAACCTATTTTCACATTTTGATTTTTTACTTTGTTCAACCTTTTAAGAAGTTTATGAAATTCCGTATGTAGAGACTAGGGTACCTTAGGAAACACATATATTTTTTTTAGTATAAGAAATTAAAACTGGTTCATATTTTTTTGTTATTTTGAAAAAATGTTTAAACTAGGACCGAAGTACAACATATGTGTTGTACCTTGGACCTCTGTGGGGGATTTTAAGTAAAACTCTGGAAAACAATTACAATTTTTTTAATGTCTAGCAATTAGGCTATAAACAATTTTTTTAAACTGGTTACAATCATGAATTGGTAAAAATGTTTAGTTTATTCAACATTTAGCTGTGATGGATAAAACACAACAAATCAGTTCATTCAACATTAAATTTTGAAAGATCGACACCAAAAGCCAATTTTTCTAGCTGGCGTGCTGATCCTCTACTTAAAGTAGGGTGTGGTAACTTAAAATCCACATCGTTTTTGTCAATAGCATAGACTTCACAGTCCTCTCATGTAACTTTCTGAGAATTTAAATCTCTTTTTAAGTACTGGAACTCATAATATCATTCATTTATTGCTACCACTTCAGCTACAAAATATTCCACAGTATTTTTGGTTGCAATCTTTACCAATACACAAACTCCAAGTTCAATCTTTTCATCATCTGGATCAATAAGATCAGTAAAATCATCATCCGATGAACCGGGATCATCACACAAGGCACTTTCATCTGACTTCAGAATCAGAATTGTACATCAAATTCTTTTTTATTATTTTCTTCATTTTTGTCTCCTTCAATATGTTTTTTTTATTTTCTTGAATGCTTTTTGTGATTTTTTTTCTGCTTCTTCCTTTTGACGTTTCACTGGAGTATCTGTTAAAATATAAGAGCTCCCTTTTTTTCTGCCCTTTACAGTAACTTTACCTAGTTTGGCCTTTGGGTAAGGCCTTATTTCTTGAGGGGATACAAGGTTGGTAGGTTCAGAGTGATTGCTTGGAGTCAAACCCGAAGTTGAAGAACCAGAATCTAGGCTTGAATTATTTTGTAGGCCTCCGCTTAATTGGTTTTATTCGCCAGAGAGGGCATTAACAGTTTTATTTCCAGAGTGATCATTAGCAGGTTGGTTTACCTCAACTTGTGGCATTGGCCGGTCTGATACATTATACGCTAGAATCTCATGAACTTGAAAGATGTTTTCATTGAGTAGGTGGACTTTGAAACCATGCATAACATTTGTGGGCGTACAAGCTAAAGGAAAAGCCTTCTCAACTAGCTCCGCTACATCATAAATTGTTGCTGGTTTCCCAGCATTATCCGACCTTCTGATCCACTTGTCCGTGGTTGTATTATAATAAGCTTTGAATGGGCCAAAAACCCGTCTATCTAGTGGCTGCATCTTGTGACCAGTATGGGGAACAAATGTAACCAATGGTACCACATTATCTTTAGCCAACTGAATTGTGTGAATGGATATATGGCTGTCATGGTTGTCAAGCAGCAAGATAGTCGGGTTCTCCATGCTAGAATGGCTGTGCTTTATAAAATGTCTCAAAAACTCATGAAATGGGTCTTCAAATGACCACTCCGAAGGGTTTGCTCCACCAATACTTCCAACTGGAGCCCCTTTCAACATAAAGTCCTTGAAGTTCACACGAGGAAATATTACCATAGGTGGAATCGAACCACCACTGGAATTGACAGCTGTTACCTTTTGGTAATTGGTAAAAAACAAAGAGACATTTGCTTTGTTAAATGCTGTTGCACAATACTATTAAGTGTTGTACCTTGAACCTATCCGAGGTACATCACTTTCACTAGGACTAAGGTACAACACTTAGCCATGTTTCAAAAAATGGCTGCCAACCATTTTGAGGTTTCAGTAAACGCAGCTATAAACACATGTTCTTGAAGACAAAACAATGGTTTACAAGACTTAGCTACTATTCTAACATTTAAAAAATTAGCAACAGTGAGAAAAAGAAAAAGAGATGCATGAAAATACTTACTTTGAACATAAGAAAAGTAACTTCAATTTCTCCCAGCAATACAACACAATATTCATGAACTAAAACACCTTGCTAGAGGCCTCTGGTACCAAAGTTATAAACTACATGTATTAGTTAGCTCCTAACCCCACAGATGGTGCTACAATCACTATAGGTCCAAGGTACAACACCTTCCCTACTTTAAAATATACCTTTCTCATCTCTCTAGCCTGAACTCGAAGAAAAACAATAGTCGTATCAATACCAAAGCACAATGGTCCTTCCCCCTGCAATTTCCTCCAGGTTTGTACTTTTGTAAGCTCATCGCTAGAAACAATACACAGTCAACATTGGATTTAGTGGACTTGCTTATATTGAACTTTTGACGATAACAGACATAATTAATCTCGCCCACTCTACATACATTTCATTTATTCAAATTTTATAATGGACACCCAGCTTTGGTTTTAATGAACCTAAAAACTGAAACTTTCAGCAAAAATGTCATTCTAACATCGTAATTCTTTAATAGCCAACATTTTTTGCTGTTTGAGCTTAAGACTTGAATAAACCAGTTACCTACCTGATTTTAGTAACACATATATCAACTGAAAGTTTGTATTGGAAAGAGGACTGAAGGTTGAGTGCAGACAACCAAGCTGTAGGCTTTGTGGCTAGAGCAAGTGAAGACAGACAGAGGCTGTAGCAACATACGCTAGGCGCAAAGGAGAGCGTCGTCGGCCACTCTACACAACTACTCTCGGCACATTGATATGTGCATTTCAAGAAAGAAGACAATGTGCTACTTAAGGAACTTCTACAATAGGTCAATAAACAATTCTGTTAAAATTTAACAAATTATTTATTTGAACCATGAAGGAAGCCATTGTAAAGGCTGTGGAAGATGGTTCTAGAACAGAAAAGAGGATAAAGATGACTAATACAAGAGTAAAAGATTTGTTTCCTGTCAGCATTGACCCAAGAGAAAGATCTATACAAATTATTCATCAAAACAATGCCTACAGCAACACACAACCAACTATATATTTGTTAATTCATATATTTAAATAAAATGAATCATGTTTGTAATCTTTTTATTCATTTTTCACCTCTCAAGATTGAAAGGAAACTCATCTCGGTTTTAGGGAACTTGAGACAAAGTGAACCAAAATATCTTACTCTTAGGGGGTTCATTATGAGTGGAGTTGACTTATCTACGTGTAAATTTACCAGTTTTAACACTTTATTTCTCGGGGTATTTTTAAAATATTTCAATTATTTTTATAAAATACTTTTCTTTGAAATATTTTGAGATAAATTTAAACATTTGTTCATAGCTACTCCTGCTGTCCTTAATTTGATGCCAATATATTTATAATAGCTCTTTCCTCATGTTATTTCAGATCTATATGAGCCACCTCTCTCATCAGTATGTCTGAATCAGATCCATGGGCTCAAATACAAGAAATTAAAAGTAAAAGAAACAGCCTCCGAGAAAAATTACAAAAGCGGAAAAAAGAAAGACAAGATATCTTAAATTTATCAACCGGATCAGGTATTATCAATTACTATTGCTATAGTTAAAAATCAACTTATATTTTTCATTAAAAAAGTTGGTAGCTATTACATATAATCTTGCTCGACAAATGTATTAGTAGTATAAATTTTACTTTTGCACAGGAAGCCAAAATGAGAAAATATGTCGGGAGCCTAAGATGTTTGAGGTCTATAGGTTAACATATTTAATCAGCATAATGCTTACCAAACCTCCTTGAGTATGGATAATATACATCCCACTTGGAGGACTTAACTGCTCAGTGATTGGCAGAGAAGGTAATTATGACAGACCTAGAAATCCCTTGATATTTAAGAATGAGAACTAATGTATCTGATATGTGTAAACATGGTTCCTTTCTGCCACACGGCCTCCAGGCATATCCTCCGTTGTGACTTCCTGTTTACCACTCATTCAGCATAGATTATTAACCTCTTACTAAGTTTTGCCGTGTTAACAACCACATGACCCAATTATGTGTAATTATCTACACATATCCTATACATAATGGTTCATTTATTTCAGAATCTACTACTTCACCCATTGTAAAAGCGAAAACTTTGACTGTGGAAAGTCCAGCAAGTAATGTCCCATCGCCTGCAACTCAAGTACAAGGTAAACACATTTGAATTAGTTTAAACAAGGAATGGGTAGCATTTTAAAACTCAGAATAAACACTGTGGGGTGTATGTGTGTTTATTCTGAGCAAAATGGAAAACATGACCAAAAACACAAATGTGCTGTTGATTCATTTTAATATTCAAGAGCAAGTTTAGATTGGCTCATAATTAATTATATCTTAATATATAAAGATAAAAAAGAATTTGAAAGCCACACAAAAATTAGCCAACATTTGAAAAAACTTAGGAATTTGGACTACCACTTATGTATTTGTTGACCCCCATGCCGATGAAAGTGTTGTGAAGAAATGTTTAGGTGTGGGCCAGTTTATTTCCATTGTACTTACCTCAAACTCTAGAACGTTTAAAGTTCCAGTTTGTCATACATTTGGGAAACTGAGGGAACTAGGAAAAAACACGGAATATTTTGTGTCTGGAAAAAAATGAGAAAACACTGGAATTGAATACAAAACTGGAACATCAAACTGTACACTTTAAATAGTAGTCTCTTGAATAGAAAAAGTAAATCAAACTGAATAAATAAACATTGTGATTTGGATACATCTCCTGCCCTCTTTCTTTCCTTGAAACATTTGGTTGTGTAGCAAATACACAAACTTCCCCATAAAATTCTTATGCTAAACACAAATGACATATCTTAATAGTTGTTGATTTTCTGAAAACCTAAATTTAATTCCTCTATACTAGGCTACGCTTTAAAGTATCTGAAGAACACAAGTATTAAGCTAAGGCACACTAGCAACTAATTGAGTTTGATGATTGAAAAGTTGGTGTGGGTGATGGAACTGTAACTAAACAGTTGACTGCATTGGTACGCAATGGACTTCACAGAAGCAGTCAAAGATAAGGAAGGCTAGATGTACATAAAAAGAAGTTTTGAGCTTAACCAAATACTTTTGAATGCTATGTTTTACAAGGATGCAATATTATAAAGAAATATCTTAGACCTTATGGTCAAATTATAGAATATGTAATTTATTACTTAGAAGCAAACAAACAAATAAGTTTCTGCAGAGTAAAAAAAATAGAATTTACTTATTTTTTAATTTGTTTCATCTTAGTTAAAAAGGAAAAGCCTTATAATCAAATTTGGCTCCAATTTCAAAATTTAAATAATAAAGTTTTGGAAAATAATAATTTTCAATTTTAGGAATTATTTATGCAGGCAGACCTTTATTTAACTGCAAATAGTTTAGAATGGCAACACTTCATTCACTACCAAGTAGCTATTGCTTTAACACAAATGTGCACACGCATACATACATCCACACATGCTGAACTTTGGTTCTAGCTCAAAGATACATATACAGTCCTAATCACGCCGTCCCATTGTGGGCAGGCAAAAAACTACTCCATTCTTAATCCATCCTCATTAACTTTCTCTACACTTCCCTATCCTTGCACACACCCTTCGCTTCAACAACATCCTTACAGAGTCATATATGTTCTTTTATTCTTAGTGTTTATCTTTTTTGCACATTTATCTACAATATTCACCCACTTCTTACTTGGCCTACCCCTTCCTTTTGATCCACTCTCTCTACATCTGCTTTGTCACTTGATCCAAACTCATCCTCTCAACATGGCCAAACCAATGTAAGCTCTTTTTCCACACTTAGCTATTGGATTTCCTCTCAAACCCCACTACTTCAGCATCCATTCATTACTGACTGTCCATATGCATTTATCCACATACATTTCTTAGATATTCCACCCATTCCAATGACAGGGAGATTGAGGTTTGAATATTGGTTGGGTGTCCTGAAGGTGGTTTTTCCAAAACAGTTTTCCATTCTCCTTCCACACAAATTTGGGTATAATTCTGAATGGATAGTAAGATGGGGTACTAAAAAAAAGGCATCATCTACATATAGCAGGATTTTCTAATTCACACACTAACCACATCCTTACAAGCATCCCTCATATACTTAAATATAAATACATTAAACAACCTTGTCTAAAACCCTGTTCAATGTCAAACCATTCGCTCAACACTCCATCTACACTAATGCACGTTTTACTTCTATCATTATCAACTGTTTCCAGCCTTTGGCCAGGTCACATTATTAAAATTCCCCCATCTTCCTTTATCCTGCCACCATTATTGCTCCTTTACTTGTTTCCATTCTTCTCCTCTCATGTGTACACTTTCTGTTATCTGCTCCTCCCATCTTTTCTTGGCCTCCCTTGCAGGTTTTATCCTACATACTTCATCTCCATCATTTTCTTTGACATCCTCTTTTTTTCCATCCTTATTACATGCCCATGCCATCTCAGTCTTGCTTCCTCTACTATCTCATGTACTCCTTGTACCACCACCCCCTCTCTCTTGATAACATAATTCCTAATCTTGTTTCTCCTTGTGACAGATTACATGCTCCTCACAAACTTCATTCCCATGGCCTCCACTTTCATAGTCTTTCTTACATTCATTGTCCATGTTTCTGCTGCATGGGTGACAGAGGCTACAAAGTATGCCCTGAACAAACTCTTTATCATTTCCACCATCAGCTCATCCACACTCAGTGCTTTTCCTTGTTTCTTTAATGTGTCCTCCACCTCTTTCCATGTACTTCTTTACTTCTATTCTGTTATTTCTTCCTGCTCCTTTGTTTCACTATCATCCCTTTCCTCTTCTGGGTTGAACATCATCTCAAAATATCTCATTCATAGATCCTTTTCTTCCTCTCCTGTCTTTACGTTCTTCCTTCTTCACCCATCATTTTAAATTCTTGTATTTTATTCCTCCTCCTTTTTCTTACCTGGCTACATAACACTTTCTTACTTCCTTCCGTGACCTGTTTAAGCATTTTGGTCCATTTTTGTAACCAATCCTTCTTGGATTCCTTTATCACTCACTTTGATCTTTTCTTCCTTTCCCTTTATTCTTCCTCTGTTTCTTCATTTCATCATACACCACCATAATTGCATTTACTAACCATGCATCTACAGCATACACTCTCAAAACCTTATTTAACATTCTTATAATCACCCAATTAGACGCTTTTCCCAGATCAACAAATGCACAATACATTTTCTTTTATGTTGCCGCTATAGAAAGTTGGACATTGTGTGTATTTCCAAATAATAAATGTATTTCATCCAAAAATTAAATAGCTTCTCAAAAAAGTTGTAATTGCATGTCTTACCTTCGGAAATAAGTGGCAAACAGGAACTGCACAACTGCCAATAATTTATTAATACCTGTGTTTTCCTAAACTGTAGATATAGTTTAGGAGAATTAGTTTGTGTGATCACCTAATTATGGGAAATTAAAACCCACAACCAAAATAATGAAACCAGAACTGATACAAATATCAAACTAGCCCAACAATGTCAAATCTGGTACAAATGTGTCACATAATTTAATAAGCAATCTCGGTAAATGTGAGCTATTCTTGTGTTATATATTGAAACCGCAAGTCATATTTAATGATCTCTTATTTAAACTAGTATCAAATTGAAAAATCATCATTAACTTTACTATATATTATTTTAAAGAATTTAATTTTGATTACTTTTTTATGTCAATTTATATTAGTCTACAAATCTTGAAAAAAGAAATAAAGAAGCCAAAAGGATTAATTGAATAAACATAGAATAAAAAAATATAGATACCTATATCAAAAAATTATAGGCGTAAAAGTTTATATCTAAAACACAAATCCCAATCTGTAGGGAACCTCAGACCATTATTCAACATAAGAGAGCAGAACACTGACTGGACTATGACTAGAGGTTGCTTGGAGTATGTAGTTATATTCAACATAAGAGAGCAGAACACTGACTGGACTATGACTAGAGGTTGCTTGGAGTATGTAGTTATATTCAACATAAGAGAGCAGAACACTGACTGGACTATGACTAGAGGTTGCTTGGAGTATGTAGTTATATTCAACATAAGAGAGCAGAACACTGACTGGACTATGACTAGAGGTTGCTTGGAGTATGTAGTTATATTCAACATAAGAGAGCAGAACACTGACTGGACTATGACTAGAGGTTGCTTGGAGTATGTAGTTATATTCAACATAAGAGAGCAGAACACTGACTGGACTATGACTAGAGGTTGCTTGGAGTATGTAGTTATATTCAACATAAGAGAGCAGAACACTGACTGGACTATGACTAGAGGTTGCTTGGAGTATGTAGTTATATTCAACATAAGAGAGCAGAACACTGACTGGACTATGACTAGAGGTTGCTTGGAGTATGTAGTTATATTCAACATAAGAGAGCAGAACACTGACTGGACTATGACTAGAGGTTGCTTGGAGTATGTAGTTATATTCAACATAAGAGAGCAGAACACTGACTGGACTATGACTAGAGGTTGCTTGGAGTATGTAGTTATATTCAACATAAGAGAGCAGAACACTGACTGGACTATGACTAGAGGTTGCTTGGAGTATGTAGTTATATTCAACATAAGAGAGCAGAACACTGACTGGACTATGACTAGAGGTTGCTTGGAGTATGTAGTTATATTCAACATAAGAGAGCAGAACACTGACTGGACTATGACTAGAGGTTGCTTGGAGTATGTAGTTATATTCAACATAAGAGAGCAGAACACTGACTGGACTATGACTAGAGGTTGCTTGGAGTATGTAGTTATATTCAACATAAGAGAGCAGAACACTGACTGGACTATGACTAGAGGTTGCTTGGAGTATGTAGTTATATTCAACATAAGAGAGCAGAACACTGACTGGACTATGACTAGAGGTTGATCATTGTGACATGGCTGTTATTTCAGACCCTGTGTCTATTCACAATTTTTCCCTGAGTATTGGATGACATGGCTTTACAAAATTCCTTTCCTCTATTACTTTCATACAATAAATCCTATTTAGGATCACCCTGTGATATTCTGTTTTGCTTCACTTACTCTAAATATTCTTCATGCTCAATGGCCTATCTTCCATATGTGGACCACCATGTGAAACTGCACCTAGTTTCCCTGATTTGACCATTCTGGAATTGACCCAATTTCATCAAAATGTTTAGGCCGATACATCTCTGCCACTACAGTTCTTGCTTGCCCCCTTCTGTCATCTTGCCTCTGTTCCTGATTATTATTTTGGTTCCCTATGGGTCTTTGTTCTTTGTACCTTTTACCTTGTTGGGTGATAATACTGATTATATCCCTTTAGTCCCTGATTGTGATCATTCTGCCTATACTGTCCCTGGTTAAACTGTGGGCCACTCTCTTGGTTTCCCTTGTTCTCTCGCCTCGTGTTGTGATGGAGATGATGTCCTGCTTTCTCTCTGAAACTGATAGTTGGTTTTACCTTGTGCCTGTGGATGGTATTGATCCTTAAATTTCTTGAAATTAACCAATTTTGTTTACTTTCTCTTCTGCGCCTCTTTCTGAAGTTGAAGACAAGTGCCCATTTTGTGTTGAATATTGTTCCTGTACATCCCCTAAATATTCCCACTCTCTAATTTTTGACATCTATCATCAACTGCACTTAACAGCCGCTCCATGTCTTGAAGGTCCTGTAAATTCGCGCCAATAAGAGCATCCTGTATATTTTGAGGAAAATGATAAATTAAATGCCCCATGAGCCTATCTTCCTCTATCGGGTATTTCAAGTACCTTTCTTGTACCTTATATTTGTGAAGATATTCCCATTTACCATTGAAAATCTGATGCAAAAAACTATCTCTTTTTCCTGTGACCAAAATTTCCCCAACAAAGCATTCTTTGCTTGCGCAAATGTATCCCATTCTCCTTCTACAGAGTTCACCCAGGACCTTGCTTCCTCTCTTAATCCTGTCAACAAAATGGCATCTTATTCGCTTCACCAAATCGTCCCCCTTCCAAAATACACTCCACTTTTCGAATTTATTGAATTGCCGAAATATTTCCTATCTCCTCACTCATTCCTCTAGACAAGACACTATTATGACAAACATGACTATCAACTTTCTCTTTGTTTTTAACTTGGTTAAATTTGCATTCTAAGTCCTCCACTTTGTTTGGTAATTTCCCATGATATTCCACATAACTCTTTCTTAATTTGTTGACCTTTTCCTCCATATTTTTGCCTGTTTGAGTCACTACATCTTCTACTTGAGATGTAATATAATCCCTATTCACATCCAGTTCTAACCTAATCTTATCGACTTATCGTTCCAAATTAGACTGAACTATTTTGACACTCTTTTTTGTGTGAACAATTTTTTACTTGAGACTTTCTACCTTATTTTCTTTGCTTTTAATTGTGTCTATAAGTTTCTTTTCTAACCCTTCTATCTTTTCATTTACTTTGTCAACTCTTCCAATTAAATAAAATGAATATTTCTTAAATTATCTTGCCTTTGTTCCGACTCACTTTTTTTTTTTTACTGTGATCAAATTCTTATCTAGATCCCTATCCTTGACATTAAGTGCCTGATGTGATCATTCCAGGTTATCTAGTTTACACTATAATTTTATTCCTAATTCTTTAATATCGTTTTTAATTTCTTTACTTTTGATTTCTAGTTTCTTTCCTATATTGCCTATCATAGTTCCCAATTTTTTTTGTTATTATCTTCCATCTTACTCATCATTGTCATGATAAGTTGTTCCATTTTTTTGTTCCCTTTCTCTATTAAATTCCTTTCTACCTGAGCTGGATCAGACTCTCTTTTACTCTCCTCATTGTCTACAGTGGTCTTTTTTAATATAGATATTTCATCACCCCTGTCCTTTAATTTGGAATGTCCACTTGAGCTATTTTCATCCAATATTACTTCCTGACTTCCCTTCTTCTACCTGCTCGGTTCTGGAGCTGCAACCTATATGTGAGTTTACACTGTTTAAATTTCCCACCTTTAGTTTGTTCAATCCTCATCACTCTCCTCTAACTCTTCTTGATTGTACGATTTGTTCATGACTTTTTCGTCTTCCAAACAAAATGGAATATGACCTCCCCAACTACACCCTCTTCTGATTCAAACATCAACTAAAAAAGTAGTTGAATTTCTTTATTATTTTAATTCCTAGGCCTAAACACCGTTTTAACTTCTACTTGTTCCAAAAAGGTTTGAAAGAATTATATTACTAAAAATAACATTAATTAATTAAAATAATTAAATGTAACAAAACAAAACCATATGTAACTACGGCTCTTCTGTTGATCTGTCCCTCGGTGATGGTTCGACATCCGTTGATCAATTGCTTCACTGCTCTTAGCAATAACATTAATTGATTAATTAATAAAATAATTAAATGTAGCTTAAACATATTATCTATGGCTATACAGTCAATCTGTCCCTTGGCGATGGTCCAACATACGTTGATAGGGTGATGCTGTTGCTACAGTATCTACAGGAACACCTGTATATGTAACAGCTGTCCTGCTGTTGAACTAGCCCTTGATCTAGTCAGTGAGCACCTCTTAATTTCCCGGGCTTTCCGTGAGTGTTTTTATAGAGCCCCTCCATTTGTCATGATACAAACTTTCATAACAATGTAATTTGGTTGGTAAGGTATAAGTCATTCACGAGCTAAGTTTACCTGGATGACAGCTCGAAATGTTACTAGAAGTAATCCCTAATATATCACGACGCCAACAGCTGACATCTATCACTTTGGATCACTGTAATGAAAACAGATGGTAATATATTAAAGTGATAGTTAACCACAGTAATTTAGGCCAATATTATTTATATATTTATTTGAGGTCGGACACAAAGTTTATTTATAGTTTTATTCTCCTTAAAAAAAGTATTAAGACCACTTTCACAAAAACTTCTAACGAACATAGCTTCAAAATGGCGACTGATGAATCTAAACCATATGATTGAACATAACGGTAAACAAGTTTTTTACAATGATGCAGACACGCAGTTGATGAAAATATTTTATTCAGTCAAATATTTCAAAATACGATAAAATAATCATAAAATCATTTATTGTATGTAAAAAAAATGACAACAATTTTCTCTTTTCCAAGTAAATACGATGCCTGTATTAAAAGATATTGATGTGTGCACTATATTACACAAAATCAGTAACGTTCCAAAACAAAAAATAAGTACTTTTAATTATGTTTAAAATATGGTTTTGAGTTGGATAAAAAGAAATTATTTAAAAAAATGAAATAGTATGAGAAAACTTAAGTTTGCATTATTTTAAATGTAATATATAGCAGGTAATTAAAGATCTTTACATTTATAACAAAACAGTGATCTTTTACAAGTGTTGGCAACCCAAAACCTAAACATATGACTTTTGAACTGTCATCCAGGTAAAAACCTATCGTGGACGGAATTTAACTACACATTTTGTATTTTATGCACATTTAATACATTATTTTTTAACAGCTTAATATAATAAGAAATTTCCATAATGGCCTATGGTTCTTCCACATGTTCTTCTGAACATCCAATCTCTGTAAGAACCCAGGGTTAACAAGTCCAGAAAAACAAGTAAACCACCCAATTACCTGGCTTTGATTTACATTGATCACTGAGAGCTGCTGAGCTCTAGCGGACAAAAGCAAAAACTATTTTAAGAAAATAAAATATAAACACTCAAGTTGGCTTGTGAAATATATTGCTCTCTCTCACACCTATCATGTGAGGTTTGACCTTGAAATGTCGTGAGAGCTGGAAACAAGTAAACTGAATGTTCATGTTACTAGCTGCATGTATGCGGAAGCAAATTACCGACAGTACAGTCACTGACCAATAAAATGTGCACAACCTAAATGTAGATAACCCAGCAAGCATGGCAGTGTAACAGGATCATTACAAACTCTCCAAGACCTTCACTGCTCGAGGATAACCTGAACATATCGAGGGTAACCTTAACACAAAGTCAACAGTCAATAAACAGAGCCCTATCTAATCAAGAGCCTATCAAGAAACAACCTTCCAATGACATACCGCTCCCTCACCCCCCCCCCCCCCCCACACCCCCCGCTCCCCCCCGATATTATGAGGACCAGACAAACTCAGACTTATCCTGAACACAGGCTACCATAGCCTAACCTCATCACCTCTCACACAAAATCTTCTCAACAGTGCTCCAAGAATCACAAACAAACGCCCCCTAATCTCTGCAACATTCAGGGTCACCCTAAATTTCCCTGACCCAGCCACAAACAATATCAGGTCAAAGGTTCCTACGACCCTGATAACGAATGAATGATCACTGTTTTGATACCAACCACAACGACTGACAACGAATGAATGGTCACTGTTTTGATACCAACCACAATGACCCTGACAACGAATGAATGATCACTGTTTTGATACCAACCACAATGACTGACATCGAATGAATGATCACTGTATTGACCACAGTGACTCTGACAACAAATGTATGGTCACTGTTTTGATACCAAACACAATGACCCTGACAACGAATGAATGATCACTGTTTTGATACCAACCACAATGACCCTGATAACGAATGAATGATCACTGTTTTGATACCAACCACAATGACCCTGACAACAAATGTATGGTCACTGTTTTGATACCAACCACAATGACCCTGACAACAAATGTATGGTCACTGTTTTGATGCCAACCACAATGACCCTGACAACGAATGAATGATCACTGTTTTGATACCAACCACAATGACCCTGACAACGAATGTATGGTCACTGTTTTGATACCAACCACAATGACCCTGACAACAATGTATGGTCACTGTTTTGATGCCAACCACAATGACCCTGACAACGAATGAATGATCACTGTTTTGATACCAACCACATGACCCTGACAACGAATGTATGGTCACTTTTTGATACCAATACCACAATGACCCTGACAACGAATGAATGTCACTGTTTGATACCAACCACAACGACCCTGACAACGAATGAATGGTCACTTTTTGATACAACCACAAACCCACAAATGACCACTGGATCATACAAAATGTAATGGTCACTGTTTGATACCAACCACGAACCCTGACAACGAATGAATGGTCACTGTTTTGATACCAACCACAATGACCCTGACAACGAATGAATGTCACTTTTGTAATGACTACAACCAACACTTGACCCCTGACAACGAATGAATGATCACTGTTTTGACCAACCACAATGACCCTGACAACGAATGTATGGTCACTGTTTTGATACCAACCACAACGACCCTGACAACGAATGTATGGTCACTGTTTGAAAACCCTCAACCACACATGTGAGCCGTTTGACCACGAATGCTGAACGAACAAGTAACTGTTTTGATACTCAACACAAATGACCCTGAATACGAATGAAATGACACTGTTTTGATACAACCACAAGACGCTGACAACAATGTATGGTCACATGTTATTGATACCAACCACAATGACCCTGACACAAAGTACGGTCACTGTTTGATACCAACCACAATGACCTGAAACGAATTCAATGATCACTGTCTTATACCAACCCACAATGACCCGACAACGATGTATGTCATGTTTGGAATACCAACCCAATGACCCTGACAACAATGTAACGGTCACTTTTATCCACACTAATGACCTGACAACGAATGAATGAGTCCTGTATTTGAACCAACCACAATTACCCTGACAACAATATATGGTCACTGTTTTGATCCACACATGACCCTGACAACAAATGATAATGATCACTGTTTTGATACCAACCACAATGACCTGACAACGAATGAATGGTCACTGTTTGATACCAACCACAATGACCCTGACAACGAATGTAAGGTCACTGTTTTGATACCAACCACAACTGACTGACATACGAATGAATGGTCACTGTTTGATACCACCACAATGACCTGACAACGAAATGTAAGGTCACTGTTTTGATACCAACACAATGACCTGACAACGAATGAATGATCACTGTTTTGATACCAACCACAATGACCCTGACAACGAATGAATGGTCACTGTTTTGATACCAACCACAATGACCCTGACAACAAATGTATGGTCACTGTTTTGATACCAACCACAATGACCCTGACAACGAATGAATGATCACTGTTTTGATACCAACCACAATGACCCTGACAACGAATGTATGGTCACTGTTTTGATACCAACCACAATGACTGACAACGAATGAAGGTCACTGTTTTGATACAACCACAATGACCCTGACAACGAATGTATGGTCACTGTTTGATACCAACCACAATGACTGACATACGAATGAATGATCACTATTGATACAACCACAATGACTCTGACAACAAATGTATGGTCACTGTTTTGATACCAAACACAAGACCTGACAACGAATGTAATGATCACTGTTTGATACCAACCACAATGACCCTGACAACGAATGAACGGTCACTGTTTGATTACCAACCACAATGACCCTGACAACAATGTATGGTCACTGTTTGATCCAACCACAATGACCCTGACAACGAATGAATGATCACTGTTTTGATACCAACCACAATGCACCTGACAACGAATGAATGGTCACTGTTTTGATACCAACCACAATGACTGACACGAATGAATGATCACTGTTTTGATACTAACCACAATGACCCTGACAACGAATGTATGGTCACTGTTTTGATACCAACCACAATGACCCTGACACGAATGAATGATCACTGTTTGATACCAACCACAATACTGACACAAATGTATGTCACTGTTTGATACCAACACAATGACCTGACAACGAATGAATGATCACTGTTTTGATACCAACCACAATGACCCTGACAACGAATGAAGGTCACTGTTTTGATACCAACCACAATGACCTGACAACAAATGTATGGTCACTGTTTTGATACCAACCACAATGACCCTGACAACGAATGAATGTCACTGTTTTGATACCAACCACAATGACCCTGACAACAAATGTATGGTCACTGTTTTGATACCAACCACAATGACCCTGACAACGAATGATATGGTCACTGTTTTGATACCAACCACAATGACCCTGAAACGAATGAATGATCACTGTTTTGATACCAACCACAATGACCCTGACAACAATGTAATGGTCACTGTTTTGATACCAACCACAATGACCCTGACAACAATGTATGGTCACTGTTTTGATCAACCACAATGACCTGACAACGAATGAATGATCACTGTTTTGATACCAACCACAATGACCCTGACAACAAATGTATGGTCACTGTTTTGATACCAACCACAATGACCCTGACAACAAATGTATGGTCACTGTTTTGATGCCAACCACAATGACCCTGACAACGAATGAATGATCACTGTTTTGATACCAACCACAATGACCCTGACAACAATGTATTGGGTCACTGTTTTGATACCAACCACAATGACCCTGACAACGAATGATGGTCACTGTTTGATACCAACCACAATGACCCTGACAACGAATGAATGGTCACTGTTTTGATACCAACCACAATGACCTGACAACGAATGTATGGTCACTGTTTTGATACCAACCACAATGACCTGACAACGAATGAATGGTCACTGTTTTGATACCAACCACAATGACCCTGACAACGAATGAATGGTCACTGTTTGATACCAACCACAATGACTGACAACGAATGATGCACTTGATCACAGACGAACTGGTCACTGTTTTGATACCAACCAGACCGACAACGATGAATGTCAGTTTTGATACAACCAATACCTGACAACGAATGTATGGTCACTGTTTGATACCAACCACAAGACTGACAACGAATGTATGGTCACTGTTTGATACCAACCACAATGACCCTGACAACGAATGAACGTCACTGTTTGATACCAACCACAATGACCTGAAAACGAATGAATGATCACTGTTTTGATACCAACCACAATGACCCTGACAACAAATGTATGGTCACTGTTTTGATACCAACCACAATGACCCTGACAACAATTGATGGTCACTGTTTGATACAACCACAATGACCCTGACAACAATGTATGGTCACTGTTTGATACCAACCACAATGACCCTGACAACGAATGTATGGTCACTGTTTTGATACCAACCACAATGACCCTGACAACGAATGAAGGTCACTGTTTTGATACCAACCACAATGACCCTGACAACGAATGTATGGTCACTGTTTTGATACCAACCACAATGACCCTGACAACGAATGAACGGTCACTGTTTTGATACCAACCACAATGACCCTGACAACAAATGTATGGTCACTGTTTGATACCAACCACAACGACTGACAACGAATGAATGGTCACTTTTGATACCAACCACAATGACCCTGACAACAAATGTATGGTCACTGTTTGATACCAACCACAACGACTGACAACGAATGTATGGTCACTGTTTGATACCAACCACAATGACCCTGACAACGAATGAATGGTCACTTTTGATACCAACCACAATGACCCTGACAACGAATGAATGGTCACTTTTGATACCAACCACAATGACCCTGACAACGAATGTATGGTCACTGTTTGATACCAACCACAATGACCCTGACAACGAATGTATGGTCACTGTTTTGATACCAACCACAATGACCCTGACAACGAATGAACGGTCACTGTTTTGATACCAACCACAATGACCCTGACAACAAATGTATGGTCACTGTTTGATACCAACCACAACGACTGACAACGAATGAATGGTCACTTTTGATACCAACCACAATGACCCTGACAACGAATGTATGGTCACTGTTTTGATACCAACCACAATGACCCTGACAACGAATGAATGGTCACTTTTGATACCAACCACAATGACCCTGACAACGAATGTATGGTCACTGTTTGATACCAACCACAATGACCCTGACAACGAATGTATGGTCACTGTTTTGATACCAACCACAATGACCCTGACAACGAATGTATGGTCACTGTTTTGATACCAACCACAATGACACTGACAACGAATGTATGGTCACTGTTTGATACCAACCACAATGACCCTGACAACGAATGAATGGTCACTTTTGATACCAACCACAATGACCCTGACAACGAATGAATGGTCACTGTTTGGATACCAACCACAATGACCCTGACAACGAATGTATGGTCACTGTTTTGATACCAACCACTATGACCCTGACAACGAATGAATGGTCACGTTTTTGACACCAACCACAATGACCCTGACAACAAATGTATGGTCACTGTTTGATACCAACCACGACTGACAACGAATGAATGGTCACTGTTTTGATACCAACCACAATGACCCTGACAACGAATGAATGGTCACTGTTTTGATACCATACCACAATGACCCTGACAACGAATGAATGATCACTGTTTTGATACCAACCACAATGACCCTGACAACGAATGAATGGTCACTTTTGATACCAACCACAATGACCCTGACAACAAATGTATGGTCACTGTTTGATACCAACCACAACGACTGACAACGAATGAATGGTCATTGTTTTGATACCAACCACAATGACCTTGACAACGAATGTATGGTCACTGTTTTGATACCAACCATAATGACCCTGACAACGAATTAATGGTCACTTTTGATACCAACCACAATGACCCTGACAACGAATGAATGGTCACTTTTGATACCAACCACAATGACTGACAACGAATGTATGGTCACTGTTTTGATACCAACCACAATGACCCTGACAAACCAGTAGTACTTCATGCCCAAACACATAATTCATATTTTGACTCGTGCTGTAGTGCTAGAGTTATCTCCAATAGTTGCAATGCTTCTCAGCTTGGTAGGTGGGGACTTTCTCACCAATATATATATATATAACACACACACACTGGTCTTAACCTTAGATAAGAGGGAACCCCCATACCTTCTATTTTCTCTCAAATCCGCTACGCTTCGTGCTTGTAGAGAACAACAATTCCATTTCCCCCCCTGTTAACTCTCTTGTGTACAGCTAGACATTTCATCACCAGTAGGGTTGACTGACTGGCAGGTATAAATTATTTCCAAAAATAGATTCCTAGACAAAGAAAGTAGAGAGTAGGTTTCTTTTTTTTTTCTCGACTAATGTTTGGAAGGCCTGGTTTGGGTTCTACCTCAAAATTATACATAGCTGTAGTAGTTTTCATTCAACATTCTTTCAGTGTGTACACATGTATAATATAGTATATTATTATTTATCAATAATAGTATATTAGATTTGTATTTTTAATTAAGGTGTAGGCCTAAAACCTCGATATTATGCATTAATTAATACAATAAAAAATTCTAATTGAAAGTTAATTGTTAAAATAAAAGGTCCAATAAATTAAAATGCAGGTATATCTTTTAAATTGATTTAATAATAATTCATAATAGACCAAATTAAAACTACTTTGGATAAAAACAATTTATTTTTACATAAACATTATATACAAGGATTTTGCTTATAATAATTTAAAATTAAGAACGATTGTTTATTGGAAATGCACAAACATTCTTCTGACCAGGATATATAAAAAAAGAAATGTGATAACTATAAAGGTGAAAACCACCCCCCAATGCGTTTGGCCAGGTATACTCTAATTCTTGTGGGAAGAACAGGTTTAGAAAATACAAATAAATACATAACAAAAAATGGTGGTCAAAGTTGATGGCATTTTACTTAATTATTATTTTAAAGGTAGGCCTATTTATAATATATATAGAAAGTTAAAGATGTAAATCACATTACTTGAGCTATGAATAAATCAATGTAGTTTTACTAACGTTTGTGACAGTCATTTACTCTTCTTACGATCAAAATTATAGTATACTCAACCTTAAGACCATTAAAATATAAATTATACTAAGTAAAATTTTACAATACTATACAAAACAATTGTGAAAAAGTTAATATATCTCCATGTGTGTTTAATTCCCACTGTATTTACAAAGTCCAGTCATTTAGCGTTAAGGAAAGAACTATAAATAAAACCAATGCCAAACTAAACACTTCTTTATTTATTAATAAACAAAAATCTTTGTAAAGTGTCCATTCTTTAAAATTACTTAAATTAAGTATTTGAAGTTAGGGATTAACTAATGTTGAAATGAAATATAACAATATAAGATTTCCTTAAATGTTTGAGTAATGTTGTTTTTGGGGTTTCCTATTGTTTACAAGTTTCAAAAGAAGTATGTAAAAGTGTAATTGAAAAAGTGGTCTTATAATAAAATTAAATAAATTTCATATCAAGTCACGTCAACAATATAAGTTAACAATAAAGATAGAAATGTAAAGGTAAATAATATGGATGCAATAGCTCTCTGTTACAATTGTATATAATTAAAGCAAGTAGAGTTAGCTAAGACAGGGTTGTTACAATTCTATCCAGCCCCCCAAAAAAAACACGTGGGTTTTAATTAAAAATAGCCACTTAAAAAACAAAAACTTATTATATTTTGAATACAAAGCAATTGTCTAATTTTTTAAAGTAGTTAGTCTATTTTCCTTTTAATATTTAAAATATGATTAATTACTTTAAATAAAAATGTAGATAGATTGGAAATGGAATTAAACATACTAACATAGGACTAGATCAAACTAATGTTATTGAATATTTTAATAAATACACATACAATTTAAATTTAAAACATTCTTTTGTAAGAACCAAATTTTACTAACATGATTGCATGAAATTCTTATTTTGAATTTTGTTAACTAATGTATATTGTTTTAATTCCTATAAAAAAATTTATAAAATATAATATTATTGCTAGGCGTGGACTAGGGTGTCCCAAAAAAATGGAATTAATTATTTTTTTCGCATACCCTCTTATTTTTTTCCTTTTATGTCAAAACAATTGTAAATAAAGTTTCATGTAATTTGAACCATGGCAACCCATGCCGACTTGCATCTAAACGTGTCAGTCATTACATGTGTACTTGAGCGAGCGAACGCTGACGACACGTTTCTGTAGCGGAGCACCCAACAGCTGCAAATGGTAAAGATAAAAGAAAAAAGGTAAAGGAAGGTTTTGGAATGTTTCGACAGTGAGATTGCACAACCCGTGAAACGTGTCAGTACCAGTTTACTCAGGACAGCGCACGTCTACGTGTCAATGTGCTTATAATTCCAAGTTGTTTAATTAGTAAATGTTTGTATAGTTTTTAATCAGTGAACAGAACATGGCAGTGGAATTGCGTGGTTCTAAAAAAGTGATATTTTTAATAGGTAATATAAGACATCAAATAACGGGTTCAAAACTTCCGTCTAATGGACAAGTTCTCGCAGTTTTATTTTACAATATTCGAGAAGTGAATTTAAGTGTTAATGAAAGTGCAAATCTCGCTATTCGCGAATGTATTATATTTTGGGAAAATGTACGCATACCTACCAAATTGTTGCCAAATTTTGTGAGGAAGCTTGTTAATATGTATCAAGTTTGGAGAGACTTACAAAAAAATGCAAAGAAATTACAAAACATATTCAAGCAGCGACAACAAGAATTTGTAATTAATTTAGACAATTTGTTCGACATTGCACATGCTGATGCACTTCAATTAATGAAAATAGAGGAAGATAGGATGTTCTTGCAGCGCCAAAGAGAGCCGGGCCGACCCGGTCACTTAGGTGGAGTGGATAAAAAACTGGCCAAAAAAGAGGAAAGGGCGCGACTTTGAACTGTCATAGAAGACAATCGGCGAATAAAATATATTTCCGATTCAACATCCTCAGCATCATACGAACCATTGCAAGAAGATTCCTCTTCAAATTCTAGTGAAAATATGGATTCAGAAGATTTCCCAACACTGATCGAAAGCTCAGAACCTGGGACAAGTAAATTAGTATTGAGGAAAGACTTTATTACTCCAAAGTTAGTTGCTGCATTAGACAGGTGTCAGTTAAGCATGCGAGATTCTGTGTTTATTCTTGAAGCTACTATTGATGCACTTGGATTTAACATTGACGAATTTCCGATAAGTAAGTCTTCAATTCAAAGAATTCGAACAGAAAAACGGAAGGAACATGCGGAAAACATAAAAATTGATTTTCAAAACGAGGTACCGGATGTAGTGACCTTACATTGAGATGGCAAACTGTTGCCTGCTTTGAGTGCTCGAAAATCGAAAGAAGAACGCTTGCCTATAGTTATTTTATTTGGACTAAAAGAACAACTCATTGCTGTGCCGAGACTGGATAATTCCTCGGGCAAAGAACAGGCGCAGGCTATTTGAAAGGCGATCTTAGATTGGAATCTCGAAAACAAGGTCCAAATTCTCTGTTGTGATACTACGGCTTCGAATACAGGTCGTTTTAATGGTGCTTGTACGCTCCTTGAGCAAAAATTTGATAGGGAAATGCTTTTTTTCGCTTGTCGCCATCATGTATACAAACTGGTGTTAAAGGCCGTGTTCGAAGTGAAAATTAAACAAGTGACAATAAGCCCAGATATTCCACTCTTTAAAAAGCTCAAAGAGAATTGGAAAAATATCGATCCCACAAAAATATAGTGCTATAGAGAAAGAGTGGACTTTTACCGAGATGAACTTAAAAATGTTATGGTCAGAGAGGACTATCGAGAGTTGATCGAACTTTCTATGGTATTTTTAGGTGGAGATGCAGAAAAAAATAATTAAAATCGGACCTCCGGGTGCCATGCACCAAGCTAGATGGATGGCCCGAGCAATTTACTCCCTAAAACTATTGTTATTTAGTTCTCAGCTGAAATTAAACACCAAGGATAAGAAAGCACTGTTAGACGTCTGCTTGTTTATCGTAACAATCTATGTTAAACAATGGCTTCAATGCATTTTGGCAGTTAAAGCACCCTGCAAAGATTTGTGCTTTTTGAAATCTTTGAAAGCTTACGAAAATGTGAATGAAAATATCTCGAAAGCTGCTTTACAGAAATTTCTCCAGCATTTATGGTATTTGACTGATAAAATAGCAGTATTAACACTTTTTGATGATGATGTGGACGAAGAAACAAAATTAAAAATGGTGGCAAATTTACATAGAGAAAATTTCTCGACCCATGAGAAAAGATACATTCCATTGAAGGAAGAACTTTGTGGTTCATTGTATGGTGAGTTTGATACATTGATTTTGTAATTGTTTATTTAGTTATTTATTTATATCACGCAATTGTTACCTTTTTTTTTTACAGAAAAAAGCATCGATGATTTCATATCAGTCAAAAGCCATTCATTGTTTTCTAGACTCAAAATTGATGATAGTTTTCTCAACGAGAGTCCCTCCTCATGGGAGAGTAACGCTTCTTTTCTAGACGCAAAAAAGACGATATCAATACTTATAGCAGTGAACGATACAGCTGAAAGAGCGGTAAAACTAATGCAGGACTTTCATGGATTAATAACGGTTGAGGAGGAACAAAAACAATTTTTGTTTCGTTGCGTACAAGAACACACGAAGATCTATCCTGACTGTAAAAAGCAAACATTGAAATGAAAATATGTTCAGTAATGTTTCTTTTACTGTAATATGTTAATAAATATCTGCTTTGATTTAAATGGTGTCTTATGTACCAAAGAAGCATATATTTTACAATCTTTCCATAGTATTCCCCGTAGGTTCAAGTTTGAAGTAAAGTCGGCACGGGTTATCGTTATCTTATTGCAATAATACTTTTTATTGAAGTTACTGAGGTGAAATAGCAAAAAAATAGAGGGTATGCGTATTCGACTTTGCAAAAAAAAAAAATTACCTTGTATCTTGGGACACCCTAGCGTGGACGTTATTTTTTTTTGTAAAGTAACAGTCTAGGCACTAATTAATATGTTAGAATGATTGGTTTAATCAGATAACATACATAATACCTTTAATCACACCACAACAAACCCAATAAAACCTAATATAGCCCAACTTATTTTTTAAATAGCCCGGGGGTTTGTCAAGCCTGAGCTAAGAACTATTAATTGAGAATAGAACGGTTTGAATTTCTAAAAAGTTAAACAATTAAAAATAACAATTCTAGAATCGTACTTGTGTGTGTATGATATTTGAACACACACGCACACATATACAAGGACACAAACATGTTTGGTTTGTGATCTTCCTCCTGCCCACAATTTATAAGCGAAGGGTGTCCAAATTAATGTATATACTCAATCGAGTTCGGTCATTTTCGGCTTTATACAATTAATATAAAGATTTAAACAAAACTCATCAAAGTAGGCATGTCTTTACTTGCAACACTATACTTTAAAATTAGCAGGATCAATCTTGCTTAAAGTGTTTAGAGGTTTGAAAAAATAAATAAATGGTACAGTTGCACCGCACAGACATTCCCTTATGGGTTGCTGACGACAAATTATGAAAATTGGTTTCCTAATTGTAATATACAATGGAAGTAAACCAACTCTTGGTTAGTTACTAAATGAGAAAGTATGTAAGATTGTGTCGTACTATACACTTTAATTTATGTGAAAATGTTTATAAAGTGATAGTTTTCCATTAATTTATCACAAAATAAAATACTGTCAAAAATGTTTCTAAGCAAAAAAAAATCAGTTATTTTAATAGATATAATGTAGTTCTGATAATTTATAAATGGCAGCCTATTAACATAGAATATTTGAGTGTTTCCTCAAATTGAAGCTATACCTCCGAAAAAAGACTAGTGCAGAATTTCTCTGTTTTTTCTTCCTTGGATATTATATACTCGTGTGTGTGTGTGTGTGTGTGTGAATATATATATATATACACACACACACGAGTATATATATATATATATATATATATATATATATATATATATATATATATATATTATCCAATATATGTATATATATATATATATATATATAGTGGCACACCCAATAGAGGGAAAACTGGGAATTGGTCTCCCCCAAGACTCAATACTAGTTTAATAAATACATTAATTATGTGATTCTTAAAATAAAAAACATTAAAGATGTGTCAAGTGCATAAGATATCTTTTAAAACCAGGTTTATAATTTATATTTCAAAAGGGATAAATGCTCTACACATTAAAATAACCCTGAATTTCCTAATGAAAAAAAGCAAATTCATACTAGACTCTATATATTGTATGCAAGGCCAAAGCCAGATAAATATTGAATTAAAACTACCTTATTTACTGTTTAAAAATAACAAAAATAAATACAAGGAACGATCTATATCTTCTAGTATTGTGATTGTCAAAAAAATCTAACTCAAAATTTCGATAAATGTCAACGTTTCATGACCCCTGAAACCAAAAACATGGTTTCCGCAATGCCGTCTGTCTGTCCGTCACTTTTCCCTTAGTACCCCTTTTATATACTTAAACCTTATTTTTAACTTATTACATAACCCTTAAAAATTAATTTGAGTTAATTTTTACCCTTTTTAATCTTTTTAGTTATCCTAAACTATTCTCTCGGGCAAAGCTGTACTTCATGCTAGTAATATATAAAAACAAAAGTGAGTTTAGGTGTGTGTTCAGAAAAATCTAAGCCCCTTCGAAATAGGATGAAAAATTGAAATTTTGAAGAGCTTTAGAAGGACCACCTCATTTAACAAGGAAAATTTACAAAATGAGGAATTTCAAAATTGGGCTCCAGGACTTGGAGGAGGGAGTCAAAATAAGAAAGACGTTTTAACTCTGGTAGAAAATTGAAATTTGGGGAAAAGATAGAGGGACTACTACAGAGAATAAGATAAGTATTAAAATTTCAAATTTATGAGTGAAAGTTGAGCGTGAAATTTAAATTATGATTGCCATAGTTAGCTTGGTATTGTGCAAGGAGGAATTATAAATGCTAACAGCCGGATGTTGAACGTCCTAATTTGAATAGTTTGATATAGTACAAAGAATGGATCAGCCTGCTAGTAAATTATACATGTGAGATGATTTCACCCTAAACCATTATTTGAATTAAGTCTCTTCTCTAACCCCCTCCCCAGTAAACACAATATAATATTTAGTCACAAAAGCATGTATATTATGGTCAGATAAATAAATTGAGCGTTGAACAATGACGTTCATGTAGTGGCAAAAAAAAAAATTTGTTTAAATAATATTTGTTTAAAATAAATTAATAAAAATGCACAGCATTTGTCAAATCAAAAACAGTATGTAACATAAAACATATTTGTAGTTGTCAACACGAAATTGATATTTCAAATACATAAAATGCACACAAGTTTATAAAAAAATAAATTAAAAAGGGAATTAGTCATAAATGTTAACACTAAGTCAATATAATATTTAAAAAAATTCTGTAGCTTATGGTAACAGCCGTTATTTAAAAAAATGTTCTTCACTAATTTAACACCCTTTAACATTGGCCCTAATCTTTAGCTTACTTTTTTAAATAACAATAAATATTTTTATTTACCTAATGAGTTTATAGGAATAAAATATTTAAAATTCTCTTAGAAATAAACAATTGCAATATATCTATTGAGATTATATATTTGACATCTTTTCTAATCAAAAGAGGAGTGGTGATTTTACGCTCAAAGCTCCTCAATTTGTTGATTCGTGTAAAGTTTTTTTAATGAGAAAAAAACAATATGCAGATTAAAAAAATGCATAAAAGTTAGCACAAATAGCTATTTGGCATTTTAGTAAGGTTTTCCCGGCTCCTATAATGAGCACAGCACCCTAGATAAGGTCCTGCTCGACGTTCTTCGACTTTAGTTTTTAGCTCATTGCCTTACTAATCGTTCGAACTATACAAATTTACTCCCGTTAATAGGGTAGGGGTGATGAAGGTAGAATATAGGTGAAATGTACCTATACTTGCATATAGAAATAAAAGAATAACATTTAGAAAAAATAATTCGAGAATGACCGGCTGCAAATTGAACCCCGATCTCTTCGTTGCCAGTAGGCAAGACTAAATGAGACTTGCATTTAGTTTACGTGCTCACTAGTGCAGCCATACATGATTTTAGTTGAGATTTTTGTTCCTATTCTCGAACAATATTTGGTTTTGTGTTTGTTGCGCTATCTTTATGCTAGCAGTTTGGTCGACTTCACTGGTCCTGGAGTAAAGTGCTCGCCTCAAGACCCAGTGTACGTGGTTTAAAACCTCGCTGGGGTCAAAGGATTTCTTTCGAGTGATAACAATTCATGGCATAACTTCTTTTGGAGGGAAAGTAAAGCCATTGGTCCCATGTTGTTGTGGTATGTAAGATAAACATGTAAAGTTTATGAAAATACCTTTTTCGGCAAAATTGTCAGGCCCTTTTGTTCTCACTCATAGAAATTCTCGTGTGCTTATATAATCATTTCGTTCAGAAAGCGCACGTTAAATACAACAAATAAATAAAACTAGTAGTTGGACCCGTTCCTTACCCACGCAATAAAAATTCAAATAATCAAATTAAGACGTTTAACACCAAACCAATTATTGTCATTAATCCAGCCCTGCTACTATCCATCTGTGTTATACACATTTTAATTATAATAACGGAATAGAGCTAAGGAAAATTTAAATTAAAGTAAGCATATCCGCATTTGCGTGAAGGAAGCGTGGATAAACACTTAGGGAAGAACAGCCCTCGGTCCACGTGGCTGAGATTTGAACCCAGAACTTACAGCTACGAGTAAACCAAACATGATCCTGAAACTTACCTCGCGCACCCAACGATTCAGATATATTGAATAATTGTTCGATAAAATATCTCTTTAAAATATTTATTAGTGTTGTGATTTATGAAAACATTTTCTTACGAACTTAATAGTTTTAGTTCCTAAGTTGCATTAAATAAACTATTAATATTTCTAATGAACAGTTATAAATGAGAAAATATGTGTTTATTATTACTATTATTAAACTATTAGGAGTGAAGATGTATTAATTGTTAGCTAATCTAAATACCTGTTTCATATTCGATATTGATACAATTTAAATTCTAACACTTACCGAGGAATAGCTATTTCATTTATTTGTTTGGCGTTTTGTACTTTATAGGGTGGTGGTTTTTTGTTCCCATGGGCACTGTTTTAATTATTTATTTTTATTATTATTATTATTTTTATTATTATTATTAGCACCCGTTTGGTTATACCTACTTACGCTAATGTGTAATGGTAGGGTGATTGTGAAATCAAATGGAGGACCTACAGTTTAACGTGGGATCCGAATCACTGTGGAGGCCTGGCACTACCCACATTCACAAGTTGTGATTAATACACGTATTGTCAGAGGTGAAGGATTGAACCTCGGACCCATAGCAGAGAAGTCTCAATCTAGTTTACTTAGTGAAACTTGATAAATTTGTTTGAAACTATCAAAAATATATCAACACAAAAAAAAATTCACACATGGACTAAATAAATAAAATAATATTACTTAAAATGTATTGCATTTTTATAGTAAAAAAACGAACAAAAACATTAAAACTATTCTCACTGAAGAATGTCTATTTGAAAACCAGTTTGGGACGTCAGTTGCAACAAACCCTCATGGTACTGTGAGGGGAGCTAGCAGGTCATTGAGCGGTGGAGGAAATGGCTTCAAGAGACACACACAGTAACCGGCCGGTAGACTCAAATTTTAAAATAATGATATTCTCTTTTAAAAAATACAACACTTGATGTGCTGGTTCAGAAAACTGTTCAGGTGAAAAGGTATTAAATTATGCAGGGGGGGAAATAATAATTGTTTACATATTTTTTAAAGTTTATTTCTAATTAATAAATCTAGTTTTTTAAAATACGACCCTTGTTCAAATTATTAATTAAAATGCATATTTTAATATTTTTTTAAAAAAAATCTAAATTATTCAGGAAATAGCCAGTGAGACAATCTTTTTTGAAAACAGAGACATAAAATTTTTGAAAAGGTATTTTGGGCGTAATCATGGAAGAAAAATCATAAAAATTATTTTAAAACGTTGAAGTTCAATATTTTATATCTTTTTAAGAGTTGGATTTACAAAAACAAAATAACTTTTGTTGTAACAAACAACCTTTATTTTAATAGGAGAAAAATTTACAAATCTATTAAATAATAACTACTATCAGATTTAAGGAGGTTAGTAGTACAAGTATTTTAGATATTTGGTGGGAGTTCCCCCATAACCTTCTCTCCTTTCATCCAAGCAGGCTTACTCACACCAGTCAGTACTTTCTACGCAAACAATAATAACAGTTGAGCTAATTTAATCATCATACATATAAATATAATATAAATACAACATTCTATCCATCTAACAAGAATAAAGACACAAGTTTGAACAGACAACAACAGTACCTAAGTTACCATGATCAACCTACAGCCATACTGCCATAGTCCATTATGTGTTTTACTCTCTTCTGGGGAAGAAGTGGACTGATGTACCCCGAAAATGACAGGATAGCCTATGTGTTTTAATGTGTTTTAGTTGTGAACTGTGAGGCCTGCAGTTTCGTGGTAAGTGAGTAGGCCTTGCCCTTCTATCCTCCTTTCAATGTTTAGTTTCCTGGTAAGTGAGTAGACCTTGGCCTTCTATCCTCCTCTCAATGTTTAGTTTCCTGGTAAGTGAGTAGGCCTTGCCCTTCTATCCTCCTCTCAATGTTTAGTTTCCTGGTAAGTGAGTAGGCCTTGCCCTTCTATCCTCCTCTCAATGTTTAGTTTCCTGGTAAGTGAGTAGACCTTGCCCTTCTATCCTCCTCTCAATGTTTAGTTTCCTGGTAAGTGAGTAGACCTTGCCCTTCTATCCTCCTCTCAATGTTTAGTTTCCTGGTAAGTGAGTAGGCCTTGCCCTTCTATCCTCCTCATAATGTTTAGTTTCCTGGTAAGTGAGTAGGCCTTGCCCTTCTATCCTCCTCATAATGTTTAGTTTCCTGGTAAGTGAGTAGGCCTTGCCCTTCTATCCTCCTTTCAATGTTTAGTTTCCTGATAAGTGAGTAGCCTTGTCCTTCTATCCTCCTCTCAATGTTTAGTTTCCTGATAAGTGAGTATGCCTTGCCCTTCCATCCTACTCTCAATGTTTAGTTTCCTGGTAGTGAGTAGACCTTGCCTTCTATCCTCCTCTCAATGTTTAGTTTCCTGGTAAGTGAGTAGACCTTGGCCTTCTATCCTCCTCTCAATGTTTAGTTTCCTGGTAAGTGAGTATGCCTTGCCCTTCTATCCTCCTCTCAATGTTTAGTTTCCTGGTAAGTGAGTATGCCTTGCCCTTCCATCCTACTCTCAATGTTTAGTTTCCTGGTAAGTGAGTAACCTTGCCTTCTATCCTCCTCTCAATGTTTAGTTTCCTGGTAAGTAGACCTTGCCCTTATATCCTCCTCTCAATGTTTAGTTTCCTGGTAAGTAGACCTTGCCTTATATCCTCCTCTCATTGTTTAGTTTCCTGGTAAGTGAGTAGACCTTGCCCTTCTATCCTCCTTCAATGTTTAGTTTCCTGGTAAGTAGACCTTGCCCTTATATCCTCCCTCATGTTGTTTCTGGTAAGTAACTTGCCTTATCTCCTCTCAATGTTTAGTTTCCTGGTAAGTGATAGACCTTGCCTTCTATCCTCCTCTCAATGTTTAGTTTCCTGATAAGTGAGTAGACCTTGGCCTTCTATCCTTCTCTCAATGTTTAGTTTCCTGATAAGTGAGTAGGCCTTGCCCTTCTATCCACCTCTCAATGTTTAATTTCCTGATAAGTGAGTAGGCCTTGCCCTTCAGGGTGATCCTTCCTTCTACCTCTTCAATGTTTAGTTTCCTGATAAGTGAGTAGCCTTGGCCTTCTATCCTTCTCTCAATGTTTAGTTTCCTGGTAAGTGAGTAGGCCTTGCCCTTCTATCCTCCTCTCAATGTTTAGTTTCTGGTAAGTGAGTAGGCCTTGCCCTTCTATCCTCCTCTCAATTTTTAGTTTCCTGGTAAGTGAGTAGGCCTTGCCCTTCTATCCTCCTCTCAATGTTTAGTTTCCTGTAAGTGAGTAGGCCTTGCCCTTCTCATCCTCCTCTCAATGTTTAGTTTTACTGTAAGTGAGTAGGCCTTGCCCTTCTATACCTTCCTCTCAATTTTTAGTTTCCTGGTAAGTGAGTAGGCCTTGCCCTTCTATCTCCTCTCAATGTTTAGTTTCCTGTAAGTGAGTAGACCTTGCCCTTCTATCCTCCTCTCAATGTTTAGTTTACTGTAAGTGAGTAGGCCTTGCCCTTCTATCCTCCTCTCAATGTTTAGTTTCCTGGTAAGTGAGTAGGCCTTGCCCTTCTATCTCCTACTCAATGTTTAGTTTCCTGATAAGTGAGTAGACCTTGCCCTTCTATCCTCTTTCAATGTTTAGTTTCCTGGTAAGTGAGTAGGCCTTGCCCTTCTATCCTCCTTCAATGTTTAGTTTCCTGGTAAGTGAGTAGGCCTTCCCTTCCATCCTACTCTCAATGTTTAGTTTCCTGATAAGTGAGTAGCGCCTTACCTCTTATTATTCCTAACATAGCTTGCCTTCTATCCTCTTCAATTTTTAGTTTCCTGGTAAGTGAGTAGGCCTTGCCCTTCTATCCTCCTCTCAATGTTTAGTTTCCTGGTAAGTGAGTAGCCTTGCCCTTCTATACCTCCTCTCAATTTTTAGTTTCCTGGTAAGTGAGTAGGCCTTGCCCTTCTATCCTCCTTTCAATGTTTAGATTTCCTGGTAAGTGAGTAGCCTTGCCCTTCTATCCTCCTCTCAATGTTTAGTTTCCTGGTAAGTGAGTAGGCCTTGCCCTTCTATCCTCCTTTCAATGTTTAATTTCCTGGTAAGTGAGTAGGCCTTGCCCTTCTATCCTCCTCTCAATGTTTAGTTTCCTGGAATAAGTAGGCCTTGCCCTTCTATCCTCCTTTCAATGTTATAGTTTCCTGGTAAGTGAGTAGGCCTTGCCTTCTCAAGTTATTTCCTAGATCCTTGCTCTATCCATCTTTCATGTATGTTTCCTGGTAAGTGAGTAGCCTTGGCCTCTATCTCCTACTTATTCCTGAAGTGAGTTCCTCATGTTTTCTCAAGTTTTTCCTGGTAAGTGAGTATGCCTTGCCCTTCCATCCTACTCTCAATGTTTAGTTTCCTGGTAAGTGAGTAGACCTTGCCCTTTTATCCTCCTCTCAATGTTTAGTTTCCTGATAAGTGAGTAGACCTCCCTTCTATCCTCCTTTCAATGTTTAGTTTCCTGATAAGTGAGTAGGCCTTGCCCTTATATCCTCCTTTCAATGTTTAGTTTCCTGGTAAGTGAGTAGACCTTGCCCTTCTATCCTCCTTTCAATGTTTAGTTTCCTGGTAAGTGAGTATGCCTTGCCCTTCCATCCTACTCTCAATGTTTAGTTTCCTGGTAAGTGAGTATGCCTTGCCCTTCTATCCTCCTTTCAATGTTTAGTTTCCTGATAAGTGAGTAGGCCTTGCCCTTCTATCCTCCTTTCAATGTTTAGTTTCCTGGTAAGTGAGTAGGCCTTGCCCTTCTATCTTCCTCTCAATTTTTAGTTTCGTGGTAAGTGAGTAGGCCTTGCCCTTCTATTCTTCTCTCAATGTTTAGTTTCCTGGTAAGTGAGTAGACCTTGCCCTTCTATCCTCCTCTCAATGTTTAGTTTCCTGGTAAGTAGACCTTGCCCTTCTATCCTCCTTTCAATGTTTAGTTTCCTGGTAAGTGAGTAGGCCTTGCCCTTTTATCCTCCTCTCAATGTTTAGTTTCCTGGTAAGTGAGTAGACCTTGCCCTTCTATCCTCCTCTCAATGTTTAGTTTCCTAGTAAGTGAGTAGGCCTTGCCCTTCTATCCTCCTCTCAATGTTTAGTTTCCTGGTGAGTAGGCCTTGCCCTTCTATCCTTCTCTCAATGTTTAGTTTCCTAGTAAGTGAGTAGGCCTTGCCCTTCTATCCTCCTCTCAATGTTTAGTTTCCTGGTAAGTGAGTAGGCCTTGCCCTTCCATTCTCCTTCCAATGTTTAGTTTCCTGGTAAGTGAGTAGGCCTTGCCCTTCTATCCTCCTCATAATGTTTAGTTTCCTGGTAAGTGAGTAGGCCTTGCCCTTTTATCCTCCTCTCAATGTTTAGTTTCCTGGTAAGTGAGTAGACCTTGCCCTTCTATCCTCCTCTCAATGTTTAGTTTCCTGGTAAGTGAGTGGACCTTGGCCTTCTATCCTCCTCTCAATGTTTAGTTTCCTGGTAAGTGAGTAGTCCTTGCCCTTCTATCCTCCTTTCAATGTTTAGTTTCCTGATAAGTGAGTAGGCCTTGCCCTTCTATCCTCCTTTCAATGTTTAGTTTCCTGGTAAGTGAGTAGGCCTTGCCCTTCCATCCTACTCTCAATGTTTAGTTTCCTGGTAAGTGAGTAGACCTTGCCCTTCATTCCTCCTCTCAATGTTTAGTTTCCTGGTAAGTGAGTGGACCTTGGCCTTCTATCCTCCTCTCAATGTTTAGTTTCCTGATAAGTGAGTATACCTTGGCCTTCTATCCTCCTCTCAATGTTTAGTTTCCTGATAAGTGAGTAGGCCTTGCCCTTCTATCCTCCTCTCAATGTTTATTTTCCTGGTAAGTGAGTAGACCTTGCCCTTCTATCCTCCTCTCAATGTTTAGTTTCCTGGTAAGTGAGTAGGCCTTGCCCTTCTATCCTCCTTTCAAGGTTGTTTCCTGGAGGTGACCTGGTGGTCTAGGAGTAAGGTGTCAGATTTCTATGCTGGCGGCCGGGGTTCAATCCTCGGTCCCGGCAAAGAATTATCTGATTACCAAACCCTTCCTTCACCTCTGACAAGACATCTTGTGAATGTGAGGAATGCCAGGCCTCCACCGTGGTTCGGATTCCACGTTAAACTGTATGTCCTTTATTTCATCTCACAATCATCCTACCATGACACATTAGCGTAAGTGCGTATAACCCGAATGTGTAGTAAGACGCGGTGCTAATAATAATAATAGTTTCCTGGTAAGTGAGTAGACCTTGCCCTTCTATCCTCCTCTCAATGTTTAGTTTCCTGATAAGTGAGTAGGCCTTGCCCTTCTATCCTCCTCTCAATGTTTAGTTTCCTGGTAAGTGAGTAGGCCTTGCCCTTTTATCCTCCTCTCAATGTTTAGTTTCCTGGTAAGTGAGTAGACCTTGCCCTTCTATCCTCCTCTCAATGTTTAGTTTCCTGGTAAGTGAGTAGGCCTTGCCCTTTTATCCTCCTCTCAATGTTTATTTTCCTGGTAAGTGAGTAGACCTTGCCCTTCTATCCTCCTCTCAATGTTTAGTTTCCTGATAAGTGAGTAGGCCTTGCCCTTTTATCCTCCTCTCAATGTTTAGTTTCCTGGTAAGTGAGTAGAACTTGCCCTTCTATCCTCCTCTCAATGTTTAGTTTCCTGGTAAGTGAGTAGGCCTTGCCCTTTTATCCTCTTCTCAATGTTTAGTTTCCTGGTAAGTGAGTAGACCTTGCCCTTCTATCCTCCTCTCAATGTTTAGTTTCCTGGTAAGTAGACCTTGCCCTTCTATCCTCCTCTCAATGTTTAGTTTCCTGGTAAGTGAGTAGGCCTTGCCCTTTTATCCTCCTCTCAATGTTTAGTTTCCTGGTAAGTGAGTAGACCTTGCCCTTCTATCCTCCTCTCAATGTTTAGTTTCCTAGTAAGTGAGTAGGCCTTGCCCTTCTATCCTCCTCTCAATGTTTAGTTTCCTGGTAAGTGAGTAGGCCTTGCCCTTCTATCCTTCTCTCAATGTTTAGTTTCCTAGTAAGTGAGTAGGCCTTGCCCTTCTATCCTCCTCTCAATGTTTAGTTTCCTGGTAAGTGAGTAGGCCTTGCCCTTCTATTCTCCTCTCAATGTTTAGTTTCCTGGTAAGTGAGTAGGCCTTGCCCTTCTATCCTCCTCATAATGTTTAGTTTCCTGGTAAGTGAGTAGGCCTTGCCCTTTTATCCTCCTCTCAATGTTTAGTTTCCTGGTAAGTGAGTAGACCTTGCCCTTCTATCCTCCTCTCAATGTTTAGTTTCCTGGTAAGTGAGTAGGCCTTGCCCTTCTATCCTCCTCTCAATGTTTTGTTTTCTGGTAAGTGAGTAGGCCTTGCCCTTCTATCCTCCTCTCAATGTTTAATTTCCTGGTAAGTGAGTAGACCTTGCCCTTCTATCCTCCTCTCAATGTTTAGTTTCCTGGTAAGTGAGTAGGCCTTGCCCTTCTACCTTCCTCTCAATTTTTAGTTTCCTGGTAAGTGAGTAGGCCTTGCCCTTCTATCCTCCTCTCAATGTTTAGTTTCCTAGTAAGTGAGTAGGCCTTGCCCTTCCATCCTCCTCTCAATGTTTAGTTTACTGTTAAGTGAGTAGGCCTTGCCCTTCTATCCTCCTCTCAATGTTTAGTTTCCTGGTAAGTGAGTAGGCCTTGCCCTTCTATTCTCCTCTCAATGTTTAATTTCCTGGTAAGTGAGTAGACCTTGCCCTTCTATCCTCCTCTCAATGTTTAGTTTCCTGGTAAGTGAGTAGGCCTTGCCCTTCTATCCTCCTCTCAATGTTTAGTTTCCTGGTAAGT
This sequence comes from Timema cristinae, assembly GCA_039000515.1. NCBI lineage: Eukaryota > Metazoa > Arthropoda > Insecta > Phasmatodea > Timematidae > Timema > Timema cristinae. The sequence goes on from JBCFYV010001001.1 coordinate 44,791,405, forward strand.
GAGTAGGCCTTGCCCTTCCATCCTATTCTCAATGTTTAGTTTCCTGATAAGTGAGTAGGCCTTGCCCTTCTATCCTCTTTTCAATGTTTAGTTTCCTGGTAAGTGAGTAGGCCTTGCCCTTCTATCCTCCTTTCAATGTTTAGTTTCCTGGTAAGTGAGTAGGCCTTGCCCTTCTATCCTCCTCTCAATGTTTAGTTTCCTGGTAAGTGAGTAGGCCTTGCCCTTCTACCTTCCTCTCAATTTTTAGTTTCCTGGTAAGTGAGTAGCCTTGCCCTTCTCTCCTCCTCTCAATGTTTAGTTTCCTGGTAAGTGAGTATGCCTTGCCCTTCTATCCTCCTCTCAATGTTTAGTTTCCTGGTAAGTGAGTAGGCCTTGCCCTTCTATCCTCCTTTCAATGTCTAGTTTCCTGGTAAGTGAGTAGGCCTTGCCCTTCTATCCTCCTCTCAATGTTTAGTTTCCTGGTAAGTGAGTAGGCCTTGCCCTTCTATCCTCCTTTCAATGTTTAGTTTCCTGGTAAGTGAGTAGGCCTTGCCCTTCTATCCTCCTCTCAATGTTTAGTTTCCTGATAAGTGAGTATGCCTTGCCCTTCTATCCTCCTTTCAATGTTTAGTTTCCTGGTAAGTGAGTAGACCTTGGCCTTCTATCCTCCTCTCAATGTTTAGTTTCCTGGTAAGTGAGTATGCCTTGCCCTTCTATCCTCCTCTCAATGTTTAGTTTCCTGGTAAGTGAGTATGCTTCCTATCCTACTCTCAATGTTTAGTTTCCTGGTAAGTGAGTAGGCCTTGCCCTTCTATCCAATTTACCTGGTAAGTGAGTAGGCCTTGCCCTTCTATCCTCCTCTCAATGTTTAGTTTCCTGGTAAGTGAGTAGGCCTTACCCTTCTATCCTCCTCTCAATGTTTAGTTTCCTGGTAAGTGAGTAGCCTTGCCCTTCTATCCTCCTCTCAATGTTTAGTTTCCTGGTAAGTGAGTAGGCCTTGCCCTTCTATCCTCCTCTCAATGTTTAGTTTCCTGGTAAGTGAGTAGGCCTTGCCCTTCTATCCTCCTCTCAATGTTTTAGTTTTCCTGTAAAAGTGGAGTAGGCCTTGCCCTTCTATCCTCCTCTCAATGTTTAGTTTCCTGGTAAGTGAGTAGCCTTGCCCTTCTATCCTCCTCTCAATGTTTAAAGTTTCCGGGTAAGTGAGTAGGCCTTGCCCTTCTATCCTCCTCTCAATGTTTAGTTTCCTGGTAAGTGAGTAGGCCTTGCCCTTCTATCCTCCTCTCAATGTTTAGTTTCCTGGTAAGTGAGTAGGCCTTGCCCTTCTATCCTCCTCTCAATGTTTAGTTTCCTGGTAAGTGAGTAGGCCTTGCCCTTCTATCCTCCTCTCAATGTTTAGTTTCCTGTAAGTGAGTAGGCCTTGCCCTTCTATCCTCCTTTCAATGTTTAGTTTCCTGGTAAGTGAGTAGGCCTTGCCCTTCTATCCTCCTCTCAATGTTTAGTTTCCTGGTAAGTGAGTAGGCCTTGCCCTTCTACCTCCTCTCAATGTTTAGTTTCCTGTAAGTGAGTAGGCCTTGCCCTTCTATCCTCCTCTCAATGTTTAGTTTCCTGGTAAGTGAGTAGGCCTTGCCCTTCTATCCTCTCTCAATGTTTAGTTTCCTGGTAATGAGTAGGCCTTGCCCTTCTATCCTCCTTTCAATGTTTAGTTTCCTGGTAAGTGAGTAGGCCTTGCCCTTCTATCCTCCTCTCAATGTTTAGTTTCCTGTAAGTGAGTAGGCCTTGCCCTTCTATCCTCCTCTCAATGTTTAGTTTCCTGGTAAGTGAGTAGGCCTTGCCCTTCTATCCTCCTCTCAATGTTTAGTTTCCTGGTAAGTGAGTAGCCTTGCCCTTCTATCCTCCTCTCAATGTTTAGTTTCCTGGTAAGTGAGTAGGCCTTGCCCTTCTATCCTCCTCTCAATGTTTAGTTTCCTGGTAAGTGAGTAGGCCTTGCCCTTCTATCCTCCTCTCAATGTTTAGTTTCCTGGTAAGTGAGTAGGCCTTGCCCTTCTATCCTCCTCTCAATGTTTAGTTTCCTGTAAGTGAGTAGGCCTTGCCCTTCTATCCTCCTCTCAATGTTTAGTTTCCTGTAAGTGAGTAGGCCTTGCCCTTCTATCCTCCTCTCAATGTTTAGTTTCCTGATAAGTGAGTAGGCCTTGCCCTTCTATCCTCCTCTCAATGTTTAGTTTTCCTGGTAAATGAGTAGGCCTTGCCCTTCTATCCTCCTCTCAATGTTTAGTTTCCTGTAAGTGAGTAGGCCTTGCCCTTCTATCCTCTCTCAATGTTTAGTTTCCTGTAAGTGAGTAGGCCTTGCCCTTTCTATCTCTCTCTCTTCAATGTTTAGTTTCCTGGTAAGTGAGTAGGCCTTGCCCTTCTATCCTCCTCTCAATGTTTAGTTTCCTGTAAGTGAGTAGGCCTTGCCCTTCTATCCTTCTCTCAATGTTTAGTTTCCTGATAAGTGAGTAGGCCTTGCCCTTCTATCCTCCTCTCAATGTTTAGTTTCCTGATAAGTGAGTAGGCCTTGCCCTTCTATCCTCCTCTCAATGTTTAGTTTCCTGATAAGTGAGTAGGCCTTGCCCTTCTATCCTCCTTTCAATGTTTAGTTTCCTGGTAAATGAGTAGGCCTTGCCCTTCTATCCTCCTCTCAATGTTTAGTTTCCTGGTAAGTGAGTAGGCCTTGCCCTTCTATCCTCCTCATAATGTTTAGTTTCCTGGTAAGTGAGTAGGCCTTGCCCTTGTATCCTCCTCATTATGTTTAGTTTCCTGGTAAGTGAGTAGGCCTTGCCCTTCTATCCTCCTCTCAATGTTTAGTTTCCTGGTAAGTGAGTAGGCCTTGCCCTTCTATCCTCCTCTCAATGTTTAGTTTCCTGGTAAGTGAGTAGGCCTTGCCCTTCTATCCTCCTCTCAATGTTTAGTTTCCTGGTAAGTGAGTGGACCTTGGCCTTCTATCCTCCTCTCAATGTTTAGTTTCCTGGTAAGTGAGTGGACCTTGGCCTTCTATCCTCCTCTCAATGTTTAGTTTCCTGGTAAGTGAGTAGGCCTTGCCCTTCTATCCTCCTCTCAATGTTTAGTTTCCTGATAAGTGAGTAGGCCTTGTCCTTCTATCCTTCTCTCAATGTTTACTTTCCTGGTAAGTGAGTAGGCCTTGCCCTTCTATCCTCCTCTCAATGTTTAGTTTCCTGGTAAGTGAGTAGACCTTGCCCTTCTATCCTCCTCTCAATGTTTAGTTTCCTGGTAAGTGAGTGGACCTTGGCCTTCTATCCTCCTCTCAATGTTTAGTTTCCTGGTAAGTGAGTAGGCCTTGCCCTTCTATCCTCCTCTCAATGTTTAGTTTCCTGGTAATTGAGTAGGCCTTTTCCTTCTATCCTCCTCTCAATGTTTAGTTTCCTGGTAAGTGAGTAGGCCTTGCCCTTCTATCCTCCTCTCAATGTTTAGTTTCCTGATAAGTGAGTAGGCCTTGCCCTTCTATCCTCCTCTCAATGTTTAGTTTCCTGATAAGTGAGTAGGCCTTGCCCTTCTATCCTCCTTTCAATGTTTAGTTTCCTGGTAAGTGAGTAGGCCTTGCCCTTCTATCCTCCTCTCAATGTTTAGTTTCCTGGTAAGTGAGTAGGCCTTGCCCTTCTATCCTCCTCATAATGTTTAGTTTCCTGGTAAGTGAGTAGGCCTTGCCCTTCTATCCTCCTCTCAATGTTTAGTTTCCTGATAAGTGAGTAGGCCTTGCCCTTCTATCCTCCTTTCAATGTTTAGTTTCCTGGTAAGTGAGTAGGCCTTGCCCTTCTATCCTCCTCATAATGTTTAGTTTCCTGGTAAGTGATTAGGCCTTGCCCTTCTATCCTTCTCTCGATGTTTAGTTTCCTGATAAGTGAGTAGGCCTTGCCCTTCTATCCTTCTCTCAATGTTTAGTTTCCTAGTAAATGAGTAGGCCTTGCCCTTCTATCCTCCTCTCAATGTTTAGTTTCCTGGTAAGTGAGTAGGCCTTGCCCTTCTATCCTCCTCTCAATGTTTAGTTTCCTGGTAAGTGAGTAGGCCTTGCCCTTCCATCCTACTCTCAATGTTTAGTTTCCTGGTAAGTGAGTAGGCCTTGCCCTTCCATCCTACTCTCAATGTTTAGTTTCCTGATAATTGAGTAGGCCTTGCCCTTCTATCCTTCTCTCAATGTTTAGTTTCCTGGTGAGTAGACCTTGTCCTTCTATCCTCCTCTCAATGTTTAGTTTCCTGGTAAGTGAGTAGGCCTTGCCCTTCTATCCACCTCTCAATGTTTAGTTTCCTGATAAGTGAGTAGGCCTTGCCCTTCCATCCTACTCTCAATGTTTAGTTTCCTGGTAAGTGAGTAGGCCTTGCCCTTCTATCTTCCTCTCAATGTTTAGTTTCCTGGTAAGTGAGTAGACCTCGCCCTTCTATCCTCCTCTCAATGTTTAATTTCCTGGTAAGTGAATAGGCCTTGCCCTTCTATCCTCCTCTCAATGTTTAGTTTCCTGGTAAGTGAGTAGGCCTTGCCCTTCTATCTTCCTCTCAATGTTTAGTTTCCTGGTAAGTGAGTAGGCCTTGCCCTTCTATCCTCCTCTCAATGTTTAGTTTCCTGGTAAGCGAGTAGGCCTTGCCCTTCTATCCTCCTCTCAATGTTTAGTTTCCTGGTAAGTGAGTAGGCCTTGCCCTTCTATCCAAGTTTCCTGGTAAGTGAATAGGCCTTGCCCTTCTATCCTCCTCTCAATGTTTAGTTTCCTGGTAAGTGAGTAGGCCTTGCCCTTTTATCCTCCTCTCAATGTTTAGTTTCCTGGTAAGTGAGTAGGCCTTGCCCTTCTATCCTCCTCTCAATGTTTAGTTTCCTGGTAAGTGAGTAGGCCTTGCCCTTCTATCCAAGTTTCCTGGTAAGTGAGTAGGCCTTAACCTTCTATCTTCCTCTCAATGTTTAGTTTCCTGGTAAGTGAGTAGGCCTTGCCCTTCTATCCTCCTCTCAATGTTTAGTTTCCTGGTAAGTGAGTAGACCTTGCCCTTCTATCTTCCTCTCAATGTTTAGTTTCCTGGTAAGTGAGTAGACCTTGTCCTTCTATCCTCCTCTCAATGTTTAGTTTCCTGGTAAGTGAGTAGGCCTTGCCCTTCTATCCTCCTCTCAATGTTTAGTTTCCTGGTATGTGAGTAGGCCTTGCCCTTCTATCCTCCTCTCAATGTTTAGTTTCCTGGTAAGTGAGTAGGCCTTGCCCTTCTATCCAAGTTTCCTGGTAAGTGAGTAGGCCTTAACCTTCTATCTTCCTCTCAATGTTTAGTTTCCTGGTAAGTGAGTAGACCTTGCCCTTCTATCCTCCTCTCAATGTTTAATTTTCTGGTAAGTGAGTAGGCCTTGCCCTTCTATCCTCCTCTCAATGTTTAGTTTCCTGGTAAGTGAGTAGGCCTTGCCCTTCTATCTTCCTCTCAATGTTTAGTTTCCTGGTAAGTGAGTAGGCTTTGCCCTTCTATCCTCCTCTCAATGTTTAGTTTCCTGATAAGTTAGTAGGCCTTGCCCTTCTATCCGCCTCTCAATGTTTAGTTTCCTGGTAAATGAGTAGGCCTTGCCCTTCTATCCAAGTTTCCTGGTAAGTGAGTAGGCCTTGCCCTTCTATCTTCCTCTCAATGTCTAGTTTCCTGGTAAGTGAGTAGACCTTGCCCTTCTATCCTCCTCTCAATGTTTAATTTCCTGATAAGTGAGTAGGCCTTGCCCTTCTATACTCCTCTCAATCTTTGATTGAACATATAAAATATATTTGCTAGTAAATTGATAGTGATAGAGAGGACGAGACTAATGTAGTGTTGTGTACTAGATGATATAGAGGAGGGTGAGCTGGTCAAGTCAGACCCGGAGATTGAGAAGCAACTACTGCGTTGTCTGTGTGAAGTGGCCCTCACCCTGCCTGCCACATCACAAGGACTAGCTGCGGCCGTTGGGAAACAGCTTGACAAACATATTATGCACATTACCGTTACCAACCTGCTCCAGAAATTTCACACGCAGCAGCTCATCAGGTATTACTTTTAGTAACCTCACCTGCGATTTTAGACTGACCGTTGTTCACTATACACAGAGCAAATATACTTTATATTGCAAATATGTTTGCATAGTTGTTCAAATGAATATTTTTATATGTTTTACATGAGTTTATTTTGATTTCATATAATGCTGTCCATGGAAGATTAGAAGCATTCCTTACTTATTACACACAAGCATTACTAAACTTATTTAAATGTGTAGTCCATTATTGCTGATTATTGCGGTTCACTGCTTTGTTGATGTCTGATAATTCCTTTCTATTTTTAACACCATTAGTGTACTTTACTAGTCAATCTTTAACATCAATATTTTCACTTGTGCTTACATCCATTCTTGTTTCCAGCTTGTGGCCCGGGTCACTGTTTTATTCAAGCCTTATATTTTCCACCGCCGACTTGACAGGCCTCTCGTAGCTTCATATGCTTTATAATCTAACTTGAGAATAGGACAGGCACTACATCCATTCCCTGGCCATTAATTTATCATTGTGAAATGGTAAACCCATATTTTCATCAATGATAAATTCTTGACCACGCCGGGAATTGAACCCGGGACCCTTAGTTCAGTAGGCAGACACACTACCGACTGAGCTAATGTGTTAGACTCACTTGTGCTTGAAATCCATTGATTTATTGAAAAACTATAAATGACATACAAACATCTCATTAGTTCCATAGCATTGGCATATAGAGATGTGCTTGGCTGGTACTCAGATAACCCAAGCTAGACTACAACACTATATGGAAAACAAATTGAGCAGTTATCATTATTATATGACATGTTCCATCAGTGTTAAAGATGTCAGCAAGGATGGCAAGACACACCTGGAGGTGGTCTCAGCAGAACATGCCAAACTGGTTGCGATGGTCAACCTTGTAGCAGAGTCAACAACAATTCATCTCTTAGAGGAGAAAACAGCCAGCAACAAGAAGAGAAAGTTGGAGGGAAGTTTGGAAGCCACCAAGACATCTTGCCCAGAGAAGGATGACATTAAAGAGAAGAAGAAGGATCCAAGGGCTGCTGATCTCATGGTAAGTGTGAATTGTAAGAACTACAACACTGACGATCTTATTAACAGTTGGACCATGATCATACCAATAGAAATATACCACGGACTGACTTAACATGAGTTGAATTCTTTAAAAGTGTTTTAATAGTAGAATTGTTTGTGTTGATTCTTCATTTTAATAGCATTTAACAAAACAAGGCCCATTAAAATAGTTAATAAGATTACTACCAGATTGCAACAGTGGCACAGCCTGGGTATCTAGGCGATAATTAATATATTCTTACACACTCCCTTAGTGAGCCTTTGCAAAAAGGTTTCACCGGCTTCTTCAAAGATGTCCATGAACATACAGTAGCCCCATGGCTTCTTTGATGCTGACCTACAGCTAACAGTTGACTGCTGACAGCTCTGAAAAGTAACTAGACCAAATTATGTATCCATACGCCGAACCATATGATCCGCAAAAACATGTATTTAGCAGCTGTCACTTCTGACAGCCAAATTTTAGGTCTATACAAGAAACCTATATGACTGTTTTATTTATTTTTTATTTATTGTTGACCTTGATATGTTGATGACCTAGTATTCATTATTTTTTTCTAGAATGTATATATATTTTTTTCTAGAATATATATATATATATTTTTTTAATAATTAGCATTTAATCCCATATTAGTTTTTATTATAATAAATAAATAATAATTTTTTAATTCATTTATTTTTTTCCCAATAATTTTTATTAATAGTATTATTAACAACATTATAAATGGGAAAAATCTGAATGTGTAGGATTAAACATAGAAAAAAAAAGTCATAAATCTTTTTAACAGTATTACAACATATTGGTCACCTGGCGGTCTAGGGGTAAGGTGTCAGACTTGTATGCTGGGGTCCAGGGTTCAATCCTCGGTTCTTGACAGAGATTTATCTGATTGCCAAACCCTTTCTTTACCTCTGACAAGATGTGTATTAATCACAACTTGTGAATGTGTGGAATGCCAGGCCTCCACCGTGGTTCGGATCCCACGTTAAACTTAGGTCCTCCATTTCATCTCACAATCATCCTACCATTACACATTAGCGTAAGTGTGTATAACCCAAACAGGTGGTGGTGGTAATAATAATAATAATAATAATAATAATAATAATAATAATACAACAACATATTAGAAAACATTCTAAAGTAGTTTAAAGTAAGGAGGGTAATAAAGTTAAACCTTAGATAGAAAACTCAGAAATAGCTATAACAAAATATATAGCTTTCCAATTGAATGAATTAGTTTTAAAATTGTTAAATGAATTAAGTGACTTTTAATGTTCAAAAGATTGATTATATTTTGCTTTTAATGAGCTACAAAATGTCGTATATAAAAATTTTCAATAAAGTGATATAGCATCATCAACTGAATTAAAACATGGGTTAACGACAAGTCTAAAATACACATATAACATATTAAAATGTATTTACAAAGCTTGGATACAACAAATTAAGGACAAAAACAAAGTTTAAAGATCAACAGTGTTGTAAATTAGTTAATAAAATTGAATTAGTGGGTTAGCCTCGCCAAATGAGGTTTAATAAAGCAATGAAAATGTTCTTGTTACAACGTTTATAAAGAATAAAATAATTTTTATTTTAAGGTTATATATAAAATCTACACCTTATCATGGTTAAGTCCCATTAATCCTTTTGATAATCAGCCATTAGAATGATGCTGATTTATATTCTTCCGACATGTCACGGTATAAAAAATACCATAATCATGGACACTGTAAAAGGAAATTAAAGAACTATGAAGAAAACTTACTGTTATATTCATGAATTTGTAAAAGACAGTTAATAAACAGACTTACCAACATCTAGGTTTAGCCTAGAGGGCAACACAACACAATCTTGGGGTTAAAAGATTTATTTCATAGTTTTGATACACTTAAATTTTCGAATAATGTATATCGATCACTGAGAAACACTTGCTTTTTTTTTATCACACTCTTTAATGTTATATTTGATAAATGATTATTCAAAGATCACTAAAAAACAGTTTATTTTCCAAGGATAACACGCTCACACACCAAAATAATATTTACAAAAGAACTCACAGATTACTAAGTAGCTGAATTAATATTAAAAAAAGACACTGTATTATTCAAATTTCTAATAAAATTATTAACGGTAGCATAGACACACCTAAATACAAATAATAGTTCTCAATCTTAAAATATTTTGTTCTTCAACTTGTTGACTCACATATGTGGTTTTATTAACTGTATTTTATACGATAATTCACTGTTATAATGTCTATTTAAAATTGTTAGATTTTGGTTATGAGAATAACCGTTTGTTTGGTTGTTTAGTATTGCAGTTTCTCTTTGCTGTTTAATTCTAATTATTTATTAAAAGCAGGAGAACATTAAAAGTGACCTTATATGCTTAACAAATATAGCCACTGGATAGGAGCTATGCTGCCAGTTCGTGACGTAGAGGAACTTGTTGCAGGTTGGACGGCGAATTGTATTAATACTTGTGTTTACAAAATTTAAACTTTATATTATTTCACAAACATTTTTTATGATTTTTCCTCTTTATTATCACAAATAATTTATTTATGTTAAAGATATTTGAGGGCATTTATAGAAATATTAAAAAATGAATATAGTGCCATTAAATGTAAAATTTCACGCTCTATTTAACTTGTAATTGCCACAAGAGTTAAAAGAAAAACTAGAATGAATTCACTAGACTTTTTTTTCTTAAATTTGATTATGGAAAATTAAATTATAATGTAATCTTTGGGGAAGTACTGTTAAAAGTGAATTATAATATTTTTAGTGATAATAGTAGTAATTAGTAAATAATAATTATTTCCGAATATGTTGACAAAAGCTACTTTCAGACAATGTTGGCATTACTGATACCATCTGCTAGCTGTCATGTAAAACCAAAGAAGTGATAATTTCACTGTAGTTCTAAGCTAGATAGCTTCTTTAGATGATGCTGAGACTGCCATATATTCAGCTTCGGTGGTTGAGAGGGCTACTGTTTGCTGTCTGGTACTGCTCCAACTAATAGGACCATTCGAGATCTTGGACATGTAGCCCGTTGTCTATTGTCTTGTATCAAGGTCTCCGGCATAATCACAGTCTGAATATCCCACAATCGTAATTGGGTCTTCTGACTTTCAATATATGACTCCATAGTTGGCTGTAGCTTTGAGATATTTGATAATTTTCTTGACACTGTTGCAATATTTGCTGACATACCCTACTGCAAACGCTATATCAATGTGCAAATATATATTAATTCACCAACTGCTTCCCTGTATGGTACATGCTTCATTAATTGGTCTTCTGCTGCGGCAAATAGTTGAATACTGGAATCTACAGGCACGCTAAAAGAATTAGCATCCTGAAGATTGAAACTTTTGGCAATCTGGTGTATGTAGGTTGATTGTCCGATGAATTGTGTGCTATCTTCTCTGTTGTAGCGTATCTGCATACCTATAAAGAATTCTACTGATGATGTCATGATCTCAAAACCTTTCTGCAACTCATTGATTGCAACATTGCATGATGTTTTATTCAACCCAATCATTGACAAAAAGAGTTAGAAAGACATGATTCCTCTTAACATCGGCTTTGTAGATAAACTTATCCCCATTAAATAGCCTAAAGCTAAAATTCTTTATGAACTGGTCGAACTTTCGTTTCCAACATCGTGACGATTGCTTCAGATCCTAAAGACTCTTATTGAGTTTACAAACAACATTTGAATCCACCTTTATCCTTTATGAAGGATTCATGTATATCTCCTCTTCAAGATTTCCACTAAGGAATGTTGTTTTGTCATCAAATTGAGTTAATTTCATACTCAAATCTAACTGCAATAGATAGGAGCACTTTGATTGAATCATAGCAAGCTGTGGGGGGAAAATTTTCATTGTAGTCCTTTCCAAAATTTGGGTGTACTCTTTTGCACACAGAAGGGCTTTGGATCTTGTAATCTCAACTGAAGAATTTCTTTTAATTTTAAAGACTCATTTTGAGTTTATGGGCTTCTTCCCTTCAGGTATTGATACCATTGTCCATGTGTCATTCTTCTCTTTCATAGCAGTTTTCCACTGAGTTTGTCCGGGTATGTAACAGCTTCAGAGTAGGTACTAGGAGTATCTTCCTCAACTCAAAGAAGATTCTTAGTGTATTTAGCTGGCGGCGTCAATACACTACAAGGTCTGAGGTTATGTATGATTCATCCTCTTGAGGAATTCCTGCCTGTGGCTCTGGCTCCAGGGATGTCTTCTTGGCTCTCAACTTCATCAATTATTTTTAGTGGGCATGAAATGGGTAGGTTTTTCAAAGCGTTGTGCTTCATTGAAGAGAACATTTCTTGATATACTAATTTTCTTAGTGTCAGGATTTTACAGCCTGTAGTTGGTAGAATTTCCATCATATCCAACAAGTATCATCTTCTTGGATTTCTTATCCAACTTCTTTCTTCCGTTTTGCACCAGCATATAGGCTTCACATCCAAACGTCCTTACATGCGACAGCCGAGTCCTTATGCTGGTCCACAGTTCCAGAGGTGTGGAGTTATGTACCTGCTTTGTAGGCGTACAATTTAATATGTTTACCGCACAACTTACAGCTTCCACCCAAAGCATCACTCAGGCACTCTATCCAATTGTACGCATATCTCTCTGAATGAGAGTTTTGTTTGGGTGTGTATGGCACTGTTCTCTTAGCAATGATCCCTTTTGAGGAAACAAAATCATTAAATCCCACATTTACATACTCTACCATATTCTCTATGGAGTGTTTGCTTGTATTTTGTTTCTACAATCTTACAAAAAAATTAAAACATTGTAGTGTATCACTTTTATGTTTAATGAAAGATACTATTCTATAGCCAAAGTAGTCATCTTTGAAAGTAACAAAAATATGTGTGTGTGCTTATGTACGCGCGTGAGAAGTTATACTTCTTTGGCATCATTAAAAAATAAAAAATAATTTAATAATATTTAGTATTAATTATGTTAAATAATAATATTTTAATTTATATCAATAAATAATACATACAGATAGTTAACCTCAATTATATTGTAGCACTTGAAAAAGTCTATAAGCACAATTTTTTTCACTAATATTTACGAATAGTAAATAATATTAATCAAAATATTCAATTTAAATCACTACTGAATATAATTTATTAGCACATATATAATTCGCACTTGTATGAAACTAAAACACGTTTTGTGAATGTAGAAACTAGAAACATGTGGATAAATATTATATATATGAAAACAGTGATCAGAGGCGACGAGCGTACCAACATGCGCGACTAACAGAGGTTCTATTTCTATTTTGTTGGTAGCTTTTTTTTTTTTCGAGACTTAATGAGCGGTTTAGCTTCAACCTGTTACTTTTGTGTTACAGTGATGCGCGCGCATCTTAAAATTTCACTCTCATCATTTTTTCATAACGCGCCTAAAGAAGTATAACTTCAACAAAGTACTTAGCTCCTCCTACAGACTCGACTGGAATGACACCAAGATCACTGTATATTAACTCACCAACCTTCATCTTCTGGTGGGTTAGGTTGTTGAACGGGAGCTTGTTGTTCTTTCCATATGCACAGCCAGGGAAAATAAATTGTCTACATCACTCAGATCTACACCCTCGGCTAAGCCTTTTGAGACTAACTCCTTCAAAGCTCTAACATTGATGTGGCCGAGGCGTTCGTGCCATAGCTTTAAACTAGTCTAAGTAACAGAATTGGCTTCATTTGAGGTTAAAGTCTGAAAAAGCATTTTATACAGGTTATTTGGCTGGCGTTCACCACAAGCAACCAACCTTCCTTTTTCAAAAACTTCAACAAAATTGTCTGATTTTACTATTTTCATACCTAGCTTGGGGATTTTTCCTTCAGACATGAGGTTCTTTTTCAGTTCCGGAACAAATAGGACATCTCTAATGACCGAGTCATACCACTGACCATTCAGCAACTTACTGTGAAAAAAAATTTAAAAAAAAAAAAAAAAAAAAATATTGTTAGTTGTTATTTTTATTAAATATTTATTTCTCCTACTGTTGTATGTAAAAAAAAATAGTTCAATTTCATCTAGCTCAGTTGCACAAGGAAACTTAATCTCGGGACCTCTGGGTTTAGATAGGCACTTATACTTAACCTGCCTGCGGAGCTCCGGTAAATCACATATCTAGGTTAACATATTTATATAACATTTGTTTTGTTGTCAAAGCTATAATTATTATATCACAATCTTAATTCAATTTAAATCATTCGATAACAAAATAAAAAAAAACCTTTTTCCTTACATTTTCAAAGACAAAATAAAACCAACATATATACCTAAGTCCAACCATGTACAAAATTATGGCACAGAAAGTTTATTATTTACCCTTAACACAATTAGACTTCCTTGAGTCAAACAAAATAGCCACACTGCTCACAGCCACCTATTATTTACCTTTTTTTTTTATTAAAAACCATCCTCAGTCCCGCAATAATATAAGAAAATTGAAACTTCTCACCCTAGTCCATCTGTAGTCGAGAACTCGATCATATGTACATATCTCTTTATGTTTACTGAAGGATATGCATGTCCTCACAAACTCTTCAAGTAGTAATCAAGATCCTGGTGTACATCCTTTCATAATCTTAAACTGGTAATAAGTAGTGTAACAAGTCCTTTTTTCTTCTTTTCTAATGATTGTAAAGTTTTACATCCCGGCATTAATATCACTTCTTTTCAACACCACGCCAATAACAAAACAAAAGTACCTTTCCAATACACGCCAAAGAGGCGATACCATTTAGAAGTAGTAATATTGTTGGAATAGTGACGTATGGATGATTGTAAATAGGGATTATAATTAAAAGGGGATGGTTTTCTTTGTCACAGATTTGCCCCCTAATGTTTCAGAAGTTAGTTTTAGTATTGAAAACTGCTACTGGAACATTACCAGCCATTGGTGCACTTAAAGTGGTAGGAGTTAAGGTCCATTGTCTAACGACTTTTCCTTTCTTCTAAACTTGGCACCGTTGAGATCCTTGCAGGTAAGGTTGCTCGGAAATGTACATTCATTTAACCCTTTACATATTGGTTTATAGGTTTTGAAGACGCGCACTTGACTTATGTCGGTGTCCTCGCAACCAAAGCGACAAATTAAAACACCTGCTCCTGGGTTTCAACCGCACTACACCAGCTATTTGAGCAAATTCAAATGGCACTCTAGTTGTCCTCCAGGTGAAACATTTGTCTACTACCTTGGGTTTTACATAACTTTTTTTTTTTACAAACATTTACACAAATATGTTACATGGCTAATGCTTGCCTTATATAGTATAAGCTGTTAGCATTCTCTAGACCTACATACAATTGAATTACTAACACAAAACAAAACTACCCTCATTACATTGAAACAAAACCACACTTTAGCAGTAGACTGGACATATTAAAATTATTAGTTTACACACTCTTTAACTAAACCAAAATTCTTAAATATTAAATAGCTAAGTGGATGGCAAAGGTTAGATAGAAACATAGTCGTGTTACAATATGAGACTCTCCTCTTGCAACTTTGGGGACAATTGTTCCAAACAAAAAAACAACAACTCGTGAACTCATGCCAAATTGGTGTTTCCTGAAATGTACTGTGCCTCAATCATCTTCAATTGACCGACTAAACTCACCCTAACTATTTGGGTACCTACAGCCCCCTAGGCTTCTTATTACACCACTGGTCGCGAATGCTGACTCTCATAATATGAAATTCAACTTCTTAAAGTGAGATTATCATAACAATCCTCTGCCAGGTGATTTACATATACCATATGAGAAAATTAAACAAGTTAAAAATAATAATTACAAACATTAGTTGATTATATGAAGAAAAAAATCTTTTTCAAACCCTGAGATAAACATAGACTATAATGACACAATATATTAAATAATATAGTAGTTTGACATAACTATTCAATGAAATTATAGGTTGTTTAGAAATAGACATACAACATGTTATAAAGTTCCCTATCATAAGTATAAGCCTACCATGGAAATACTGGGCCTTTTTCACATAAATATCAAGCACTTATCATAAGGTGCTGCATGTATGAATAATTTATAACTTCATAGGGTGTTTTAAAATAAATACTAAGCGAAATAATAAAAAAAAACATTTACACAATGTTGTCTGTTATAAGATAATGGAAATAACTTCCCTCGTTCCTGACTGCAAGGAGCGTAATGACGGAAACCAGGTACCACACTTTCTGGGGCCTGCTTATGGCGACTAATTGGTGAAATAAAAAGTTCCTGTGCGTCTCTGCTTAGCTGTTGGGGCTACACATCTCAAGTATACAGTACATACTTGTAAACACCAAGCCCTATCATAGGGTAACAATTGCAGATAAAGTTCATGGATTTAACTTCTTTTTCTTAAAATAACTTCATTATACTTAAACTGAAAATGCTTAAAACGTCTTAGACCTCGTCATGTTACTTGTCTGCTTCCCATACATGAATAAAGAATGACCTTGGTTGTGATGTTACTTTACTCTCAGAAAATCCCACTCTCTTCTCTCTTCCTCTAACTATATTTTCTTCTGACATATACAAAAAATAAATAAATAACCTTCAAAGTTTCACCATAAAACATTTAATAATTCTCGATGCTATTCATTTCCAATAAAAGTTGTGTGGGTTCCTGCCCTTTCACAAGTTTTAATATTCATGTGACTATCACAAGTCTGCCCAGTCTAACAGCTACCGGCACAGAGGGACTAGCCTTAATGTTGACGCTGGTTATAACCATTATACATATATTTTAAATACTCACAGGATTTTCTCTCTCTCATTTTGTAGGCACATTCTTATCGTGTAGGTCTTCGGGATGCATCTTCTATTCACATGGAGTATTTCTTAACTTCTTTGACGTAGATACTTTAACAATAACAAATAATCTATTACTGATTGTCGAAATTATCCATTATAATTCTTAAGTAATAATTGTGGGATAAATTACCCTTTCCACAATACAAAAAAAAAAATTTCTCCACACTTTTGTTTTATCTTTCTTATCTTTCCTTAGATTGATACCTGACTTGTATAATACGGTGTGTACCTTCCAACCTTGAGAAAAAAATGCCGCAGGCTATTTGTTAGATGCTGGGAATCGTTCACCAATCTTTCCTAGAGTTTCTAAATTCTTCTTATTTTTTTTTGTAGTTTTAAGTGTTTTAATTGTGTAGCCGGCTTTAGACATAATCAATTGTAATCCACATTGTTGTATTTCCAGGCCACCACCCATGCAGTGCTGGCAACTCGTAGAGCCATGTACCTCATTTCACCGGAGACGCGGCTCACGAAAGGGTTGACCAGCCCTTAATTTTAACATTTAATTTGCTTTTAAAATAATTGAATGTTTTACTAATACAAGTCTATAATCGCCTTTTTAAGATATTGATATCAATATTGTCTTCCCATGTTCAAATTTGAAGTCAAGTGATGATACTATTTAATTATTTGTACAAAAGTTGGCTACTTCCGTTCTTCTGACTGACAAACACATCGATGACTCTGTTGTTGAAGTTTGGAAATTCAATATTTAACATCCTTAAGTATAGAACAAACAGCCAGCGAATTTAACCAATCTTGTCCTATGATGCTCCTGAATCTAATAGACAACTCAGAGATAATCCTTCAACTTCTGACATAAGTTCTGGGCACGTCGGATTTCCTGACATCTCCATTTCTTCCTTTTCATTCAGTAATTCTTCCCTAAGATCTACACCAAGGGTGTTAACTTTTTCTTGACATACTAAAAATGCTCCCAGAGTGTGTGGAACCTGCGATCGGTCTGGGCTGCCTACATCGCAGGTCAACAGTTTCCCTCTTTGACAATTACATTTACATCACCTGGTTGAGGATGATGACTAGAACCACGGGTTGCTTGCTCTTGATAGACTGGACCTACGTTAGCTGGTACCCTATGTTGAGGGTTCGTCTGGGACGGTTGAAATGGGGTATGGGAGTTACTCCTAGACCTAAAGTCCCTGTCGTTGTCCCCATAAGGGTGGTTTCTAGGGTGGGGAAAAGGTCCGTTGACTGACCTTTTGTCTCTTACCTCAAGGTTATGATGGGAGTTTTCCCGACCTCTACCAGGATAGTGGTGCTCTGACTGGGCACCCCAAACTAAACTACGGCCTGAATGGTCGCGAGGAGGTCTATCTCTCCTCCACGCTTCCTGTGGACATGCTCCCAGTTGAAACTGTGGAGTAGGTCCTACCCGCTGTTCCACGTTCGGCCTCCTATGAAGTGGGGAACTGAACTGTCCTACTTTGTCCATACGCCTATCCTGTTCCAAAGCGTCCAAGCGCTGCAGTCCGGCCCTAAACTCCTCCAAAGTGTTGTAGGTAATCCCTACCAACATCTCGCGGTACCGTATGGGTAGTTGATGCGTGACCATATATATCAACTCAGAGTCACTGATGTTCGACTCGAAATTCCTACTTTTACTATACATGTCGGCAAGGTAACCCTCCAGAGTACCTCCGTTCTCATGGTACCTTGACGCATGTAATTTAGCCCTCATTTGGCCCTGGATCTCCACACTCCAAAACATTGCTAGGAATCGGGTTCGAAACTCCTCCCAGCCTGTGATGCTTTCGCGCACTACCGACCACCAAGGCAAAGCGTCACCAGTGAGGGAACTGCCCCCTAACCTTATTTTTTCCTTATCATTTAGTCGACGCCCTTCAAAATGTTCCTCCAGAGTGTTGAGGTGGCTAACGGGATCCTGCCCACTCCTGCGATTGAATTTAGGGAGTCTATCCCCAAGAGCCCGGTCTCCTAAAAGGGTACACAAAGATGAAGAAAATGGACTTAAGTCGCCCAGCCCTCCTAACCTGACCTGGTCTGACAATCCCTCAAGCTGGTTCTTTACCATTTTTACCTCCTCGGCTGTATCAGTCAACCTCTGATCCAACACCACCTGGGTTTTGGCTAAATCCCGGTTCTTGTCCTTCAGTGAGCCAACAGTAGAGTTCAGAATCCCCAGTGTATTTGTCTGACTCTCGTTTCCTGTGCGCACCTCTAGGCTTAGTCTATTCAATCCTTCCTCTAGCTGTGCGACCTGCTGTTCTTGCTTCTGTGCCGTCAACCTTTGGTTTGACTCCAAGGTCAGGCTAAGCTCATCCCTTGACTCCAGGATCTCTTTCTTAACACTGGCCAGCTCCTGCCTGAACCGCTCTTTAGTGGCCTCAACTCTAACCTCAAAGTCGGCCCTGGTCTTGCCTATTGCCGCTGAAAACTCTTCCCTCATACTGACCGTTAATGAACCGATGTGACGCATAATCTCACTGCGGGTTTCCTCCTGAGTAGAAACGAGCTTTCTCTCGAGGACTAACTGCCCTTCCCTCATCTCCATTAACAACTGTTGGATACCCGCCATAAGGTCCAACGAAGGGTACTATGGGGAACTTCCATAGGGAAAGGAGGGATTTTGTCCCCGTCTGGTGACGGACCCTCAAAATAAGTTTGGGATGAGTCGTCGCTCAAATCCTCAACCACTACTTGGTCCCTAACTACCTTTTCCTGCTGTGGTGTCGTGGTAGCAGCATCATCCTCCAACCCTACATCAATTGATTGTCCATCCATTATTGTGGGTAAAACCTCAGCCTCATACCTAATGTTTATCTTAGACTGTCCTCTGTCCCTACTTCTAAGAAAATACCCTTCCTGGCTCATAACCTAAACCACATTTGAAAATACTAGGTTGCTCTATCCTAACCTTATCGAAAAGCCCCGCGTTAAGGCGCCACTGTGAAAAAAATAAAAAAAATGTAAGAAAAAAAGTACTTATTTTAATTAAATATAATCTCGAGACCTCTGGGTTTAGATAGGCACTTATACTTAACCTGCCTGCGGAGCTCCGGTAAATCACATATCTAGGTTAACATATTTATATAACATTTGTTTTGTTGTCAAAGCTATAATTATTATATCACAATCTTAATTCAATTTAAATCATTCGATAACAAAATAAAAAAAAAACCTTTTTCCTTACATTTTCAAAGACAAAATAAAACCAACATATATACCTAAGTCCAACCACGTACAAAATTATGGCACAGAAAGTTTATTATTTACCCTTAACACAATTAGACTTCCTTGAGTCAAACAAAATAGCCACACTGCTCACAGCCACCTATTATTTACCTTTTTTTTTATTAAAAACCATCCTCAGTCCCGCAATAATATAAGAAAATTGAAACTTCTCACCCTAGTCCATCTGTAGTCGAGAACTCGATCATATGTACATATCTCTTTATGTTTACTGAAGGATATGCATGTCCTCACAAACTCTTCAAGTAGTAATCAAGATCCTGGTGTACATCCTTTCATAATCTTAAACTGGTAATAAGTAGTGTAACAAGTCCTTTTTTCTTCTTTTCTAATGATTGTAAAGTTTTACATCCCGGCATTAATATCACTTCTTTTCAACACCACGCCAATAACAAAACAAAAGCACCTTTCCAATACACGCCAAAGAGGCGATACCATTTAGAAGTAGTAATATTGTTGGAATAGTGACGTATGGATGATTGTAAATAGGGATTATAATTAAAAGGGGATGGTTTTCTTTGTCACATTACGAATCATCACATCACCTTTCCCTTGACAGAAAGCTTGTGGTTGTCACCAAGACGCACAGAAGAAACATCCCTAACCTTTTCAAACTTATCAAAGTAGTCTTTGTGTCCTCTAATCCTGCTGGAAGCTCCACTCACTATTCATGGTCCTGGTATTCTCGTCAGGAAAAGAAATACATGCATTTTCTTCCTCAACATTAAAGGCAGAAACATTTGACTGGTTTGCTTTTCCTTTGTCAGAAACTGGGTGATTTTTCTTCTCATTCCTGCAGTTAAGGACAATTTGGCCTTTACGTTGGCAGTTGTAGCAGGTAAGTTTCCTTATGGTTTGGTTACTTCGTTTTCCTGCTTCATAAGATTGTGGTTTATGTCCACGAGATTTAGTTTCTCGGTTAGCTATAGAAGATAAGGCAGTTTCTTGCTCTTCCCCCTTAGTCAGGCTCGCCTCTTCATCAATCAGACGTGATGTTAAATTGTCGATATTTTGTTTGCCTTCACTCATGGAACACCCGGCCTGTCTGAAACTCTTATATTTCAGAGGTAGACTACTCAAGATCTTGGTCATGATAGCTAGATCGCTGACTGTTTCTCGAACATCTTCTTTGGTCAGGTAAGAACTTCCACTTTGGCAATGTATTGAACCACTGAGTCAGCCGAGCTCCACTGATCATGATAGAAACGCTCTTGTACTATCATCTTATTTGTTTCTGATCTGTGCTCGTAAATGGAATCTAGTTTGCTTAGAATTTCATAGGAAGATTTACAATTTTCCCTCAAGGTAATTTGACTGAGCCCCATAGCTGTACTAAGGGTAAACATAGCTATGGTGTCCCTTTGCTGCCATAGGTCGATTGCCTTATTTTCATTTTCAGTTGGCATAGCTTCCCCACCTTTTGCAATTTTGAAAATATCTTTGGCGTGTGGATCACATGTAAACTGGAACCTCCACTGCTGGTAATTACTACCATTAAACTTATCAACACTGGATATGTTGATTTTTTCCAACATTGTGACTAAAGTTCAAGGTTAGATCAAGGTTTATTCTTACAGAGACAGACTAATAAATAAATAAACTTACTTATGTACAATTACTTGAAACTTCACTTTTTCGTTTAACTGATAAACATGAATGTTCCCATGAGAATGTTCATTCAAATATTGTGACACTAAACCTAATGTGCTCATGAAAACCATCTTTCTTGTGACGCTAACAGCTCCGGCAGCATGGGTAATTTGAGCAACAAACTACTACGTATTTGATTTGTTTTATCTTTGGGAAACCAACAATGCATTAGGAACTAATCCTGGGCCCATAACTATTAAAAGCATTTGAGTAGAATTGTTTATGATGAGTCTTAATTTTTATAACAATTAACAAAACAGAGATTATTTACAAAACAAGACCCACTTGCTTTACTATAGTTAACACGATTACCATCAGAGTGTAACAGTGTACAGTCTGGGTATTATGCGCGGATTATTATATTCTGACAAATTCAAAACAACATTTTAGTCATGAAAACTGTCACAGTACTTCCAAGCACCAGTAGCTATTTGATACCTGAGGACATCTTCTCATTGTTAGGGGGATTTAAACATGAATTAAACCAGCAAGAGCCATCATGATCCCCAAAAGATCAATTTGTGGAGCTGGAGCTGCGAAACAAAATAAACAGCAAAGATCAATAGCTTACTTTGTGTGTGTTAACTCTAGAATGCAACAATTTAATTTAAAGTGTCCCTGGCAAGGCCTCGATATTTGCAGAATCTCCCTATACAACATGACAACAACAAAACACTCCATAGCGTTACCCCGCAAGCGAACTATACCAACCGAGCAGCAATATAACACACATCTTATTAACATTTCTGGTACTTTTTATCATGAATTAATATTTTAAATTTACTGCAGACTATAACTGTAGGTCAGGGCCAGAATATGGCTCAGGTATAGTCTGTATATAAAATGGTTTACAACCTTCTCTTTACATAAATATATGTACATTTCCTCTAATATTCAACTTTCTCATCCCTAGCACATTATCATTAGGATATACATATATATAATCTTATAACTTGAACAAGTAGTGAAATGCAGTGAAAAGAACTAGTTAAGATAAACTAGTAAATATAGTATTAAAATATTATTACTACTTATAAATACCTATTCTTTATTGTTATTAGAATGGGAAAAAAATGTGTCAAACATTTCCTTTTCTACTTAAATCATCATGATATTACTCATAGTGTATATATATACAAATACTGCATATTACTACCCATCCGAGCTGTGCAGATTCTAATAAAGTAGTTGGGTACATCGGAAGATAGTTGGATTAATGAGAAGGGTAAGTGAAAAACCTTTAGAAAAAACACACCCAATTCCTCCTGCCATGTAAGCCTTACACTAAGTCTTTGTGTGTGTGTGTATATGTTTTTAATATTATATTATATATATATATATATTATATATATGTATATATATATTAATCTGTACAAAAATATTCAAACAAACTTGAGATATTTTGTTTGTCAATGTTAACAAAATATGGCAGTCAACACCCCTGATATCAAAATATTTACTAGAATACGTTTTAAAACCATTTACTTATATTTGATAACACATTATATGAGTACACATACAAAATTCTAAAAAAAATCTAGTAAATATCTACAAGTGTCTGAGGATAAAATAAAGTTTAACTACGATATAAGCCTACTTTTTTTATTCCACCGCGTCTTACTATCTGTTCTCGTTAAAATATAGCCTATATGATTATTATTCTAATGGAGTATGGATGAGAAAGGAAGCATTTGCCTGGAAGAAGAGTGGGAAACTATCTAGAAAAAATGAGCCTCATTAAACCCGACACGGATTTGAGCCCCATCAGGCCAGTCCAACACTAGGGTAACACCTTAGTTAGGCTATCAGGCTACTGAACAGAAATCTCCTCAGCAAT
>JBCFYV010001001.1:44814174-45035553 GCA_039000515.1 Timema cristinae
AATTTTGTTGGACAGAGGTAACGTAAGATATATTTAATAGTTAAGGTTATGATGGCTATAATTAACTAGGACTGACTCACTATAGTTATAGTAAATATTATTAAAATTGAATATTTACGTGATTAACCTATCAATGAATTACAGGATAAAGGTAAGAAAAAAAGAAAATAATATTATTTGAATGCATTATGACACATCCAACTAAGTTGTTATATCCTGAAACTCTTATCTTATTTCCTTATTTGATGTCATCAATAAGTTACATTTTCAGTCTTCCTGGTCGCCTTTACCCTTCCACTGTGACTTTTATGACGTCACTCAATAGGCCATTATTTATTCTCATAATGTGATTCACGATGATGGAAGGATAACATCAGAGTGGACCATCAAGAAATAGAATGTAATGAGGTGGACTGGAAAAAACTAGCTTAAAATAGAGATAGGGTGTAATGAGGTGGACTGGATAGAACTAGCTCAAGATAGAAATAGGGTGTAATGAGGTGGACTGGATAGAACTAGCTCAAGATAGAAATAGGGTGTAATGAGGTGGACTGGATAGAACTAGCTCAAGATAGAAATAGGGTGTAATGAGGTGGACTGGATATAACTAGCTTGAGATACGGATAGGTGGCGTACTTTTGTAGTTGCGAATATGAGATTTTGATTTCTAATGTCATAGAGTTATTAACATATCACTGGTGAATTATATAAAAATAGACTTACACTTACTTCTCTGGAGAACACAAGAACAAGGTGAATGCGGTTGGAATGAGATACCTAAGATTATTATTATTGTTATTAGCACCGCGTTTTACTACCCGCTCGGGTTATACGCACTTACGCTAATGTGTAATGGTAGGGTGATTGTGAGATGAAATGAAGGACCTACAGTTTAACGTGGAATCCGAACCACGGTGGCGACCTGGCATTCCACACATTCACAAGATGTCTTGTCAGAGGTGTAGGAAGCGTTTGGAAATCAGATAAATCTGTGCCAGGACCGAGGATTGAACCCCGGCGGATACCTAAATGTATGTAGAAAAGTTATCCTCTATTTTAAAATTTCGTCAAATGCTTTGTCATCTAATTTCATATGATCCTGCTCTATGACATAAAACTCCGAGATTCCGGCATTAGAATATTGTGAAATATTTTGTATTTTACATTATTATTAACACACATTTCCGCCATTTAAAACAATAAATTTACGAAATACTTTGTTTCATTATATATCTGTTGTGTGTGTGAGTAAAATATTTAATGTGTTTGTTTAAGATGGATAGAAAGGACATGACTAGCAATACAACCATAAGTTCACTCTTTCCAAACCCAAGAATTTAATTAAACTCAAAGCAAACTGTTAATTGTAATCACCAATTTGATGTGTTTATTTTCAATTGGCTCGAAAACTACTTCACGGTAATGAAACAAACTGGCCCCGTATTAATTTACAATAATAGCTCTAATTGAATTTAATATTTTCGGGGCGAAATGTGCCCCTTGAATGTGTGTCCCAGGGCAATTTCCCCCGTGACCCCCCTTCCCTTAGATGCAACACTGGCATCAGATAAAATGTATTGTCTTCCTTCTTTACTGGGGGAAATGTTATGATAGTTATAGGAGTGACGAGTATATTTTCTTATTACACCTATGTTTATAATCCTTGAGATATTATGTACTCTTTTATCCAAACAAATAATAATGCTTTATCAAAGCCTGTTATTACCTCTGAGCCTGCATCTAGATCATCTCCAATATTGTGACATCACATCTGCCAGACAGCTTCTGTATTGAACTGCACAGTGAACACTATTTCATACAATGACGACTTAAATTGTGCACGTGTCACGTACTTTTATTTGATAATATATCTTCTCAACTTGTCACTATTTATTTCATAAAAATTGAATGTTTTTTCAAGTTTTAGAGGAAAAGATTTCATTCTAAAGGCATTTTAAAGCGTGTCTTGGGTATAGAGAGGGAGATTTAGGGGTTCAATGCCCCACAAATTTTACAAATTTTTAATTTGAAGCTTAAAGATGGCCTTGTATCAAACTTCTAATAATATTCATTTTTCAAAAAACTATCAGGGAAGAACCACTCTAAACAGCTTCTAAAGGCTTTAATTCTCAATACAATTCCAATAAAATAACACTTTAAATGGCTCCCAAAGGCTTCCGATCTTTAAAAGAAATAACCTTAGAGGGCCACTCCAATTAGCATCTAATGGCATCCAATATTTAAAATTTATTGGTGGAATACTACTTAAGATATTTTCTAGTGGCTACTAAGTTTTAGAAGAGAGAAAGAATCAAGCGTGGAACACCCTAAATAGCTTCTAAAGACATCAACATTCTTTAAAATTTCTGGGTGGGGACCACTTCAAATTGATTATAGGGAATCTAACTTATATATTTTTTTAAACTTCTTAAAATAGCGTGCCTATATAGTCTAAGCCACACTGATTCGAACATAATTCTTATCTCCAACACTTTTTTCAACCAAAAAATCGTATATTCATATATTTATCCATTAAATTTATCTTGGTAAAATCATCATGTTTTAAACACCAATACCTACATAAGCCCACACTAGCCAATTTTATGGCAAATTAAATTTAATTTCCTCTACACTACTCTCTAGTAAAGTCTAAACTGTATGGGAAAATGGGAACCCTTCTAAGGAACCTGTAAAACACTGAGAATTTTGTAATTAAAAATAGTAGCTCTGATCTTGTATGCTGACAAAGAACATGTGTCAACTGTCAAGGTTCCTTAAGATATTTCTTTCATAATAAAACTACTTAATAACTTGTGCTGATTGAAAAATATTTATTGAAGAGTAGTATTTTTAATTTGTACTTCTCGGTAACTTTAATATATATGGCCTTCAAGCTAGATTAAGAAAATATGATAGCATATGCCATTTAGCAATAGCAATTTTAAGAGCCTTAACAAAACCTAAATATATCGAGTCGTTTACATTTAAAAAAAAAAAGTTGAATCACACAAGTCCAAACAATTCAATATTCAAATAAACGAAAGTTGAGGAAAATCTAGTAGCAACTGATGATACTAAATTTCATGTTAAAGAAAAAAGTAATGTTGATGACGTAGAAATCCCATTACACCAAATTATGATGTTGTTGAAGACTCAATGAATGTAAAACAAACATGTGTGTGTTGTTCTCGTCTTCTTTTAACCAAAAGAGATGTTGACATAAGAATTTCTCAATGTTTCCAACAATTATTTAAATATTTTAGAAATAGGGGATCTAAAATACAAGCAGAGTTATTTTAATGATATAATATCTGTATACAATTTTTTCAAACGTTTATTTGGAAGAGGCATTACAACAAACTCCCAGACGTCCCCTATTAATGGATGTGTTTTTTATTCGCTATCAATAACAAAGATATACTACTTAATATATATATATATATATATATATATATATTAGAAATTAGTTTGGAAAATGTAGTAAAATACTAGACAAAATAATCACATATTTTCTGTATTTGTTTTGAGCTACATTTAATTAAAATAAAGTAAAACACCATTTTGAAGAATTTAACAAAGTTTATAAAAGGAAAAGAAAAGTTGACAAAATTACAAACTTTATAAATAATTTATTTTAACTTTTTAGTTATTTTAAAGTCAATAAAGTTATATTATTCATTGTAGCTCCGTCGCTCTTCGATTATCTGTCAAATATCCCAGCTCCATGAACTTTACATCCTGTAGCAAAGAGCAACTAAATATTATCTTTCATTGCATCTTGTATTTAGAAAAGAACTCCCATTATAGTGCAATTTTCATAGGAATAATACTTATCGGATAACTAGAAAACTATTAGATCTAGTACAAGGTATTCAAACGTCAAATAATATTCTCTGCAGTTGTTACACGATATATAGTATCGAATCGTATAAAATAACACTAATAAGATAGTAAAATGTTAGTAATGTTGGGCTGTTGGCCATAAAAAAAATTTTTTTTTCTAAAATAGGACTAAAAATTTGAGTTCCAAGTTAAACAACCACGCAGCGTTTAAACATTATTTTTATGGGTAACTAGTTCGTTAAATCTAGGAGAGAAATTGCAACGTGAACGTTGCGTTCTTACGCAATGTTGAATTATAAGATGTGTTATTTAAAAATATGGTTCACTCCAAAATATGGTCTAAAGATTTCAACATGGATCTTTTTCACTAACAACCCTATAGTTTGAGTTTTATTAATAGAAAAAAATAAGTGTGAAAATTGGACATCAGTTTTTTTCCAACTAGTTTTTAAGAATAGGCTATTTTCAAAGCGACGATACTAAGATTGATGTAAAAAAATCTCTAAATTTAGCTTTCCTCTAAAACCTACAGTAATTCATTAATAGGCTCTCATCACAAAGTTTTAGGCTCTTTGAGAATTAGCAACGAGAATTCCTCTTTACCGTGAGATAAGAAGTTCCTTTTTTTTCTTTTCGCTCTTTCCTATTGGTATAACTAAAGGGTAGTTGTAGGTGAAGGTTAAATGGAGTATGAGATTAGACATTATATAGAAGTACATTAGTTCCAAAAAACGACACAGAAGATAGGAATTTAAGCAGTGTGGCCTAACAGCGATTGAGGTTGGTTCTAAATAATCATACCACCAACCTCCTTCCTACACACACGCTAACATTTTATTCAAAAGATTATACACCAGTTTCAATGGGCACATAGGCTACGACGTCTTTCTCGATTTGTCTGATTTTCTGATGATGAGGAAGTACAGGTTTTAATCCCGACTTGATAACCTAGGTGACTTTACCGAAAATATTTTCCACACATTCCACGTAAAAGCGAATATATTTTTTTTCAATTTTAACTTCCTCATGAAACCAACACCATTTAATAGAACTTTAAATATTCGAATAATCAACATGAGTGCAAGAGAATGAAAATATTTAACACACTTTTTTGAATGTCAAGATGTTTTATTCCATTTCAAGCGGTTGTATTTTAATACTCTGCCATTTTGATATAAGTATGCAGACATCGATATCTTCGTTTAGCAAAATGTTTATGGTACTTTTATAGGCGTCGATTAGGATCGAACTAAATTAATTTTAATAAACTTTAACCCACTTCAATGATAGAATGGTCTAAGGCGTCACTCTACTGTTAGACATGCCTAATGATAACGGGCAGGTTCAAAGCCTGGTCAGGTCCACTGAGAGTGGTTTTTCTTAAATAGTTTCTCACCCTCTTTCAAAGGCGGGTATATTATCTCTAAAATGCTCCCTTCCTCCCCCTTATTTAATTAGAGTAATTATCATATAAGTATATAGACGAAAAGGTAGTGCTAGATGTAATACTAAAGAAATACAAAGAAACTTTGTTCAACCATGGTGTTGGAATGGTAGCCCGAAGATAAATAGATAATTAAAGACGACCTGTTTAAAGCTTATGTGTGTATCAGGTTTAGTTGAAGTCTAATTTTGAGTTCAAAATATACGAAAGGGGGAGGGGTATGCACACAACATACGAGTATAACATTATACATTTGCACATGGTAGGTTAGAGTGTGCGAACTATATGTGATTTCCAGGGATGTACCAAGGAAGGGAGTGGGGGAGGGAGATGTTAGATAGGGGGCTCAACACACTCACATTGCTCCGAAAGAATTCCATATAACTAAGGCTTAGATGTGTATGCCTTGTATACACGTTAAGTATGACCTTATAAATGTAAATAAGACAAAGTGTTAAAAGAAGCTCTAGAAATATAGCTAGGCCTATAGTTTTCTCAAAAATACTCTACATTGCCTAGAGTTGCTTGAAATGTTTTGGATAATAAGTATAAATATTATATTCCGTGTTTGACCTAGTTGTAGTCGTCGGGGACATGATAGCACTCCGGGGCAAGTGGTTGGAGACACACTATAATGTATCTTGGGTGGAAAGTAAAATTGTTAATAGTAACTTGGGTCGTAATAAGGGGTGTTGGAACCGGGGGATCATGAGGCATTGCCCCCTGGGAAAAATTATGCCTCCCTTGAAATACATTTTATTTCCCTCAGATATATTTTAAATCCTCTGATACTGAATATGAAGCTGAGAGAGGCGAGACAACTGAATTGTATCCATTCTGAATGGTAGACATTTCTTAAACAAGCACCACAAATAAAAAGTCTGATTTGTATCCATTATCATAATACCCACAAAGTCCTGAATTGTATCCATTCTGAATGGTAGCCATTCAGACAGTTTTCAAATAAACGACTTTAACAAAAATTCTGATTTGTATCCACTGTAATTATTTGCATTATATCCACAAAATCCTGAATTGTATCCATTCTGAATGGTAGACATTCAGATATTTTCTTAAACGAGCACCACAAATAAAAAGTCTGAATTTTATCCACTAGATATATTTGCATTATACCCACATAATCCTGAATTGTATCCATTGAATTGCGGTACCCCTTGTCTGATAGATGGCAGCAGAATAAACTCGCCTCAACTGATTCCATATTTACTAGAGAGCAGCACTTATCCTTAACTCATTCCGAGGTAACTAGAGAGCAGCACTATCTCTATATTAATATAAAAATGTAATATTTTTAATTTTCATTGTCTTATTACTTTAAAATCTAAACACGGATTTTACGACTTATTTTTTAAAACATTACAGAATATATCTGGTATTAAGGTGCTTCTTATATATATATATATATAACCCTACTATCTACTTGTTGACAATATTGTATTTAAATACTATTATTATGACAATTGACAGCAGCAAATACTTTAACGACGCTATATTATTTGCTCACAGAAAACTATTACTTACTCTAAGCAAAGGTTAAAGTAACTTAAATCTAAGATAGGGCATGGCAATAAAGAAACAATATTTTTGTAATTAGGGGGCCTATGTGCTTTTAATCCTTATAGATTTGTTTTAAGTGTCATATCCTATTATCTACAGATAATTTCATCAGATTATAATGTAGGTCTATCTGGGTTGTTGAATGGCGTACCACCCAAACAATTTTGGAGTACCACCAAGATCGTGCTGAGTATTTAATACTTAGGTACATTTTAATGGTGCCCAGGAATATAAAGGCACAACACTATTTATAGATTAACAGTTATTATTTATCATTAATTAACAATTCTACTCAATCAATTCGGATAATAGGGCATAGGTATAAAATAAATATAAAAAATAACTTATATTTACCCCTCCAATAACTGTTTAAGTCTCTTTTCCTTTTGGTTTGACTTGGTCGTAATATATTTATGGTATTTGATGGGACGTTATCATTTTACAACTTGAATTTGCTTGTTTTGTTTGGCTTCTCACGGCGTACTAGCTGGAATAAATGTACGTACCACGGTTTGGGAACTGATGCTTTAGATAATTGAGCCGAATACTTAGCGAGTCCTCTTACTAAGCTAATTGTTTAATTCCCGTTGGGGGACTAATATTTATTATATTTTGATTTATTTACAGCCTAGAGGTAGAACGTGCATGAATAACTTTCCAATTGATTTTAAAAATCTAGAGAATCATAATATTATATAATTAGTCACAATTTTTGTAAACATTATAACAATAAGCAATAGGCATAACATAATTATGTTGTCATTAAACACACATCTAAAACTGTTTCAATTTACTGGAAAAATAAAGAAGTTTTCTAAGAATCTAAGTAGTTTATATTAGATACTAGCAATCCCACACGGCGTTGCCCGTGATTCTTCAAAACTTTGTTAAAAATAGGCTAACCAAGAAGCGAATTATAAATTTAAAAATCCGGCTTCGGGGTGCATTCGGACCCCTTTCCGTCCATCTGTGTTAATATTTCCGATCTCTGCGTGCCGAAGATTTGGCTGGGCATCGCACACAAACAAACAAACAAACACAGACAAACTTTTCCTTTTATTATCATATATAGGAACAAAGCTTATTCAATGTAGCCTGTTTATTAAAACACTTTGTGAGCACAAAACTGCAGGTAGAGGCGGCCGGTCTCTGCTTTGTTTGTCATTCAGAATACAGGAAGCCAATCGACCATAAGAGTGACACACGCCAGGGTAGGGAAAGTAATAGTACAGTGGTGGGGGTGTATCATCTACTCAAGCAGGTACCTAGAGAAGAGAAGGAAGATAATAGAGTGGTGGGGGTATATCCTCTCCTCAAGCAGGTACTTAGAGAAGAAGAAAGATCCAAAAGGAAATTTGGTCGTCTTCTATTCTGTCGCACCTTAACAATAAACTTATTTAAAAATCACTAAGACATATATCAGTTCTATTGAATTACTCTTTTAACTAAGATTAAATTAACGTCACCGCCAATTGTATTCTTGAAGTAGATAACATTTATAAACTGTTTCCTTGAAACACGATAAGATTGATAATTAGCTATTTATTTGATAAGAACACAACTTAGAGTTTACCTAATGTATTTATGATGTAATGGTGGATCATGGCGTGGCGTTGTTTTGGCTGTGGACCTGCACATTCACACGAACAAACGTCAGCATTCATTTACCAAGAAAATAACAATTGGGTGAGTAATACACACACAGTTTCTATAGTCCTTGACAGTGATGAGGAGGCTCAGGTTGGACACACTGGAATGTAGTTGTTTCTATTATTCCTTTACAGTGATGAAGAGGCTCAGGTTGGACCCACTGGACTAGTGTTGTTTCTATAGTTCTCGACAGTGATGAAGAGGCTCAGGTTCGACCCACTGGTCTAGTGTTGTTTCTATAGTCCTTGACAGTGATGAGGAGGCTCTGGTTGGACACACTGGACTGGTGTTGTTTCTATAGTCCTTGACAGTGATGAAGAGGCTCAGGTTGGACCCACTGGTCTAGTGTTGTTTCTATAGTCCTTGACAGTGATGAAGAGGCTCAGGTTGGACACACTGGACAGGAGTTGTTTCTATAGTCCTTGACAGTGATGAGGAGGCTCTGGTTGGAC
The DNA here is from genome assembly GCA_039000515.1 of Timema cristinae. Classification (NCBI taxonomy): domain Eukaryota; kingdom Metazoa; phylum Arthropoda; class Insecta; order Phasmatodea; family Timematidae; genus Timema; species Timema cristinae. The sequence continues at coordinate 44,823,142 of JBCFYV010001001.1, forward strand.
ACACTGGACTAGTGTTGTTTCTATAGTCCTTGACAATGATGAGGAGGCTCCGGTTGGACACACTGGACTGCTGTTGTTTCTATAGTCCTTGACAGTGATGAAGAGGCTCTGGTTGGACACACTGGACTAGTGTTGTTTCTATAGTCCTTGACAGTGATGAGGAGGCTCAGGTTGGACCCACTGGACTAGTGTTGTTTCTATAGTTCTCGACAGTGATGAAGAGGCTCAGGTTCGACCCACTGGTCTAGTGTTGTTTCTATAGTCCTTGACAGTGATGAGGAGGCTCTGGTTGGACACACTGGACTGGTGTGTTTCTATAGTCCTTGACAGTGATGAAGAGGCTCAGGTTGGACCACTGGTCTAGTGTTGTTTCTATAGTCCTTGACAGTGATGAAGAGGCTCAGGTTGGACACACTGGACAGGAGTTGTTTCTATAGTCCTTGACAGTGATGAGGAGGCTCAGGTTGGACACACTGGACTAGTGTTGTTTCTATAGTCCTTGACATGATGAGGAGGCTCGGTTGGACACACTGGACTGCTGTTGTTTCTATAGTCCTTGACAGTGATGAAGAGGCTCTGGTTGGACACACTGGACTAGTGTTGTTTCTATAGTCCTTGACAGTGATGAGGAGGCTCAGGTTGGACACACTGGACTAGTGTTGTTTCTATAGTCCTTGACAGTGATGAAGAGGCTCGGTTGGACACACTGGACTAGTGTTGTTTCTATAGTCCTTGACAGTGATGAAGAGGCTCAGGTTGGACACACTGGACAGGAGTTGTTTCTATAGTCCTTGACAGTGATGAGGAGGCTCTGGTTGGACACACTGGACTAGTGTTGTTTCTATAGTCCTTGACAATGATGAGGAGGCTCCGGTTGACACACTGGACTGTATGTTTTTCTATAGTCCTTGACAGTGATGAAGAGGCTCTGGTTGGACACACTGGACTAGTGTTGTTTCTATAGTCCTTGACAGTGATGAGGAGGTTCAGTTGGACACACTGGACTGTGTTGTTTCTATAGTCCTTGACAGTGATGAGAGGCTCAGGTTGGACACACTGGACTTGTGTTGTTTCTATAATCCTTGACAGTGATGAGGAGGCTCAGGTTGGACACACTGGACTAGTGTTGTTTCTATAGTCCTTGACAGTGATGAAGAGGCTCAGGTTGGACCCACTGGACTAGTGTTGTTTCTATAGTCCTTGACAGTGATGAGAAGGCTCATGGTTGGACACACTGGACTAGTGTTGTTTTTATAATCCTTGACAGTGATGAGGAGGCTCAAGTTCGACACACTGGACTGGTGTTGTTTCTATAGTCCTTGACAGTGATGAAGAGGCTCAGGTTGGACACACTGGACTAGTGTTGTTTCTATAGTCCTTGACAGTGATGAGAGGCTCAGGTTGGACACACTGGACTAGTGTTGTTTCTATAGTCCTTGACAGTGATGAAGAGGCTCAGGTTGGACACACTGGACTAGTGTTGTTTCTATAGTCCTTGACAGTGATGAAGAGGCTCAGGTTGGACACACTGGACTAGTGTTGTTTCTATAGTCCTTGACAGTGATGAAGGAGGCTCAGGTTGGACACACTGGACTGTGTTGTTTCTATAGTCCTTGACAGTGATGAAGAGGCTCAGGTTGGACACACTGGACTAGTGTTGTTTCTATAGTCCTTGACAGTGATGAAGAGGCTCAGGTTGGACACACTGGACTGTGTTGTTTCTATAGTCCTTGACAGTGATGAAGAGGCTCAGGTTGGACACACTGGACTAGTGTTGTTTCTATAGTCCTTGACAGTGATGAAGAGCCTCAGGTTGGACACACTGGACAGTGTTGTTTCTATAGTCCTTGACAGTGATGAAGAGGCTCAGGTTGGACACACTGGACTAGTGTTGTTTCTATAGTCCTTGACATGATGAAGAGGCTCAGGTTGGACACACTGGACTTGTGTTGTTTCTATAATCCTTGACAGTGATGAGGAGGCTCAGGTTGGACACACTGGACTAGTGTTGTTTCTATAGTCCTTGACAGTGATGAAGAGGCTCAGGTTGGACACACTGGACTAGTGTTGTTTCTATAGTCCTTGACAGTGATGAGAAGGCTCAGGTTGGACACACTGGACTAGTGTTGTTTTTATATCCTTGACAGTGATGAGGAGGCTCAGTTGGACACACTGGACTGGTGTTGTTTCTATAGTCCTTGACAGTGATGAGGAGGCTCTGGTTGGACACACTGGAATGTAGTTGTTTCTATAGTCCTTGACAGTGATGAGGAGGCTCAAGTTGGACACACTGGACTGGTGTTGTTTCTATAGTCCTTGACAGTGATGAGGAGGCTCAGTTGGACACACTGGACTAGTGTTGTTTCTATAGTCCTTGACAGTGATGAGGAGGCTCAGGTTGAGCCACTGGACTAGTGATGTTTCTATAGTCCTTGACAGTGATGAAGAGGCTCTGGTTGGACACACTGGACTAGTGTTGTTTCTATATCCTTGACAGTGATGAGAGGCTCTGGTTGGACACACTGGAATGTAGTTGTTTCTATAGTCCTTGACAGTGATGAGGAGGCTCAGGTTGGACACACTGGACTAGTGTTGTTTCTATAGTCCTTGACAGTGATGAAGAGGCTCAGGTTGGACACACTGGACTAGTGTTGTTTTTATAGTCCTTGACAGTGATGAGGAGGCTCAGTTGAGCCACTGGACTAGTGATTGTTTCTATAGTCCTTGACAGTGATGAGGAGGCTCTGGTTGGACACACTGGACTAGTGTTGTTTCTATAGTCCTTGACAGTGATGAAGAGGCTCTGGTTTGACACACTGGACTAGTGTTGTTTCTATAGTCCTCGACAGTGATGAGGAGGCTCAGGTTGGACACACTGGAATGTAGTTGTTTCTATATTCCTTGACAGTGATGAGGAGGCTCAGGTTGGACACACTGGACTGGTGTTGTTTCTATAGTCCTTGACAGTGATGAGGAGGCTCAGGTTGGACACACTGGAATGTAGTTGTTTCTATAGTCCTTGACAGTGATGAGGAGGCTCAGGTTGGACACACTGGACTAGTGTTGTTTCTATAGTCCTTGACAGTGATGAGGAGGCTCAGGTTGGACACACTGGAATGTAGTTGTTTCTATAGTCCTTGACAGTGATGAAGAGGCTCTGGTTGGACACACTGGACTAGTGTTGTTTCTATAGTCCTAGACAGTGATGAGGAGGCTCAGGTTGGAGACACTGGACTAGTGTTGTTTCTATAGTCCTTGACAGTGATGAGGAGGCTCAGGTTGGACACACTGGAATGTAGTTGTTTCTATATTCCTTGACAGTGATGAGGAGGCTCAGGTTGGACACACTGGACTGGTGTTGTTTCTATAGTCCTTGACAGTGATGAGGAGGCTCAGGTTGGACACACTGGACTGGTGTTGTTTCTATAATCCTTGACAGTGATGAGGAGGCTCAGGTTGGACACACTGGAATGTAGTTGTTTTTATAATCCTTGACAGTGTAGAAGAGGCTCAGGTTGGACACACTGGACTGGTATTGTTTCTATAGTCCTTGACAGTGATGAGGAGGCTCAGGTTGGACACACTGGTCTGGTGCTGTTTCTATAGTCCTTGACAGTGATGAGGAGGCTCAGGTTGGACACACTGGACTAGTGTTGTTTCTATAGTCCTTGACAGTGATGAGGAGGCTCAGGTTGGACACACTGGTCTGGTGCTGTTTCTATAGTCCTTGACAGTGATGAGGAGGCTCAGGTTGGACACACTGGACTGGTATTGTTTCTATAATCCTTGACAGTGATGAGGAGGCTCAGGTTGGACACACTGGACTAGTGTTGTTTCTATAGTTCTTGACAGTGATGAAGAGGCTCAGGTTGGACACACTGGACAGGAGTTGTTTCTATAGTCCTTGACAGTGATGAAGAGGCTCAGGTTGAGCCCACTGGACTAGTGATGTTTCTATAGTCCTTGACAGTGATGAGGAGGCTCAGGTTGGACACACTGGAATGTAGTTGTTTCTATAGTCCTTGACAGTGATGAGGAGGCTCAGGTTGGACACACTGGACTGGTGTTGTTTCTTTAGTCCTTGACAGTGATGAGGAGGCTCAGGTTGGACACACTGGTCTGGTGCTGTTTCTATAGTCCTTGACAGTGATGAGGAGGCTCAGGTTGGACACACTGGACTGGTATTGTTTCTATAATCCTTGACAGTGATGAGGAAGCTCAGGTTGGACACACTGGACTGGTGTTGTTTCTATAGTCCTCGACAGTGATGAGGAGGCTCAGGTTGCACACACTGGACTGGTGTTGTTTCTATAGTTCTTGACAGTGATGAGGAGGTTCAGGTTGGACACACTGGACTGGTGTTGTTTCTATAATCCTTGACAGTGATGAGAAGGCTCAGGTTGGACACACTGGACTAGTGTTGTTTCTATAATCCTTGACATTGATGAGGAAGCTTAGGTTGGACTCACTGGACTGGTGTTGTTTCTATAGTCCTCGACAGTGATGAGGAGTCTCAGTTTGGACACTCTGGACTGGTGTTGTTTCTATAGTCCTTGACAGTGATGAGGAGGTTCAGGTTGGACACACTGGACTGGTGTTGTTTCTATAATCCTTGACAGTGATGAGGAAGCTCAGGTTGGACACACTGGACTGGTGTTGTTTCTATAGTCCTCGACAGTGATGAGGAGGCTCAGGTTGCACACACTGGACTGGTGTTGTTTCTATAGTCCTTGACAGTGATGAGGAGGCTCAGGTTGAGCCCACTGGACTAGTGATGTTTCTATAGTCCTTGACAGTGATGAAGAGGCTCAGGTTGAGCCCACTGGACTAGTGATGTTTCTATAGTCCTTGACAGTGATGAGGAGGCTCAGGTTGGACACACTGGAATGTAGTTGTTTCTATAGTCCTTGACAGTGATGAGGAGGCTCAGGTTGGACACACTGGACTGGTGTTGTTTCTTTAGTCCTTGACAGTGATGAGGAGGCTCAGGTTGGACACACTGGTCTGGTGCTGTTTCTATAGTCCTTGACAGTGATGAGGAGGCTCAGGTTGGACACACTGGACTGGTATTGTTTCTATAATCCTTGACAGTGATGAGGAAGCTCAGGTTGGACACACTGGACTGGTGTTGTTTCTATAGTCCTCGACAGTGATGAGGAGGCTCAGGTTGCACACACTGGACTGGTGTTGTTTCTATAGTTCTTGACAGTGATGAGGAGGTTCAGGTTGGACACACTGGACTGGTGTTGTTTCTATAATCCTTGACAGTGATGAGAAGGCTCAGGTTGGACACACTGGACTAGTGTTGTTTCTATAATCCTTGACATTGATGAGGAAGCTTAGGTTGGACTCACTGGACTGGTGTTGTTTCTATAGTCCTCGACAGTGATGAGGAGTCTCAGGTTGGACACACTGGACTGGTGTTGTTTCTATAATCCTTGACAGTGATGAAGAGGCTCAGGTTGGACACACTGGACTTGTGTTGTTTCTATAGTCCTTGACAGTGATGCGGAGGCTCAGGTTGGACACACTGGACTTGTGTTGTTTCTATAGTCCTCGACAGTGATGAGGAGGCTCAGTTTGGACACACTGGACTAGTGTTGTTTCTATAGTCCTTGACAGTGATGAAGAGGCTCAGGTTGGACACACTGGACTAGTGTTGTTTCTATAGTCCTCGACAGTGATGAGGAGGCTCAGGTTGGACACACTGGACTAGTGTTGTTTCTATAGTCCTTGACAGTGATGAGGAGGCTCAGGTTGGACACACTGGACTAGTGTTGTTTCTATAGTCCTTGACAGTGATGAGGAGGCTCAGGTTGGACACACTGGACTAGTGATGTTTCTATAGTTCTTGACAGTGATGAGGAGGCTCAGGTTGGACACACTGGACTTGTGTTGTTTCTATAGTCCTTGACAGTGATGAAGAGGCTCAGGTTGGACACACTGGACTTGTGTTGTTTCTATAGTCCTTGACAGTGATGCGGAGGCTCAGGTTGGACACACTGGACTTGTGTTGTTTCTATAGTCCTTGACAGTGATGAAGAGGCTCAGGTTGGACACACTGGACTTGTGTTGTTTCTATAGTCCTTGACAGTGATGCGGAGGCTCAGGTTGGACACACTGGACTTGTGTTGTTTCTATAGTCCTTGACAGTGATGAAGAGGCTCAGGTTGGACACACTGGACTTGTGTTGTTTCTATAGTCCTTGACAGTGATGAGGAGGCTAAGGTTGGACACACTGGACTTGTGTTGTTTCTATAGTCCTTGACAGTGATGAGGAGGCTCAGGTTGGAAACACTTGACTAGTGTTGTTTCTAAAGTCCTTGACAGTGATGAGGAGGCTCAGGTTGGACACACTGGAATGTAGTTGTTTCTATAGTCCTTGACAGTGATGAGGAGGCTCAGGTTGGACACACTGGACTTGTGTTGTTTCTATAGTCCTCGACAGTGATGAGGAGGCTCAGGTTGGACACACTGGACGGGTGTTGTTTCTATAGTCCTCGACAGTGATGAGGAGGCTCAGGTTGAGCCCACTGGACTAGTGATGTTTTCTATAGTTCTTGGCAGTGATGAGGAGGCACAGGGTGGACACACTGGACTAGTGTTGTTTTTATAATCCTTGACAGTGATGAGGAGGCTCAGGTTGGACACACTGGACTGCTGTTGTTTTTATAATCCTTGACAGTGATGAGGAGGCTCAGTTTGGACACACTGGACTGGTTTTGTTTCTATAATCCTTGACAGTGATGAGGAGGCTCAGGTTGAGCCTAATGGACTAGTGCTGTTTCTATAGTCCTTGACAGTGATGAAGAGGCTCAGGTTGGACACACTGGACTTGTGTTGTTTCTATAGTCCATGACAGTGATGAGGAGGCTCAGGTTGGACACACTTTACTAGTGTTGTTTCTATTGTTCTTGGCAGTGATGAGGAGGCACAGGGTGGACACACTGGACTAGTGTTGTTTTTATAATCCTTGACAGTGATGAGGAGGCTCAGGTTGGACACACTGGACTGCTGTTGTTTTTATAATCCTTGACAGTGTTGAGGAGGCTCAGGTTGGACACATTGGACTGGTGTTGTTTTTATAATCCTTGACAGTGATGAGGAGGCTCAGTTTGGACACACTGGACTGGTTTTGTTTCTATAATCCTTGACAGTGATGAGGAGGCTCAGGTTGAGCCTAATGGACTAGTGCTGTTTCTATAGTTCTTGACAGTGATGAGGAGGCTCACGTTGAGCCTAATAGACTAGTGTTGTTTCTATAGTCCTCAACAGTGATGAGCAGGCTCAGGTTGAGCCTAATGGACTAGTGTTGTTTCTTTAGTCCTCGACAGTGATGAGGAGTTTCAGGTTGGACACAATGGACTGGTTTGGTTTCTATAATCCTTGACAGTGATGAGGAGGCTCAGGTTGGACACACTCGACTTGTGTTGTTTCTATAACCCTTGACAGTGATGAGGAGGCTCAGGTTGAGCCTAATGGACTAGTTTTGTTTCTATAGTCCTTGACAGTGATGAAGAGGCTCAGGTTGGACACACTGGACTAGTGTTGTTTCTATAGTCCTCGACAGTGATGAGGAGGCTCAGGTTGAGCCCACTGTACAGGTGTTGTTTCTATAGTCCTTGACAGTGATGAGGAGGCTCAGGTTGGACACACTGGACTAGTGTTGTTTCTATAGTTCTTGACAGTGATGAGGAGGCACAGGGTGGACACACTGGACTAGTGTTGTTTTTATAATCCTTGACAGTGATGAGCAGGCTCAGGTTGGACACACTGGACCGCTGTTGTTTCTATAGTTCTTGACAGTGATGAGGAGGCTCAGGTTGGACAAACTGGACTATTGTTGTTTCTATAATCTTTGACAGTGATGAGGAGGCTCAGGTTGGACACATTGGACTGGTGTTGTTTTTATAATCCTTGACAGTGATGAGGAGGCTCAGTTTGGACACACTGGACTGGTTTTGTTTCTATAATCCTTGACAGTGATGAGGAGGCTCAGGTTGAGCCTAATGGACTATTGCTGTTTCTATAGTTCTTGACAGTGATGAGGAGGCTCACGTTGAGCCTAATAGACTAGTGTTGTTTTTATAGTCCTCAACAGTGATGAGCAGACTCAGGTTGAGCCTAATGGACTAGTGTTGTTTCTTTAGTCCTCGACAGTGATGAGGAGTTTCAGGTTGGACACAATGGACTGGTTTGGTTTCTATAATCCTTGACAGTGATGAGGAGGTTCAGGTTGGACACACTCGACTTGTGTTGTTTCTATAATCCTTGACAGTGATGAGGAGGCTCAGGTTGGACACAATGGACTGGTGTTGTTTCTATAATCCTTGACAGTGATGAGGAGGCTCTGGTTGGACACACTGGACTTGTGTTGTTTCTATAGTTCTTGACAGTGATGAGGAGGCTCAGGTTGAGCCTAATGGACTGGCGTTGTTTCTATAGTCCTTGACAGTGATGAGGAGGCTCAGGTTGGACACACTGGACTTGTGTTGTTTCTATAGTTCTTGACAGTGATGAGGAAGCTCAGGTTGAGCCTAATGGACTGGTGTTGTTTCTATAGTCCTTGACAGTGATGAGGAGGCTCAGGTTGAGCCTAATGGACTGGTGTTGTTTCTATAGTCCTTGACAGTGATGAGGAGGCTCAGGTTGAGCCTAATGGACTGGTGTTGTTTCTATAGTCCTTGACAGTGATGAGGAGGCTCAGGTTGAGCCTAATGGACTGGCGTTGTTTCTATAATCCTTGACAGTGATGAGGAGGCTCAGGTTGGACACACTGGACTAGTGTTGTTTTTATAATCCTCGACAGTGATGAGGAGGCTCAGGTTGAGCCTAATGGACTGGCGTTGTTTCTATAATCCTTGACAGTGATGAGGAGTCTCAGGTTGGACACACTGGACTGCTGTTGTTTCTATAGTCCTTGACAGTGATGAGGAGGCTCAGGTTGGACACACTGGACTAGTGTTGTTTCTATAGTCCTTGACAGTGATGAGGAGACTCAGGTTGAGCCTAATGGACTGGCGTTGTTTCTATAATCCTTGACAGTGATGAGGAGGCTCAGGTTGGACACACTGGACTGGTGTTGTTTTTATAATCCTCGACAGTGATGAGGAGGCTCAAGTTGGACACACTGGAATGTAGTTGTTTCTATAATCCTTGACAGTGATGAGGAGGCTCAGGTTGGACACACTGGACTGGTGTTGTTTCTATAGTTCTTGACAGTGATGAGGAGGCTCATGTTGCACACACTGGTCTGGTGCTGTTTCTATAGTCCTTGACAGTGATGAGGAGGCTCAGGTTGGACACACTGGACTGGTATTGTTTCTATAATCCTTGACAGTGATGAGGAAGCTCAGGTTGGACACACTGGACTGGTGTTGTTTCTATAGTCCTCGACAGTGATGAGGACGCTCAGGTTGCACACACTGGACTGGTGTTGTTTCTATAGTTCTTGACAGTGATGAGGAGGTTCAGGTTGGACACACTGGACTGGTGTTGTTTCTATAATCCTTGACAGTGATGAGAAGGCTCAGGTTGGACACACTGGACTAGTGTTGTTTCTATAATCCTTGACATTGATGAGGAAGCTTAGGTTGGACTCACTGGACTGGTGTTGTTTCTATAGTCCTCGACAGTGATGAGGAGTCTCAGTTTGGACACTCTGGACTGGTGTTGTTTCTATAGTCCTTGACAGTGATGAGGAGGCTCATGTTGGACACACTGGACTGGTGTTGTTTCTATAATCCTTGACAGTGATGAGGAGGCTCAGGTTGGACACACTGGACTGGTATTGTTTCTATAATCCTTGACAGTGATGAGGAAGCTCAGGTTGGACACACTGGACTGGTGTTGTTTCTATAGTCCTCGACAGTGATGAGGAGGCTCAGGTTGCACACACTGGACTGGTGTTGTTTCTATAGTTCTTGACAGTGATGAGGAGGCTCAGGTTGGACACACTAGACTGGTGCTGTTTCTTAAGTTCTCGACAGTGATGAGGAGGCTCAGGTTGGACACAATGGACTGGTGCTGTTTTTATAATCCTTGACAGTGATGAGGAGGCTCAGGTTGGACACACTGGACTGGTGTTGTTTCTATAGTCCTTGACAGTGATGAAGAGGCTCATGTTGGACACACTGGTCTGGTGCTGTTTCTATAGTTCTCGACAGTGATGAGGATGCTCAGGTTGGACACTCTGGACTAGTGTTGTTTCTATAATCCTTGACAGTGATGAGGAGGCTCATGTTGGACACACTGGTCTGGTGCTGTTTCTATAGTTCTTGACAGTGATGAGGATGCTCAGGTTGGACACAATGGACTGGTGTTGTTTTTATAATCCTTAACAGTGATTAGGAGGCTCAGGTTTGACACACTCGACTTGTGTTGTTTCTATAATTCTTGACAGTGATGAGGAGGCTCAGGTTTGACACACTCGACTTGTGTTGTTTCTATAGTCCTCGACAGTGATGAGGAGGCTCAGGTTGAGCCCACTGTACAGGTGTTGTTTCTATAGTCCTCGACAGTGATGAGGAGGCTCAGGTTGGACACAATGGACTGGTGTTGTTTCTATAGTCCTTGACAGTGATGAGGAGTCTCAGGTTTGACACAATGGACTGGTGTTGTTTCTATAGTCCTCGACAGTGATGAGGAGGCTCAGGTTGAGCCCACTATACAGGTGTTGTTTCTATAGTCCTTGACAGTGATGAGGAGGCTCAGGTTGGACACACTGGACTGGTGTATATTCTATAGTTCTTGACAGTGATGAGGAGGCTCAGGCTGGACACACTGGACGGGTGATGTTTCTATAGTCCTTGACAGTGATGAGGAGGCTCAGGTTGGACACACTGGACGGGTGATGTTTCTATAGTTCTTGACAGTGATGAGGAGGCTCAGGTTGGACACACTGGACGGGTGATGTTTCTATAGTCCTCGACAGTGATGAGGAGGCTCAGGTTGGACACAATGGACTGGTGTTGTTTCTATAGTCCTTGACAGTGATGAGGAGTCTCAGGTTTGACACAATGGACTGGTGTTGTTTCTATAGTCCTCGACAGTGATGAGGAGGCTCAGGTTGAGCCCACTGTACAGGTGTTGTTTCTATAGTCCTCGACAGTGATGAGGAGGCTCAGGTTGGACACACTGGACGGGTGATGTTTCTATAGTCCTTGACAGTGATGAGGAAGCTCAGGTTGGACACACTGGACTGGTGTATATTCTATATTTCTTGACAGTGATGAGGAGGCTCAGGCTGGACACACTGGACTGGTGTTGTTTCTATAGACCTTGACAGTGATGAGGAAGCTCAGGTTGGACACACTGGACTGGTGTTGTTTCTATAGTCCTTGACAGTGATGAGGAAGCTCAGGTTGGACACACTGGACTGGTGTATATTTTATAGTTCTTGACAGTGATGAGGAGGCTCAGGCTGGACACACTGGACTGGTGTTGTTTCTATAGACCTTGACAGTGATGAGGAAGCTCAGGTTGGACACACTGGACTGGTGTATATTCTATAGTTCTTGACAGTGATGAGGAGTCTCAGGTTTGACACAATGGACTGGTGTTGTTTCTATAGTCCTCGACAGTGATGAGGAGGCTCAGGTTGAGCCCACTGTACAGGTGTTGTTTCTATAGTCCTTGACAGTGATGAGGAGTCTCAGGTTTGACACAATGGACTGGTGTTGTTTCTATAGTCCTCGACAGTGATGAGGAGGCTCAGGTTGGACACACTGGACGGGTGATGTTTCTATAGTTCTTGACAGTGATGAGGAGGCTCAGGTTGGACACACTGGACGGGTGATATTTCTATAGTCCTTGACAGTGATGAGGAGGCTTAGGTTGGACACACTGGACTGGTGTTGTTTATATTGTTCTCGACAGTGATGAGGAGTCTCAGGTTGGACACACTGGAATGGAGTTAATGTTTTACATACATCTTAGCACTGTAGTTTATCCAGCTATTATTCACAATAGTGTTAGTGCACTTTTATAATCTCCTATCTTACCTCCTTAACTTCTAAAGTAATCCGTTAATTATCATTAAGCTAAACATAATAAATTTTAAAAGAGATAATTTACTAAATTTTTATTTATTTATTTATTTATTCAGTGTTTACAGGCCCGGTATCTTACAATCTTTAAATCCGGGCCGTTTTTTCCACAACTTTTACTTAATTTACACAATTTTAATATGAATTTCCTTTTTAACATTGCAACACATATTTTGGCTCTTAACTTAAATGAAATTCAACTACCCTTAGCTCAATTTGATCCACCCCGGGTATATTACGCCTCCGGTACCCTCCCCCGCTAGGCCCTTCACAATGCCCGGGATTTCACTCCCGAGTCCGCCAAGCGCTCAGCAGAGGTGGGCATCCCCATAATAACCACCTGGGGAGGCGCCCTATCAGAGTTGGTGCCCCGCCTACTTTCTACCCTTGGCAGCTGAATTTCCTAATCTACCCCCTATCTAGTTCCCCCGTCCCTAATTATATATATTAACTACTAACTAAGCTAAGCTAAAATACTAAACTATTCTATTCCCATTACTGCCGGGGAACACCATCACCCAGAGGGCTGCAGGGCAGCCGCCTTTCTCCATCTTGACTCTGAGGGCCTATCAACCATAACCCACCTCTCTTGTTTCCAAGGTGGTGGGTCATACGGTGCAGGGAACCCCTCAGAGTTCATAATCATTCCACTAACTTTTGTTCATACGACTGGAAAACTGTCTTCTGGATCTCAAGGGCATCCCCCGTGTTCCTTCAGACACTCAGTCGTACTGGAATCCAGTTCCCATGGCTCGCGCTTGCTCCTCCCAGCACATACACATTTTTTTTTTTTTCCCGGCAAGGATTGTTACCGCTTATCCCCTTTTAACAATCCTTTTTTCCCTACTCACTCCCCGCTGAGACCGCACTAGTGTCCGTGTCAGTCCCGCCCTCCGTGTCGCTGTCATCTTCTTCGTCATTGTCAGTGTCAACGTCCCGTCTTATTCGTCCCTGTGCCTCTTTAAGTCTGTCTATGTAGGCTGTCTTTGCTCTATCTGACGCTTCCAGTGCAATCTGGTCTAAGAATTTCCAATAGATTGGGTCCCTCAGTACTTCGCCTACTAATCTTCCCTGGATCTCTCTCTGGTAGTTCCTTCTTGCTTCTAGTGTAATGACACACTCAATCACCACATGTTCAGGGGTTCCCTCCTCACCACATTGACAATTCCCCGACTCTAACAATCCCAGCTTCCTTAGCTTCCTTAGCTTCCTTACTAAATGTTGATTTTACATTAGACAGTTAAAAGGAATGCCTAAGGTAAAGGAAAAATAATTTAGGCCAAGTGACTTTTGATTAATTCTCAGGCCATTTATACCAAGTATGTTCATGTATTAATTACCTTCTCACTCCCACACAATGGTAACAAGAGGAAATAGCTATAAATAATATACAACAAATGGAATTTATTAATAACAGTAAATCATCTACAATAATATAGTATGTTCATGATTTTTACAATAATGACAAAACAGTTATCAAGATATAGGCCTAATTTTGTTTTGTAGTTATATATATACATTTTATCACAAATAGTGCTCGGTATGCACAGACCCGCCGCGTGTGAAGTCGTCTCCCGGGGCAGCCTTTAAAGAAGCATCGCCGCCCCCCTAAACAATTCCAACCACTCACACCATCTAGTATCTACACCTTCATTCTAAGGGTCATAGTTATGGAGAAAATAACAAGCAGCACAACCTTTACTGTGCAGAGTGTCACCAGTAAAAAAATGGGTGTATGTACTTATGTATGCGCGCGAGAAGTTATACTTCTTTGGCATCATTAAAAAATAGTTTTTAATTCCATGCAAATAATTTATTACAATAAAATTATAATATTTAGTATTAATTATGTTAAATAATAATATTTTAATTTATATCAATAAATAATACATACGAATAGTTAACCTCAATTATATTGGAGCACTTGAAAAAGTCTATAAGCACAGTTTTTTTCACTAATATTTACGAATAGTAAATAATATTAATCAAAATATTCAATTTAAATCACTACTGAATATAATTTATTAGCACATATATAATTCGCCCTTGTATGAAACTAAAACAGGTTTTGTGAATGTAGAAACTAGAAACATGTGGATAAATATTATATATATGAAAACAGTGATCAGAGGCGACGAGCGTACCAACATGCGCGACTAACAGAGGTTCAATTTCTATTTTGTTGGTAGCTTTTTTTTTTTCGAGACTTAATGAGTGGTTTAACTTCAACCTGTTACTTTTGTGTTACAGTGATGCGCGCGCATCTTAAAATTTCACTCTCATCATTTTTTCATAACGCGCCTAAAGAAGTATAACTTAAAAAAAAAACACTTTTTAGATCATCCAAAGGTTATGTTTCACACTTTTGAAGTTATACTTCTTTAGGCGCGTTATGAAAAAATGATGAGAGTGAAATTTTAAGATGCGCGCGCATCACTGTAACACAAAAGTAACAGGTTGAAGTTAAACCACTCATTAAGTCTCGAAAAAAAAAAGCTACCAACAAAATAGAAATAGAACCTCTGTTAGTCGCGCATGTTGGTACGCTCATAGAGAAATGTATACTATGTTATTCCTTTCTCTATGGTACACTCGTCGCCTCTGATCACTGTTTTCATATATATAATATTTATCCACATGTTTCTAGTTTCTACATTCACAAAACGTGTTTTAGTTTCATACAAGGGCGAATTATATATGTGCTAATAAATTATATTCAGTATTGATTTAAATTGAATATTTTGATTAATATTATTTACTATTCGTAAATATTAGTGAAAAAACTGTGCTTATAGACTTTTTCAAGTGCTCCAATATAATTGATGTTAACTATTCGTATGTATTATTTATTGATATAAATAAAAATAAAAAAAATTGTATTTATTTATTTATATTATTAGTTTAAAGTTTAAGTTCAATTAATAAAACATTAATGTTTATAGAAACTTTAAAACTTATTTTAAAGTTATACTAACTGCCATATTTAATTGTGTTGTTAGCTCAAATAGTCATAATTAATTCAAAACACGTACCTGTCACTTGACACCATGGCTGATAGTCCCAGCCCAGGACTACATCTCAATCTTTCACTATTCAATAAATATATTTGAGTATAAATATGGTATTTTATTCACACAATTCGAAAATCAAAAGTAAGACATAAATAGTTGTTGCGGTTGTAAAATGTTCAGAATATTACTACGGAGCCATTCACTATTCACTTTGATAAATCATAAGTAATACAATCAAAATGTTTATTAATTTGTTGTCTAAATGTACGTCTAATCTTTGGGTCAGCCAATTTACTAGAAGATAGTGGATAGTGGAGAGAAGGAACAGGTTCAGCACGAGGCTTGTTAGAAGATAGTGGATAGTAGAGAGAAGGAACAGGTTCAGCACGAGGCTTGTTAGAAGATAGTGGATAGTAGAGAGAAGGAACAGGTTCAGCACGAGGCTTGTAAGAAGAGAGTGGATAGTAGAGAGAAGGAACAGGTTCTGCACGAGGCTTGTTAGAAGATAGTGGATAGTAGAGAGAAGGAACAGGTTCTGCACGAGGCCTGTTAGAAGATAGTGGAGAGAAGGAACAGGTTCAGCACGAGGATTGTTAGAAGATAGTGGATAGTAGAGAGAAGGAACAGGTTCTGCACGAGGCCTGTTAGAAGATAGTGGAGAGAAGGAACAGGTTCAGCACGAGGCTTGTTAGAAGATAGTGGATAGTGGAGAGAAGGAACAGGTTCATCACGAGGATTGTTATAAGATAGTGGATATTGTAGAGAAGGAACAGGTTCAGCACGAGGCTTGTTAGAAGATAGTGGATAGTAGAGAGAAGGAACAGGTTCAGCACGAGGCTTGTTAGAAGATAGTGGATAGTAGAGAGAAGGAACAGGTTCGGCACGAGGCTTGTTAGAAGATAGTGGATAGTGGAGAGAAGGAACAGGTTCAGCACGAGGATTGTTAGAAGATAGTGGATAGTAGAGAGAAGGAACAGGTTCTGCACGAGGCCTGTTAGAAGATAGTGGAGAGAAGGAACAGGTTCAGCACGAGGCTTGTTAGAAGATAGTGGATAGTGGATAGAAAGAACAGGTTCATCACTAGGATTGTTATAAGATAGTGGATATTGTAGAGAAGGAACAGGTTCAGCACGAGGCTTGTTAAAAGATAGTGGATAGTGGATAGAAGGAACAGGTTCATTACGAGGATTGTTAGAAGATAGTGGATAGTGGAGAGAAGAAACAGGTTCATCACGAGGATTGTTATAAGATAGTGGATATTGTAGAGAAGGAACAGGTTCAGCACGAGGCTTGTTAGAAGATAGTGGATAGTGGAGAGAAGGAACAGGTTCATCACGAGGATTGTTATAAGATAGTGGATATTGTAGAGAAGGAACAGGTCAGCACGAGGCTTGTTAGAAGATAGTGGATAGTGGAGAGAAGGAACAGGTTCATCACGAGGATTGTTAGAAGATAGTGGATAGTGTAAAGAAGGAACAGGTTCAGCACGAGGCTTGTTATAAGATAGTGGATAGTGTAAAGAAGGAACAGGTTCATCACGAGGATTGTTATAAGATAGTGGATAGTGTAAAGAAGGAACAGGTTCAGCACGAGGCTTGTTATAAGATAGTCGATAGTGTAAAGAAGGAACAGGTTCATCACGAGGATTGTTAGAAGATAGTGGATAGTGTAAAGAAGGAACAGGTTCATCACGAGGCTTGTTATAAGATAGTGGATAGTAGAGAGAAGGAACAGGTTCATCACGAGGATTGTTAGAAGATAGTGGATAGTAGAGAGAAGGAACAGGTTCATCACGAGGATTGTTAGAAGATAGTGGATAGTGTAAAGAAGGAACAGGTTCATCACGAGGATTGTTATAAGATAGTGGATAGTGTAAAGAAGGAACAGGTTCAGCACGAGGCTTGTTATAAGATAGTGGATAGTGAAAAGAAGGAACAGGTTCATCACGAGGCTTGTTAGAAGATAGTGGATATTGGAGAGAAGGAAAAGGTTCAGCACGAGGCTTGTTAGAAGATAGTGGATAGTGGAGAGAAGGAACAGGTTCATCACGAGGCTTGATAGAAGATAGTGGATAGTGGATAGAAGGAACAGGTTCATCACGAGGCTTGTTAGAAGATAGTGGATAGTGTAAGAAGGAACAGGTTCAGCACGAGGCTTGTTATAAGATAGTGGATAGTGTAAAGAAGGAACAGGTTCATCACGAGGATTGTTAGAAGATAGTGGATAGTGTAAAGAAGGAACAGGTTCAGCACGAGGCTTGTTATAAGATAGTGGATAGTGTAAAGAAGGAACAGGTTCATCACGAGGATGTTATAAGATAGTGGATAGTGAAAGAAGGAACAGGTTCATCACGAGGATTGTTAGAAGATAGTGGATAGTGTAAGAAGGAACAGGTTCAGCACGAGGCTTGTTATAAGATAGTGGATAGTGTAAAAGAAAGACAGGTTCATCACGAGGATTGTATAGATATGGATAGTGTAAGAAGGACAGGTTCAGCACGAGGCTTTTATAAGATAGTGGATAGTAAGAGAAGGAACAGGTTCATCACGAGGATTGTTAGAAGATAGTGGATAGTGTAAGAGAAGGAACAGGTTCATCACGAGGATTGTTATAAGATAGTGGATAGTGTAAGAAGAAACAGGTTCAGCACGAGGCTTGTTATAAGATAGTGGATAGTGTAAAGAAGGAACAGGTTCAGCACGAGGCTTGTTATAAGATAGTGGATAGTAGAGAGAAGGAACAGGTTCATCACGAGGCTTGTTATAAGATAGTGGATAGTGGATAGAAGGAACAGGTTCAGCACGAGGCTTGTTATAAGATAGTGGATAGTGTAAAGAAGGAACAGGTTCATCACGAGGATTGTTAGAAGATAGTGGATAGTGTAAAGAAGGAACAGGTTCAGCACGAGGCTTGTTAAAAGATAGTGGATAGTGGATAGAAGGAACAGGTTCATCACGAGGCTTGTTAGAAGATAGTGGATAGTAGAGAGAAGGAACAGGTTCATCACTAGGCTTGTTATAAGATAGTGGATAGTAGAGAGAAGGAACAGGTTCATCACGAGGATTGTTAGAAGATAGTGGATAGTGTAAAGAAGGAACAGGTTCATCACGAGGATTGTTAGAAGATAGTGGATAGTGTAAAGAAGGAACAGGTTCAGCACGAGGCTTGTTAAAAGATAGTGGATAGTGGATAGAAGGAACAGGTTCATCACTAGGCTTGTTAGAAGATAGTGGATAGTAGAGAGAAGGAACAGGTTCATCACTAGGCTTGTTATAAGATAGTGGATAGTAGAGAGAAGGAACAGGTTCATCACGAGGCTTATTATAAGATAGTGGATAGTGTAAAGAAGGAACAGTTCAGCACGAGGCTTGTTATAAGATAGTGGATAGTGTAAAGAAGGAACAGGTTCATCACGAGGATTGTTAGAAGATAGTGGATAGTGTAAAGAAGGAACAGGTTCAGCACGAGGCTTGTTAAAAGATAGTGGATAGAAGGAACAGGTTCATCACGAGGCTTGTTAGAAGATAGTGGATAGTATAGAGAAGGAATAGGTTCATCACTAGGCTTGTTATAAGATAGTGGATAGTAGAGAGAAGGAACAGGTTCATCACGAGGATTGTTAGAAGATAGTGGATAGTAGAGAGAAGGAACAGGTTCATCACGAGGATTGTTAGAAGATAGTGGATATTGTAGAGAAGGAACAGTTAATTACGAGGATTGTTAGAAGATAGTGGATAGTGGATAGAAGGAACAGGTTCAGCACGAGGCTTGTTAAAAGATAGTGGATAGTGGATAGAAGGAACAGGTTCATCACGAGGCTTGTTAGAAGATAGTGGATAGTAGAGAGAAGGAACAGGTTCATCACGAGGCATGTTAGAAATAGTGTAGAGAAGGAACAGGTTCTGCACGAGGCTTGTTAGAAGATAGTGGATAGTGGATAGAAGGAACAGGTTCATCACGAGGCTTGTTAGAAGATAGTGGATAGTAGAGAAAAGGAACAGGTTCATCACGAGGCTTGTTAGAAGATAGTGGATAGTAGAGAGAAGGAACAGGTTCATCACGAGGCTTGTTAGAAGATAGTGTAGAGAAGGAACAGGTTCTGCACGAGGCTTGTTAGAAGATAGTGGATAGTGGATAGAAGGAACAGGTTCATCACGAGGCTTGTTAGAAGATATTGGATAGTAGAGAAAAGGAACAGGTTCATCACGAGGCTTGTTAGAAGATAGTGGATAGTGGAGAGAAGGAACAGGTTCATCACGAGGCTTGTTAGAAGATAGTGGATAGTGGAGAGAAGGAACAGGTTCAGCACGAGGCTTGTTAAAAGATAGTGGATAGTGGATAGAAGGAACAGGTTCATCACGAGGCATGTTAGAAGATAGTGGATAGTGGAGAGAAGGAACAGGTTCATCACGAGGCTTGTTAGAAGATATGGATAGTGGATAGAAGGAACAGGTTCTGCACGAGGCTTGTTAGAAGATAGTGGATAGTGGATAGAAGGAACAGGTTCATCACGAGGCTTGTTAGAAGATAGTGGATAGTAGAGAAAAGGAACAGGTTCATCACGAGGATTGTTATAAGATAGTGGATAGTGGAGAGAAGAAACAGGTTCAGCACGAGGCTTGTTAGAAGATAGTGGATAGTGGAGAGAAGGAACAGGTTCAGCACGAGGCTTGTTAGAAGATAGTGGATAGTGAGAGAAGGAACAGGTTCATCACGAGGCTTGTTAGAAGATAGTGGATAGTAGAGAAAAGGAACAGGTTCATCACGAGGCTTGTTATAAGATAGAGTAGAGAAGGAACAGGTTCATCACGAGGCTTGTTAGAAGATAGTGTATAGTGGAGGAAGGAACAGGTTCATCACGAGGCTTGTTATAAGATAGTGGATAGTGGAGAGAAGAAACAGGTTCAGCACGAGGCTTGTTAGAAGATAGTGTATGTTAGAAGATAGGGATAGTAGAGAAGGAACAGGTTCTCACGAGGCTTGTTAGAAGATAGTGGATAGTGAAGAAGGAACAGGTTCATCACGAGGCTTGTTAAAGATAGTGTAGGAAGAAAACAGGTCATACGAGGATTTTAGAAGGATAGTGTAGAGAAGGAACAGGTTCACACGAGGCTTGTTAGAAGATAGTGGATAGTGAGAGAAGGAACAGGTTCATCACGAGGTTGTTAGAAGATAGTGTAAGAAGGAACAGGTTCATCACGAGGCTTGTTAGAAGATAGTGTGTAGAGAAGGAACATCTCACGAGGCTTGTAAAGATAGTGTAGAGAAGGAACAGTTCATCACGAGGCTTGTTGAAGATAGTGGATAGTGAGAGAAGGAACAGGTTCATCACGAGGCTTGTTAAAGATAGTGGATAGTGAGAGAAGGAACAGTTCACACGAGGCTTGTTAAAGATAGTGGATAGTGAAGAAGGAACAGGTTCATCACGAGTGTTAGAAGATAGTGTAGAGAGAAGGAACAGGTTCATCACGAGGCTTGTTAGAAGATAGTGGATAGTAAGAAAGAACAGTTCATCACGAGGCTTGTTAGAAGATAGTGGATAGTGAAGAAACAGGTTCACACGAGGCTTGTTAGAAGATAGTGGATAGTGAGAGAAGGAACAGTTCTCACGAGGCTTGTTAAAGATAGTGGATGAGAAGAGAAAGGTTCATCACGAGGCTTGTTAGAAGATAGGTGGATAGGAAGAAGAACAGGTTCTCACGAGGCTTGTTAGAAGATAGTGGATAGTAGAGAAGAACAGGTTCATCACGAGGCTTGTAGAAGATAGTGGATAGTGGAGAAGGAACAGGTTCTCACGAGGCTTGTTAGAATAGTGAAGAGAAGGAACAGTTCTCACGAGTTGTAAAGATAGTGTAGAGAAGGACAGGTTCATCACGAGGTTGTTAGAAGATATGATAGAAAGAACGGTTCATCACGAGGTTGTTAGAGATAGATAGTGAGAAAGGAACAGTCATCACGAGGTTGTTAAAGATAGGGATAGTAGAAGAAAGTTCACACGAGGCTTGTTAGAAAAGGGATAGTGAGAGAAGGAACAGGTTCACACGAGGTTGTTAAAGTAGTGGATAGAGAAGGAACAGTTATCACGAGTTGTTAAGATAGTGGATAGTGAAAAAGGAACGTTCACACGAGTTTTAAAGATAGTGAGAGAAGAACAGTTCATCACGAGTTGTAAAGAAGTGAGAGAAGATTCAGAGGCTTTAGAGAATGGATAGTAGAGAGAAGGACAGGTACACACAGAGGTTGTAGAAGTTTAGAAGATAGTGTAGAGAAGGAACAGTTTCCACGAGGCTTGTTAGAAGATAGTGGATAGTAGAGAGAAGGAACAGGTTCATCACGAGATTGTTAGAAGATAGTGTAAGAGAAGGAACAGGTTCTCACGAGGCTTGTTAGAAGATAGTGGATAGTGGATAGAAGGAACAGGTTCATCACGAGGCTTGTTAGAAGATAGTGGATAGTGGAGAGAAGGAACAGGTTCATCACGAGGCTTGTTAGAAGATAGTGGATAGTGTAAAGAAGGAACAGGTTCATCACGAGGATTGTTAGAAGATAGTGGATAGTGTAAAGAAGGAACAGGTTCATCACGAGGCTTGTTAGAAGATAGTGTAGAGAAGGAACAGGTTCATTACGAGGATTGTTAGAAGATAGTGTAGAGAAGGAACAGGTTCTGCACGAGGCTTGTTAGAAGATAGTGGATAGTGGATAGAAGGAACAGGTTCTGCACGAGGCTTGTTAGAAGATAGTGGATAGTGGATAGAAGGAACAGGTTCATCACGAGGCTTGTTAGAAGATAGTGGATAGTGGATAGAAGGAACAGGTTCTGCACGAGGCTTGTTAGAAGATAGTGGATAGTGGATAATATGTAGAGAAGGAACAGGTTCATACGAGGCATTGTTATAAGATAGTGGATATTGTAGAGAAGGAACAGGTTCATCACAGGATTGTTAGAAGATAGTGGATAGTAGAGAAAGGAACAGTTCTGCACGAGGCTTGTTATAAGATAGTGGATAGTGGAGAGAAGGAACAGGTTCATCACGAGGTTGTTAGAAGATAGTGTAGAGAAGGAACAGGTTCATCACGAGGCTTGTTAGAAGATAGTGGAGAGAAGGAACAGGTTCATCACGAGGCTTGTTAAAGATAGTGGATATGAGAGAAAGGAAACAGGTTCATAACGAGGATTGTTAGAAGATAGTGGATAGTAGAGAGAAGGAACAGGTTCATCACGAGGATTTGTTAGAAGATAAGTGTAGAAAAGGAAACAGGTTCATTACGAGGATTGTTAAAGATAGTGGATAGTGGAGAGAAGAACAGGTTCATCACGAGGATTGTTAGAAGATAGTGGATAGTGGAGAAGAAACAGGTTCACAGAGATTGTTAAGAAGATAGTGTAGAGAAGGAACAGGTTCATCACGAGGCTTGTTAGAAGATATGGTAGTGAGAGAAGGAACAGGTTCATCACGAGGCTTGTTAGAAGATAGTGGATAGTGAGAGAAGGAAACAGGTTCATACGAGGATTGTTAGAAGATAGTGGATAGTAGAGAAGGAAACAGGTTCATTACGAGGATTGTTAGAAGATAGTGATAGGAAGAAGGAACAGGTTCATTACGAGGTTGTTAGAAGATAGTGGATAGTGAAGAGAAGGAACAGGTTCATCACGAGGATTGTTAGAAGATAGTGTAAGAGAAGGAACAGGTTCATACGAGGATTGTTAGAAGATAGTGGATAGTGGAGAGAAGAAACAGGTTCATACAGAGGATTGTTAGAAGATAGTGGATAGTGGAAGAAGAAACAGGTTTCAGCAAGGATTGTTAAGAAGATAGTGTAGAGAAGGAACAGGTTCATCACGAGGATTGTTAGAAGATAGTGTAGAGAAGGAACAGGTTCATCACGAGGTTGTTAGAAGATAGTGTAGAGAAGGAACAGGTTCATCACGAGGCTTGTTAGAAGATAGTGGATAGTAGAGAGAAGGAACAGGTTCATCACGAGGATTGTTAGAAGATAGTGGTAGAAGAAGGAACAGGTTCATCACGAGGATGTTAGAGATGTGGATATGTAGAGAAGGAACAGGTTCACACGAGGCTTGTTATAAGATAGTGGATAGTGGAGAGAAGGAACAGGTTCAGCAAGAGGCTTTTTATATGATAGTGTAGAGAAGGAACAGGTTCATCACGAGGCTTGTTATAAGATAGTGTAGAAGAAGGAACACGTTCAGCAAGAGGCTTGTTATAAGATAGTGGATAGTAGAGAGAAGGAACAGGTTCATCACTAGGATTGTTATAAGATAGTGGATATTGTAGAGAAGGAACAGGTTCTGCACGAGGCTTGTTATAAGATAGTGGATAGTAGAGAGAAGGAACAGGTTCATCACGAGGCTTGTTATAAGATAGTGTAGAGAAGGAACAGGTTCATCACGAGGATTGTTATAAGATAGTGTAGAGAAGGAACAGGTTCATCACGAGGCTTGTTAGAAGATAGTGGAGAGAAGGAACAGGTTCATCACGAGGCTTGTTATAAGATAGTGTAAAGAAGGAACAGGTTCATCACGAGGCTTGTTATAAGATAGTGTAGAGAAGGAACAGGTTCATCACGAGGATTGTTAGAAGATAGTGTAGAGAAGGAACAGGTTCATCACGAGGATTGTTAGAAGATAGTGTAGAGAAGGAACAGGTTCATCACGAGGATTGTTATAAGATAGTGTAGAGAAGGAACAGGTTCATCACGAGGATTGTTAGAAGATAGTGTAGAGAAGGAACAGGTTCATCACGAGGATTGTTAGAAGATAGTGGATAGTAGAGAGAAGGAACAGGTTCATCACGAGGCTTGTTATAAGATAGTGTAGAGAAGGAACAGGTTCATCACGAGGATTGTTAAAAGATAGTGTAGAGAAGGAACAGGTTCATCACGAGGATTGTTAGAAGATAGTGTAGAGAAGGAACAGGTTCATCACGAGGATTGTTAGAAGATAGTGGATAGTGTAGAGAAGGAACAGGTTCATCACGAGGATTGTTATAAGATAGTGGATAGTGGAGAGAAGGAACAGGTTCATCACGAGGATTGTTAGAAGATAGTGGATAGTGTAGAGAAGGAACAGGTTCATCACGAGGCTTGTTAAAGATAGTGTAGAGAAGGAACAGGTTCATCACGAGGATTGTTATAAGATAGTGTAGAGAAGGAACAGGTTCATCACGAGGCTTGTTAGAAGATAGTGGATAGTAGAGAAAAGGAACAGGTTCATCACGAGGCTTGTTATAAGATAGTGGATAGTAGAGAGAAGGAACAGGTCTGCACGAAGGTGTGACTCACGGTTTTTCCGCTGAATGAATTCATTTGTAAGCGGTACCACCGGTTTTCAATATCTGCTCTTTTCACAGACGTTAATAAAATAATTATATATTTAAGACACGGTAACACTGGATCTTGGGTTTGTTAACTAGCTGGAAAATAGCACCTTCTTGTTTTGGATCAATGTTTAATCTGTGTCTCACGTTGACATATTTTTATTTGATTAGTTACAATTTCTGAAAACCGAACTAGTGATAATTCATGTGGTTATTTATGATGTTTTAAACACAATAATCCAAATTATAAATAAGTTATCTTTGTATTCAAGGCCAGAGAAAATAATTTAGATTCTCACGGAAGGACCTAAATATAGAAAAGGCGACAATTGTATTGTGAGAATTTGAATTAATACATCTGTATTTCAGATAAGGGATTGCCTTAAATTCAAAAACAATTTGTGTGGATTAAAAATATTTCAGTCCTAACACCCTATTGAACATAAATCTTACGGTAGCTAATACAAACCAGTTTTACAGTGCATTTTCAACTATTCATAAAATATATTTTATGAGAGAGCTTGAAGTTTTTTACTCGAGATCAGAAATAACAGAATAAAATATGGCTAGCTGCTTGAAAACATTATAGTTTATAACTTATTTTGTATTGGATGGGTCATTTAAAGACAGTACAAAAGCCTAACAAATTCTTGTATATATTCATATGACTACTTTAATAAGTAAGTAAGCGGTGTTTTTCAACTCTGAAGTTAAATATTAATCAAATCCTATTTAAGAAACACCATGGGCTAAGACGAATTAAATTTTTCGGCCATATTGTCTAAAGATCAATCAATGATATGCGAGACACCATATTTTAACGAACTAGTAATAGAAAAATTCATTTCGGACAGTAATAGAGGATTCGACTTTTCTTTCAAACGATTAATTTACTAATAAACTAATTTTTATATTTATAACTAAGTACCTCTCTCTCTCTCTATATATATATATATATATATATATATATATATATAAATACGTTTGATTACTGGTGTGTGTGTGTCAACTTTGTGTGATCGCCTACCTTGGCAGCTTACACAAGCACATAGTATCCTCGGGTTCCGTTTATATAAGTCACCATTTCGTACTGTTTGAAGTTCATATTTATTTGCCACTTCCATTTGGCCCAATTAGATGCACCGACAAATTTTTCTATTTTTATTCTAGCACCCGTTGACATTAAGATCGCTAGAAAAAATTCAATAACATGAAACTGAATACAAAATTGAACATTTACGAAGTATATATCCTTTGAAGATTAATTATGCAGTTTGTATTACCGTACAACTAGTGCCAGCTCGTCTTTGTGATCGCTTGTAAACGTGAACGGTCAGTATTTTTATATCAATTAATTTTATATACCTACTATTTTAGTTTTAAATAATTAGTATATCTAAGGCCTAAGCAATCGCACTTTTCTATTGTTACTAGCGCTTTTCTGGTGTAATGTCGGCAACTGTGTCGTGTATGAGAATAGGCAGTTTGGCAGAACGATGTGAGTGCTAGAATAATTAATTGTTATAGTTGAAGTGGTAAGAGCATGCGCAGGACAGAACTACGTAGCACTTAATGGATATTTAAGCTGGTAAATGTGCGCTCAATTGCTGTGAGCATGTTAGTGTTTGGACTAGCTCCGACTTATCACAACCCATTCGAGCTTATTCAAGCAAAGACATGTAACCCTCATGAGTCCAGTCATTCTTCAGTCGAAAGTAGATAACCAAAAAATTTGGACGAATCATTTTAGTAACTTTCTTTCCTTTGATTGGTAATTCGGGAAAGAAGTTTTAAAAAAATACATAAGTATACATTGTGTCGAAATATATACAATATACTTATTTATATAACTATATTATAAAACGCATATTAGCTTATTAAAGGTGTAACTATACACAAAATCAGAGTTTTTGTTTGTAATATTTAATTAAAGATGAATACGCTGCAACATATCCTAAATAGATGTGAATTTATTTATCAGGAGAAAGTGAGTGTCTAGTAACATCGGGACATAAATATGTGACACAGATAGTTCCCTCATAACAATGAGAGCCGACACAGATAGTTCCCTCATAACAATGAGAGCCCGAGTCAGTCAAGCTATTCAGAACAGTCCACAATCAGCTTGGCTTGTGTGCAGTTACATCAATAAGTCTGACACATTTTTAAACTATAATTAGGGGCGAAACGAGGACAAGGGGTTCTTGTTTTTAGGATAGTGTTAAGTAGTTTTTGATCATTGACGGCAAGGATCATCGAAATAAGACTTACGTAGTTGTTGTCCCGACAACTCCCACCCATTGACGGGCTATCCTGACAGATTTACATGCTGATAATTGGTGGGGGGAAGGGCAGCGACCATAGTATAGTAATTAAAAAGATAGGATCTGCTAAAACCAAATTAAATTTAAAAAGTTTACAAAACAAGTATTGTGATTACAAATGCAAATTCTAAGTTAACATTTACTAAAAATGTTATTGACTATGAGGCTGTTATTCTTTGTATTGTTTAGCACCCTGCTTGGTGTTTTGTAAAGAGCTAAATACATACATATACACAGCGTGGAGTAGTCAGACTATTTCATGCAAGCAAGAAAAATGAAAAGCACGAAAACTCACATTTCCACAAGAATGCCATTGTTGTCAATGTTTGGTCAGGTAAGAGGTAAACGAATGTACACAAAGTTTAACCTGAGGAATAGCGAGCTGGCCTCACCTGGTTCACTAAGGGGGGGGGGGGGTCGCTTTGTGGGCGGTACAACTAAACAGTTACATTACATGTACGTACGCAGGCCTACTTGAGTATGGGTACGTATGCATTATATATGAATCACCCTGAGGAGAAAGGGATTGAGTAAAGATCAATGATCGTATCAGCATTATATTCAGGTTAGAAAAGGCAACGTGTGTTTTTCACAATGATGTAAAAGGATCCAAGTCTGTGAATTAGTTCCATACTACCCACTAAAATAATTATGTGCTTGAATTGTGGCAGCACGAATTAACTGCTGTGAAAGTTTGGCTTTGACTTGTTCTGTTTGTTATTGTAGAAGTTAAGTTAAGTTGTAGGGATTTGAATGTATGTTTCTTTTAGTGCTAGTAGCTACTATAAAAGTTACACGATGGGTAAGATTAAAAAATTAATCCTAAGGGAAACATTTTGAAATAGCAGAGTGTAAAGGAAGCTATTTGAGAGGTTTGTAGTTGTTACACCAGTAAATAAGTGAGTGCTAAAGAAGGTAGTTGTCACAATAAGAGTTTTTTTGAGAATTAGTAAAGATTCTCAATATTTTATTTTAAATGAATTTTTAAACTTAAATAGTAAAGATACACAAGAGCTTCATTTAGGGGGGGATTGATTGAGGTTATGGATGCCAAGGAAAAATGGTCTAGGAAAGAACTGGATGTTAAGAAAATAAGTGTTCTATTTAAATATTTTGTTTTTCTTGATAATGATACCAAAACAAATGTTTGTCAAATATCTGTTTACAGGCTATTTAAAAAATAATCTATAGATTGTTTCAACTTCTATCGCCTGGAAAAATTCCTAAGGATATGCGAGGAAAGAATCCTTGTGAAAAAAAATCTCAATAAATTTTAAAACAAATTGACGAGCAAATTCGTAGTTTTCCTACTTTAAAGTTACATTAAAGTGGTAAACAAATAGACCAGTAATATCTTGACGCACGTTTAAATATTCCCCAAATGTACTATTTATTTTTGAAAAAATATCAAAATTTACTATTAAGCATGATTTTTTAGAAAATACTTTTCTGGAAACTTTAATCACAGATTTGGACGTCCACAAGTAGACGTATGTTCAAAATGTGAAGAGCTGAACTCAAAAATAAAAAGTGCAATGTTATATGGTAGTGTCACAAGAGCAGATGAAGCTGAACTTTTAATTCACAAGAAGAGGGCCAAAATATATAATTCTATGACTGAAGCCAAACAGGAATTTTCTACATATGATTGGTATTCTGAGTTTCTTTAATATGCAGAATTTACCCCTTTCTTCAATACCCACCCAAGAAATATTTTCCATGCATCAGCTATAAGTAAATACTTCCTGCATTCATGATGTCAAGACTTACAGTTGTGTAATATTTATATCACGAGGGCCAAGGGAGATAGAGAGGTAGTCTTTTTTATATCCTTATGTTTATGATTTTTTCCTAGAAGTGTAATTGATCTTTGCAGACTCATGTCCAGGACAAAACCGAAATACTACATTGGTTAGATTACGTACAGGCCTGGTAGTCTCGGGTGGACTACAAGGTCCACCCCTTGGGAGCAGAGGTGGAGGTGGGCCATCACCTTGTTGCACCTACCTTAGCTTAAGATATTTGTAAACTGAGAAAAAATTGTTCATAAGGTTAAAATCAAATCATAAGGAGAAAGTCTTGCAACAGGAATAATGAGCTCAGCTAAGCAATTAAAAAAATTCTAATAGGGCAGTTTATTTAGAACTAATAACATTTTGAAGGCAGTAAATACAAAAATATACATGAGCCGGTTGAAGTGATGTCCTTACTTGTGTATTCATAGTCAATAGACAAATAATAGGTAGGCAAAATAGATAATAAATAAATAGGTAAAAGCCTATAACATTTGAGCAACTATCCCAATAATAATACCTGGAATAAAATTTATTCCAAGCACTCCATGGTGGTTTAATCCAAGATTATTATTTTGAGAGATAAATTTGTTTTTAAATAAACCGGACACAATAATAGGAAACATAGTACTACACAATAGTGCTACTGCTATGGTATCTACCCTCTGTGACTGTAGGCATGTGCTTATATGGGTAAATTGTCAGCAGGCAACACCTTCAGATATTAAACTGGTTATTCCACACAACAAAGAGAGCTATGAGCGCCCACAAAAGGAACATAGTTTATAAATCTAGTATAGTCCCAACAGGACACCATAAACTCCCGGGGTAAGGACACTAAACAGAGAAACCATCTATGTGGAACTTGATCGCTAGGCCAGGACAGTATTAGACTCCTTGGGAACAATTCACGAATCAATCTACATGCATTTAGTTAGTTTGTACCAAAAGGATGGCACTGAGGTCATAAATCCAATACTGTAGACAATATTGCCTTTAACAATAAAGACATCAAATAAATTAGATCAAATATAAATTATAAAGACCATAATATATTTTAATATTTACAAGTATAATAAATACAGTCAGGGTGGAGTAGCCCTTCACTATGTGTAATATATTATGATAGGACTTACAACATTTTAGTTTCTATCGTCCTAGTCGGCGACATCATTCCTATGTTACCCACATGACTATGACGTATAGGTCGTTTCTTCCAGCAAGTTGTTGGAGAAACCATAAATGGTTGATTAGAGGTTGCTGGTCAGCAAATTAATGGCGAAGACTGTACGAACCTCACTTCTGGACATTAAAAGTAGGATGAACTTAAATAAATTAACACCTAGGTGAGGGCATGTGAGTAATATACAAACAATCAGAAGGTAAAGTGGACCCAGATGAAGAGCACTAAAAACAACAACAAAATTATATATCAACTTTAGATAGGACTGAAATTTAACAAGGAAACAACTTCTTTAAATTACTAAACCATATCTTAATAAAGACCATGCAAAAGGTCTGATATTTGTACAAACAAATCATACAAATAAATTATATCAATATAAGTTATATCAAACTAATTATATCAACGTCAATTATATCAAGGTAAAGTGTATCAAAGTCATTCTCTTATACGAAATATTCGATGGTTGCAAATAAGAAAGCTACAATCTTCTTTACTTTTATAATCTCTGATAGAACAAGAGCTGTAATATTTCATAAACTCATATTTTACCAGTAAAATACTACTTCCAAGATTAATTTTACCTTGACAATCTTCTAAAATAAAAATCCGTCTCAAACACGGCAACTCACAAAATAAACCTTAAGGAACGGCCAGACTGGGCTAGCGAGTGACTGAAATATAAAATATAACACATTGTAATGAGAGGTGGCCAGACTGGGCTAGCTAGTGACTGAAATATAAATATAACACATTGTAATGAGAGGTGGCCAGACTGGGCTAGCGAGTGACTGAAATATAAAATATAACACATTGTTTGTAATGAGAGGTGGCCAGACTGGGCGAGCGAGTGACTGAAATATAAAATATAACACATTGGTTGTAATGAGAGGTGGCCAGACTGTAGCGAGCGAGTGACTGAAATATAAAATATAACACATTGTTTGTAATGAGAGGTGGCCAGACTGGAGCGAGCGAGCGACTAAAATATAAAATATAACACATTGTTTGTAATAAGAGGTGGCCAGACTGGGCTAGCGAGTGACTGAAATATAAAATATAACACATTGTTTGTAATGAGAGGTGGCCAGACTGGGCGAGCGAGTGACTGAAATATAAATATAACTCATTGTTTGTAATGAGAGGTGGCCAGACTGGGCGAGCGAGTGACTAAAATATAAATATAACTCATTGTTTGTAATGAGAGGTGGCCAGACTGGGCGAGCGAGTGACTAAAATATAAAATATAACACATTGTTTGTAATGAGAGGTGGCCAGACTGGGCGAGCGAGTGACTAAAATATAAATATAACTCATTGTTTGTAATGAGAGGTGGCCAGACTGGGCGAGCGAGTGACTAAAATATAAATATAACTCATTGTTTGTAATGAGAGGTGGCCAGACTGGGCGAGCGAGTGACTGAAATATAAATATAACTCATTGTTTGTAATGAGAGGTGGCCAGACTGGGCGAGCGAGTGACTAAAATAAAAAATATAACACATTGTAATGAGAGGTGGCCAGACTGGGCTAGCTAGTGACTGAAATATAAAATATAACACATTGTTTGTAATGAGAGGTGGCCAGACTGGGCGAGCGAGTGACTGAAATATAAATATAACTCATTGTTTGTAATGAGAGGTGGCCAGACTGGGCGAGCGAGTGACTAAAATATAAAATATAACACATTGTAATGAGAGGTGGCCAGACTGGGCTAGCTAGTGACTGAAATATAAAATATAACACAATGTTTGTAATGAGAGGTGGCCAAACTGGGCTAGCTAGAATGAGTGGGTGGCTGGAAATCGACTGTAATTTATTCACCTCGCTTTTTTACAAGCAGATTAAACGCAACAAAATAATAGTGTAATTTTGTCAATTTTTAATTATTGTCTAAATTTAATAAATATTTTTCGTTTTAAAAAATATGGTTCTCCGGGGCATTTTTATAACCAAGTTGCTGTCGAGAGCTCTTGTCTGACCATACACGTGTGTCTTATTTCGTTCTACGCCATTTGTATCTGTATCTCTGCATTCGTATCTGTGTCTGTATATCTGTAGATCTGTCTGTGCAATACCTTTTCTCCGAGGGCACTACATAGTGTCCAAACCCTAGGAGAGAGTAACAAGAAAGATGGATGGGTGTCGACGTAGAACGAGGAAGGGGAGTCTCTTTTATTTCTAGCAAACCAGCAATAAAATGTTCTCGGCTACGGTAGAATCACATTTCTTTGCAATGGAAGGTTTTCTGAATGCATCCCATCGGGTGACGTCACTCGGGCCTTGTCTGTTTCCGTGGCTTCGGTGTTTACGTCCTGGTTCAGTTCGTCCGCGCCAACCACGTGTAGTGGAAGTAAAAGTGTTTGCGGGCCACGTGTAGCAGCCGGGGCGAGTCTATTCATTTATAGTTTATTTAAATCGTATATGATAGGAAATGTACTAGAAATAGGAAATGAATATATCTTATTGAAATGTTTGTGGAAGATATATTTCGATAGAAATATTTTTAAAACACATACAGTGTTACAACATGAAGTTTAGCAAATGCTACATATATTTGCCCCTTGGGCTCGCCGGACTCTGGAACTGGCTTTCTTCCTTTCTTGGGGAGTGAAGGTGCACGATCCTTTTCCCGCACAGGGAAGCGCAACGTCTACCTCAACCAGAGACTACTGTGGGTGAAAGTTCAGACCAACCACTCTTATTATAGGGTGTAGTTCCATGTCATCTCTTAAACCTATCAATCCTTCATTCACCTCTGACAAGACGTGTATCATACACAACTTGTGAATGTGTGGAATTCCAGGCCTCCACCGTGGTTCGGATCCCACGTTAAGCTGTAGGTCTTCCATATCATCTCAAAATCACATTACCATTACACATTAGCGTAAGTGCGTATAACCCAAATGGGTAGTAATATGCGGTGATAATAATAATAATAATAATAATAATAATAATAATAATAATCTTCAACCCATCGACCCGTCATGCACAACTGGCCATTTGGACCAACGAGTGGCAGGAGTACCGCATCCATCGCGGCATCACTGTCGTATCCCTCTTCTGGCTTCTAGAAAACAGCAGGTTCCATATGGATTTCTTCTTGAAGATACGCTGAGACTCCGTAAAACAGGGACCAAGGAGAGGAACAGAATATCGGAGGGAGACTCCTAGGACTGGACACACAAAAAAATATACACAGAACACAATTCTACTCTTAGATTCTTAAGACTTAATACAATTTCGTGGCATCCCTTGTATGTCAAAACGCACTGTATATAGGGTAGTATTATTACTAAAGTCCACTCGAAAATCACGTAGACACAGATCTTTACATTTGCACATAAGTAAACATTATGTTGCAACTTTCTTCAAGACACTGGTTTTCACTACTCTCTTATGAGAGAATTTGGCACTTATTCGGGAAACTTCATTTTTCCTGGAACACTTTTTATTCAGGGAAAATTGACACTTTTCTTAGAAACTTCATTTTTCCAGGAAATTTATTTCAACACTTCGACTTGTTTAGTCCAGGGTCGGAATTAAATATTACATAATAAATATATATTTAGCAAAAGATGAATTGGTAAGTTTCTTGACACAAAACACATTGTAGTAGAAGACTACTAGATACATACATGTAAAAACATCGTAGAATTAATACAAGATCTTTATAACGACACTCTAAGGCACTTTTTTGAGGTGGATTACATTGGCTCTCCTTTGCAAAGTAAGGTCAGTTTCATATTTACGTAGGATTGTTACCGAAGTTAGGAACTTTTCCACCTGCCATGGACCGTCCCACTTCTGACACAATATAGCCGAGGTTATGTTGGTTGTGGAGCTCTGGGGGAAGTTTCTACACATGACACTATCCCCAATAACATAAGGAACATGGAGCCTACCACTGTTGTAAGCCGTTGCTACTCTATGACTAGCTTTCCTAAGGTTATCAAACGCAAGACAACACCTATCAGTGTGGGAACATACTTCAGATTCTAACCCAAGTGACTCAATATGCCAAATATCGAGCAGTGGATGGTTAAGCGCACGCCCCAAAAACACTGATGCAAGAGAGGCTCAGTGGACTCATGATACGCATAATTGAAGGCAATGTTCAAAAAAATCTTGATCCCATTTATTCTGAGATTGATTATTAAAAATAGTGAGTGCCACACCAAGGTTCCTGTTGAAACGCTCTACATGATTAGGCCCAGCTGGTAACGTGTTTAATTCCCCACTCAGAGCTTCCCCACTCTTTGAAAGTAGTAGACCAAAAACAAGGGCCATTTTCACTTACAATGACACGAGGAGCACTAAGAAATGCCCATACTCGTCTGCACAAAGCATTAGCAGTCGTGGTAGCTTTCACGTTACTGACGGGTTCAAAAGAACAAATTTGGAGAATGCATCCACTAACACAAGGATACATGAGTTTTCCAAAAAAGAGCAAGTGATGGGCCCCGCATAATCAATGAATACTCAATCCAAGGGACGTTGGGAAATATCGTCTAAATATAACCCAATTCTGGAATTTTGAATTCTGACAATCCCCGCGGTGGCTAGCCCACAGCTTGACATCGTTATATAAATTTGGCCAGAACAATTATCTAGAAATTTTTAGAACGTTTTCAAGATACTCAAATGACCACCAATGACAGACTCATGAAAATATTTCATTAACATTGGCCGAACAGTGGCAGGTGCAACAATTATCTTCTTTTTTCCATTAGCATTGATAACCACCAGGAGTTCCTTATGAATAGCATATGATCCTACTTTATCTCCATTCATAAGTTAAGTCTTGATACTCACACACCAAG
The DNA here is from genome assembly GCA_039000515.1 of Timema cristinae. Lineage (NCBI taxonomy): Eukaryota > Metazoa > Arthropoda > Insecta > Phasmatodea > Timematidae > Timema > Timema cristinae. Next base: position 44,857,657 of record JBCFYV010001001.1, read on the forward strand.
AATCATTGTTTTGATTATCTAAAATCGACACAAAGGATTCAGGAATGGATCTAATAATGTATGCATGGAGTATTTTCTCTTCACACTAAATAGAATCAAGATATTCTGTCATGTGAGACAAAGCATCGGCAATCACACTATGTCTACCACTCACATGATGAGTTGAGAACTTATACCGAGATAATCTCCAGACCCATCTGCTAGCTCTACCCCAACTGTTTAGGATGACACCACAACCAAACAAGGGCCATATTAGCAGTAATAACTTAGACTCGCTTTGTTCAAGATAATCGGAGAACTTCTCGACACCAAATATGTAGGAAAGATGTTAAGGTTTAGTATAATAAACCGTACGTACTAACTTAAATGTGTTAATATTTAATTATGCAGAGTATAACATTATTAAATGGTACAGAATAAAGTTGGTTACGTTGTAACCTCACTGGACACCATGTACAAGAATGAAAAAAGGCGGAAATGACATACGTACTAGATAGTTTTTAATATTAACACAGTAACTGGACTACTCGAGTCATAAATTCAACACTCCCACTATTTGTTCATTGATATTCCTTATTGACTCAGATTCATGATTCATACAAAATTTCTTTTGTGGCAAAGCCTTAGTTTAAAAAAAAATTCTGCTAATTGGTTCTCAGAACGCTCATATAGGACCATTATAACATTGTTTTCTACATACTCGCGAATGTAATGGTACCTAACATCTATGTATTTGGTCATTTTGTGATGCTCACAGTTCTTAGCCAACCTAATAGCACTTTGGTTGGCCACGAAGAGTGTGGTAGGCTCACTGGACATCAGACCAAGTTCCACGAGCATTATTCTTATCCACACACTTTCTTAAGCTTCTGAAGATACTGCTATATGTTCAGCTTCTGTAGTTGACCCACCGATCATCCTTCTCGATGAGATGACCAGGTGACTGGTGCTCCTGCTAAAAGACTGATATATCATGTTGTAGATTTTCTTGTAGTTTCATCCCCAGCACAGTCAGCATCTGATAAATAACAGTTAAATCAGGTTGATTTCCTTGGTAGTAAATACCATAGCTCCTAGTCCCAGCTAGATATCGCATTATCTTCTTAACTGCTGTCCAATGAATGTCGTGTAGCTCTTTTAAAAATCAACTTGCTTGATTAATTGTCACTATAGCAAGAAACATCAAGCTTCCAACTGCTTCTCGATAAGGCACGTCGAGGACCTTATTAGATTTTCCATCATTACTATGTAAAACCAGATTGGGATCAGCTGGTACTGCTTGGGATTTGAAATCTTGCATAGAGAAATTGTTCAGTACTCTCAAGATATCCTTGTTGACTTAAAAATGTTTTCTTATTTTTTATGTCCCTTTAAACTTAATTCCAACAAAATAATTGCAGTCTTCTTCTTTCATCTCGAACTGTGCCTTAAACTCTATTATCACAAATGCCAAAATTTCCGAGCAAGTAATTATTAGCATTCCATAGTCCACACGTAATGCAAGCCAAACTTAAACGTTATCAATTGTTGCTCTGAAAACACATTGATCTGATTCCAAAGGCTTGAATTCAAATGATTTTAAAAATTCCAGGAAATTCTTACTCCAAAACGTGAAGATTTCTTTACTCCATACAAACTCTTCTCAACTTGCAGGCGATGTTTGGATCACTCTTCTAGAAACCTTCTGGCTATTTCAAACCATTCTTCTAGCAGTTCACTATATAGAAGCGCAGTTTTTATGTCAAAGTATCATTTCCATGTAATAAATCGTTGCAAGTGCATGAAGTATTCTGATTGAATTATACCTTCTGATGGGTGAAAATTTTTCCGTATAATCGATACCTGCCTTTTGTGAATATCCTTTAGCATACAACTGTGCTTTGAAGCGCTCAATACTCCCATCTGCTCTTCTTTTTTCTTCTTTTTATCTTATATACCCACTTGTAGCCTATAGCTTATCGATTTGAAATTAGATTTGTCAAGGTTCAAGTTTCGTGATTAATTTAATACATAATCTCTTCCTCCATAGCAGCGATCCATTCCTTAGAATACGTGTCAGTAACTGCTTCCTGGTTTGTTTTAGGCTCCTCATAAATTGCTGCACATGCTGTTTCAATGGATACTTGACAAACATCAAATCGTTTTGGTGGCCTTAGAGTAGCTCTTTTACAAAGTGTTGGTCCTGTATCTATCTTGTCTTGTATAGGCCTACCTCCTTGTTTGGCATTCTTCTCAGATATGGTAACACTTTCCTTGACTTCTTGCTCTTTTGGTTCATCGTTCTGGGAAGCTAAATTATAAATGAAAAATTCTGTATCATTAATTACAGAACCTTTACTAATTTATTCATTACTTTCAACGTCCCGAGCTACTGTGACTTTTCTCCTACTTGGATGATACAATCTGTAGTTAGTACTATTAACGTCATAGCCAATAAAAATGGCCTACTTAGCCTTGCTTTCAAATCTAGTACGGGCTTGTTGGGATATATGCTCATAAGCGTCTGCTCCAAATTTACGCTAATGCATCAAAATACCTTTTTTCCAATAAAATTCTCGAACGGTGTCACGTTATTGTTTACCTTGCTTGGCCGCCGATTTAAAATGTAAACACTCAGATTATTGACTCAGACCATAGTTCCTCCAGAATTTCTGTATCAATCAGCATTGTCCTATTGCATTCCACTGGATCGATTTTCCCGCTTTACACGCCCATTTTGTTCCACACAATATGGAGAAGTTCTCTCGCAGATAGTCCTGGTTTTCTTAAAATGTTTTGTAAATTTTTCGTTCACAAACTCGCGATTATTGTCACTCTTAAGTTACTTTTATTTTATTTCCAGTCTGTGTTTCTATCATCTGCTGGAATTGTATGAACGTATCAAAAACATCACTTTTGTACTTAATAAAATACACTAAACAATATTACGTGCAGTCGTCCTTAGATAGAGAGAAATAATTGGTTCCTCCCAGTGACGTAGCCGGAATTTTCCCACAAACATACCTGTGTATAAACTCACCTGTGTTACTTGCACGAGTATTAAGATTTTCATAAAACGGCAGTCGATGTGTCTTGCCAAATTTACATGACTCACCAAACAGCTTGTCTACGTTGTTCACCTTTAGCCCTGGTAGGAGTCCCTTACTTGCCATGGTCTTGAAGCTATTGATGCCTGGATGTCCCAGTCGTTCATGCTTTAGCTTCACTAACTTCTCTGATGAACTGGTTTGCTCAGCAGCTTTATTCTTGAAAAGCATCTTGTAACATTGGTTAACAATTTTAATTTCATTTACAACAACTCGATTCTGTGCTGAAATCTGTACTTAGATTTTTCTTTCGTCGAAAATCCCCTTGAAATGTTTACTAGTCATTGCTCCTACTGAAAATATATTTTTCTTAAGTTTCGAACATACAAAGTTTATTCAAGTGTGCGAAGCTCCCACTGTTCATTTACAAGTAATAACACTTCTACAGATCCGATATCTTCCGTTTGAACGTATGAATTATCCCCAATATGTACGACAATCAAATTTTCTATTGGATCTAGTACAGTAAACCACTCCTTATGATAGGCCATATGTTTTGACGTACCACTGCCCGCCAGACACACAGTTTCACATCCAGAAGCAGAAACATTTTTGTATTCAGCACTTAAAGCAACATGCTTTGGCTCATCCAGCTTACTTCGATCACTATTTTTCGCTAGCCAGTTGTGGCACTTTTTTTTTATATGACCCACCCGACGACAATAAAAACATTTCATATTCTTCTTACCACTAAGTTTTCCGTGATTTTCTTTCATCTCGTCATTGTGGGGCGTTAGACTTTTCATAATTTTGTAATTTTTGTGAACGTTCAGAGCCGAAAACGTTGTAGTGACATCGCCATTCTGCATGAGCCGCTTCTCTTCCATGAAAAGTTGAGAGCTTAGGTTCTCAAATGTGCACTTTACCTCAGCGTACGAGTTCCACGCACTTATGAACTCACTGAAGCTACTTGGCGAACTCTCGAGTGTTTTTGCAATTTTGTCCATGTCGGAAACTGCTTCTCCAACGTCCGCTAATGACAGCGCCATTGACTCGATCGTACTTATATGCTGATCAATATTATTGTTTTGATTGATCCCATAGCTGAAGAACTGCTGCTTGAGACTAACCTTATTTACAGAGCTACGTTGTTCGTGAACGTTCTTGAGGCGAGTCCACATCTCAGCCCCCGTCTCGCATAAGATGACTGTTTGTAATTGACTATACTCAAGTCCCGTTAAAATTATCAACATTCCTTTTTCGTTCCTTTCGTTCCATGTCTTAACCTCCTCAACTTCAGTTGTTGCTGGTTTTTCCTTCTTGTCATTTATGATATCCATAATTTTCTCCACACGCAATATTATTTCCATTTGATGTTTCCACAGTTGGAAATTATTGCCATTAAATTTCTGAATGTGGAAATTCTTGACTATCCATCTTTTTAAGTAACCCTTATGCTCTTTTCAAAAAAAAAAATCCGCTACCGTGAAATTCTCCGTGCACTCACAAAGAAAAAAGATTGCATCAAAAAATATCGTCTCTCACGTGCCTGCGTTTTAGTTTCCGTTCACAACGTGCAAATAATTTTAACGTTGTACTTTATTCACTAACACATTGGTCAGCCCTACTGGGCCCATAACCTGTTAAGGTTTAGTATAATAAACCATAAATACTAACTTAAATGTGTTAATATTTAATTATGCAGAGTATAACATAGTTAAATGGTACAGAATGAAGTAGGTTACGTTGTAACCTCACTGATGCCATGTACGAGAATGAAAAAAAAGGTGGAAATGACGTACTACTAGATAGTTCTTAAGATGAAAAAAGTAACAGGACTACTCGAGTCATAAATTCAAACAAAGACATCCTTTTCATAGGTAATGTACCTCCTTTCGGCGTCTATGAGCGTTCGTCCAGCGAAAGCTATCAGTCAAACGCCGTCGCGCGTATGTTGGGAGAGAACAGCACCCCGATGAACAGAAGAGCCGCAGCATGAATTAAGAAAGGCCTAGAAAAATCCTGCATGGGTAACATTTCAGGAGACAATAGTTTATTTTTCAAAGTAACAAACGATTTCTCCTGTTCATCTCCCCAACAAAACATAACGTCTTTATTTTTAAAGAGTTAAGAGGAGCAGCAATCTCAGAAAAGGATGGGATAAACCACACGTAATAAGCGCACATCCCAATAAATTGAATCACAAATTTGAGATTCCTTGGGCAGGTTAGTCAATAATTGGTTTGATTCGTTCAGGGTATATCAACAAGTTTTCATAACCAAGGTATTTTATCGAAGACCTTGCCCAAGAAACTTTCTTTGAATTTACAGTTCAAACCAACTTCCCGAGGACGACCTAACACAGCCTCTACATGAAATATATGCTCATCCAACGACTTACTGTAAATATAAATGTCATCAAGGTAATTGAACACATATTTGAACTTCAGTTCAGATAAGACATCTTCCAGGACACAACTCAAAGCTTGCCCACCAATGCTACATCCTAGTGGGACTCTGTTAAACTCATAGAGATGCCAAGTTGTCACAAAAGCCGTGAACTTCTTGGATTGTCCTGAGAAGGCACACTGCAGAAAATTAGCGTTAAGATCAAGCCCTACCTGGAAAGCTGACTCAATGATAGGCATAGAATAAAGATCGAATTTGATATTTTTTATTGATCTTCCTATAGTCAACAATGAGTCGGTGTCCCTCACATTTATTGAGGATTATAAAGGCCGGAATCGCATAATATGGCGACTTAAAGGGGCGGATGACATCCTTAGCTTCAAGATCATCAATTAATTCTCTAAATATTTTATTTTATTTGGGGGAAGGCGGGGGTATTCATTGTTGCCACTGAAACCACAAGATGAGGAGTTAGGGTCACAATACAAATTAATTTCTACTCTCGGGGAGAATTAAAATTGAAGGACTCTCCTTAGTAGGTCAACACTAGCTCCAGTTCCCCACAAAAAATCGTTTCCCAAGATAACATCAAACTGTAAACTAGGGACACAAAACAAAATCCATTTCCACGAAAACCCGCTAATTTTAATTAAAAAAAAGGGTAGCTTGTTTAGACTTCTCCAAAATACCATTTAGAAACTTAGAATTAATGAACGAATGACACGAACCTGTATCTAAAACTTCATGGCCAGGGTTCGAACCAATAAAACATTCTACAATGGAGAAATAGGGAACATGTGGCATTTTTTTCGCACGCTCAAACACAAAACAACTCAGATTAAGTGTCACTCTTTTCCCTCAGGGCAATGCCGTTGAGGGCCTAGGTGAGTACAACAATAACATTTAACATTAGACTTACCAATTTGCAACTCAGCACTACTCTTCCCATCAAGATGAGCAACATGAGTAACAATAGCTCTCGGGTGCACATTCTTAGCTATATTAGCTGACGTGGCATAAGCGGGAGAGGGGGAACTCTTAAATTAAGCATCGACACGATGAATTTATAGGTACTCTCGCTGCAAATAAATTAACCTTCAATACTTGAGAAGGAAATTGATTGGATACAGATGAGACGCCGGAAGTTGTTTCTTAATTGAAGAGCCCTGCTCTCTTTGAAACAAGCGTGATGCTGGGCTGGAGCTATCAAGCACTTCAGGGATGTCGACTGGCCACGGTAGGAAGTGATCAGAGAAGAAACAGAAAATGGAACTCCCACAAGGAAAAAATATAAACTGATTGTGTAGACGACGGCACTAGGTATAAGTTAGGTTAAGTTAGATTTAAGTCAAAAGTCGGCATATCAAGAGGAATATATATGTATATATATAGTCAAAATAACTTCAATAACGAAAGAGGGACAAGTATAGTTCTAAGTATCATAAATTAAATAATGATATTGATATATAGTAGACAGAGCTGCTAACAGGCACAGGTTGAGGTAAATTGGTAATGATCAATAACAGGACAAGTAGTTTTAGTAGTAATATATGTTAATGTTTCAGAAAGTTTATGTGTAAAATTTTTAGATTAACTATATAGAAAGCATATTGTAATATGAACAGAGCAGAAAAAGTCCTGATTTATAGTAAAATAAGATGTCAGGACAAATTTATAAGGTAATTGAAAGTAAAAAAAAAAAATTCCTTGACCCCACATGTGGAAAAATCTAATATGACCAGATCTGTCTTGTTCTTGCTCAGATCTGGCTGATATTGGAAGATAATTAACATGTATTGATATTCATTTATTTCGATTTTTGATTATTATAGCTACACTTTTATATTTGAGAATTAATGTGGTTAAATTAAGACCATGTATGATTATTGAGCACGAGAAAGAAGATTTATTCAACTATCAACTTGGTTTAAAATTATTTTTACTACCTAAAATGATCATACACATTTTTCTTCACTTCGTCAGGCTAGGACATATTTGCCCCACAAAATCCATCACATGACCCCATGGGCTATGGAATTAAATTAAATTAGAAATATACCCACCTCGGTGGCTACGCTTATAGTTATACCATAACGCGCTAGTTTTGTGTTGACCTAGACTGCTGAGGACGGGAATATTGAGGCTCAAATCTCGGTTGGGTGAACTGGTGGTTTTTCATAAATGGTTTTCTACTCTCCCTCTACGCAAATGTGGGTTCACTTCCTCTAAATTCAACTTTACAAACTCCCAAACCATTAATGTTATAAGTACCGGTACTTAGGTGTACAAACCGAACGGGTAATACGACGTGGTGTCAAGTAAAACTTAGATTTTTTTTCCATTAGACATAGCACAAAGTAAACAGGATCACATTAGGATGGTTTTCCCTAAAAATCTACCAGATGGCCATGGGTTATGGAATTAAATTAACTTAGAACTATTATTTTTTCATTATTTATACATTGCATAAAATAAACTGGATCAAAATCGCAAAATTAAATCTGCATACATTTATTTATAACTAATTTAACGGGTAAATTTTCAAGGTCATAAATAAATGTAAATAAAATGTATTAACAATAAGACAAATGATCAATTTTTAGTAGGGATATTTTTGTTTAGAATGAAAATATTCATACAATATAATTTAATATTACAGTTTAGTTAAAAATATAATAACATACTAATTAGTACCAATATTTTTTTAATAAGCTACCAAGTTCGTAAATTTTTATTTACATTTTTGAATTAGATTGTTTATTTTATAATTGGTTTTAAAAATGTGTTACACACATGAACATACATGAATAGTTGGAGATAGGTTGGCAACCTTGTATTTGTATTGCTTTTGTTTATAATAAGAGCATTTTTATTGATGTTTGACGTATTTTGCAAGAAAGCTTGGCAATTTATTTTTAGTCGATTGTAATAATAAAAAAAAAGACAGTTTAATTATAGGCGCTCTCAATGGTGTATTGCTGAACCACAATTAGTGGCTTTCCCTAACTAACTGTTCTGGCGGTATATTCAAATCTAGGTGCGTTTACTTTTGTTATTTATGATTCAAGGGCTCTGGTGTAAATAATGGTACCTAAGATTTTGAATTACATGTTGTATTAGAATAGTTTTTAGTTAAAAATTTGGCAGAAGTTGACTCCTAGAATTATAATCTTCTATTATATTCCTTAATTAAAGCTGATACAACATGAAAATGTAAAATTTCAGATATCATTATTTACACCAGAGCCCTTCATTTTCAAGGAAGCCTAATGAAATTAGATTTTCAATATATAGAAAACTATTTAGACAAAATAATATAATAACAAATTGAGTTTTTCTTCCAATTAGGCCTATAGACCTTTATTTTTGTTTAAAATCATATTAATTTTTGTAATGAGGGAATCCAATACCTTTTTTAAAACTTATGAAAGAAAAGGCCAAACAAACTTAAAACTGTGTTCACTAATTTTATTAGTCAAACACAATACAAACAGTAATACATTTGTTGACAGATCACTTTACAGTAATGTAATATAAAAAATGATGTTAAGAATAATCTTCTGCCAACAACAAAATCACATCCGATGACCATGTTGGCGTCATTTATACCATTTCTCTATACAACAGTCTCAGCACGCATTGATTGGTTGAATTACACAGACTAGTGTCGAAACTAGTACGAAAATAGCGCGTGTTCTATCCTCACAACTAGTATGGTAGCCAGTACCAAGTGGCAGAACCAGTATACTTTTTCTGATTCACACGACGCTAGATGATGACGTGCTAGCTAGTGCTAGCTAGCACACTGGATTTCAAGTACGAGCTAGTGTCGTGTGATACGGGCTTTACACTTTTGTAAATATGAAAGCAGTCATGACAACAACACAAAACTTAATTTACCAACCTATTATCATGTTAGCCAACTGCCAAAAACTAAGCATTTCTAAAAGAGTAATATTTTAGTAGGGTAATGTTTTTCTTATTACATAAAGTTTCGTTTCTACTCACACCACCGTCCTATTCACCCCAATTCATGGTAATTAATATACATGCGTACTACACAAACAGGTATTTTACGCAAGCTGCTATTGAATAAAAAACTTATCTTTATTGAAAGAAATTTATAAACAAAATTAGATTGCTTCAAATATAACTTCTAGCTAAGAATATTCCAGATCTTCCCAGATCTGCCTATATCTGGCATTTTTCCACATGGGGCAGGTGAATAAATCTCACATAAGGTTGAGGTTTTGCACGAAAAGACAAAATGTCTCCGTGAAAGAGTGTAAACATTTTCAAGAACCATCTTTACTACTTGAACCCAGTCAAATTAAGATTTAAAGTGTCCGCTGCTTCAGAAACGGCTAAAATAAATAATCTGGAGGATTCCTGGGGGAGTTTGAAACGATGAACAAACTATCTACATAATCTCTTCTTTTCCCTACTTGATACTAGAGATTGAAAAATATAATATTTTACCGTAATATAGAGGAGACCTAACTGAGTAATTTCAGAAAATAGATGAGCTAGGAAACCAAACGTTCGCCCTATACGCAAGATAAGGAAAGCTGAATCTGATAATAACTTAAGTTTAGAAACTGTGCTCACTTTTAGCATGTATATTACATTCAGAAACAATATTATATTGAAAGTTTAATAAGTATAGTGAAATAAGGTTGCTAAAAACTTCATTAATTTTGTTCGAATAATCATCTTTGTGTAGAAGTAATTATGCTAACGACTTGTAGGAAGTTTTATGGCATTAGCCCAAATCACCCTATTTAAAGAACCAAGTCATAACTGTTGAACTTAGTTATACTATTCAAACCTTTTATTAACACAGTTATTTCCTTTAACTTGTCATAAATTGATATAATTCATATATTCATACAAATTAACGAACGCTGTCAAAATGCCACGTTACCTTGTATGTGTGTAAGAGAGAGAAAGATACCCTAAGATTTATTTTTCTCTTACACAACGGTGTGCAGATGACAACCCGAAAATTTCAGCCAGTTAAATTATAGTAAAAATGGTGCAATATAGGATTTTTTTTTTTTGCTGTGGTGTACTTCTGCACTGCTTCGTAATCAGCTCAATGATAAACAAGAGATTGTTAATGTCATAGTAGAGCAAAAAGGTATCTTGATTTTTGTGTATATTCATTCATATTGCCGTATCTTGCTGCACAAATTGACTCCTACATTTTTTTAAAATTAAACTTAACTCATAGGTATTTATGTGTTACAATTACATAGACTGGTCGAGAAGAGAACGTGTATGGTTGTTTTTGGGAAAATATTTTTTACAATTAAAGGTATTACCTTCCAGTATTATTTAGGCTATAGTTTGCGCCGAGGGCGGGAATATTTACTTTTATTATCAGTCAAAATATGAGAATGTTTTCTACTACTTGTACGCATATCAACATAAGCAAACTCCCGATCATAACAAATCTCTTGTGAAATACTTCTAAATCATTAAAACAATTTATTGAAAACTCACATAACCTAATTATTATTTTGAATCATGGTCTTATATAGTTCTATTGCCTTAAGGTGTAATGGTCCTTCACTTAATTCTAACAAGAACATTCTAAACACAATAATTAATTTAAATTTGTATTTATTCACTCATGAAAGTTGGGATTTAGCTTGGAAGTTTTTTTCCACACATGAAAGGTAAGGTGAAGCTTGCTAGTTTTTTTTTGGTTTAAGTTAAGCATTATAAATAATGTGCAAAAAAAATAAAAATCATGCACTAAAATACTTCCTGCACAGTCGAGATGTGTGATGATCTCCTCATGTGTAGCTGAGATTTGTAACAATCACCTCTTGTGTAGCTGAGATTTGTAACAATCACCTCATGTGTAGCTGAGATTTGTAACAATCACCTCATGTAGCTGAGATTTGTAACAATCACCTCATGTGTAGCTGAGATTTGTTAACAATCACCTCATGTGTAGCTGAGATTTGTAACAATGACCTCATGTGTAGCTGAGATGTGTAACAATCACCTCACATGCAGTTAAAATGTGCTATGATCTACTTCCATTTGTTTCATTCTAGACGTTCAAAGTTATATACTAATTTTAAGAAGTAAAACAATAATTACTCATTTGCAAGAATTAGGTTTGTCACTAAAATTGTAAGTCTTGTAAACGGTTACTGCATATTAATAAATACCTCAATTCACTAACACATTGACAGGTTGATGGGAACAGACATCCGCACAAGAAATCAAATTGAGGCATTTCGCACAATGGCACACAATATGGTAGAACAGAATTGGGTGAATTAGGTGAGTTTTCTAATACATTTGTTTACAGTTTAGAATTCTCTGATAGACCTAATATTGGGTTGGTTATCAGAAATTTGCTTATGTTTTTCTGTGTAAAACTGCTAGAAAACATTAAATTTCTAATAATTTGACACACAAAAAATAAATTAATATCACCGTTGGCTCATACTATCTCTATTATTTATTTCAGAAGACACAAAGAAGAATCATCCACTACCATTTTCGATTGGTTAATTAAATAACTACCTGTGTCACACAGCAATTAGATTGGCTATCAGATTACACACATGACAACTTTGCATGTAAATAACTACTCTTTAAGATTAATCCATCTAAAATTGTAAAATATAGAAGAAAGGTAACTAGCAATCTTTTATTTATAACTTTTACAATCTACTAGAGGAAACAAGTTAGAACTAAGAGACAAGCCAAGCCATGTTTGGAACCTAGATGAAACCTATGTTTGTAGCAATCTTGCCAAAGAAAATAATATACAATGTTTAAATTGCCCCTCATACTACATACTACTGATGTTCTTCGGCCCTTGGACCAATTCTGCTTTGCTCCATTATTTAAGGCAAAGTGGAATTTAAAACGGAACGGTGTAGGAAAAATCAAGGCCGACTAACCGGGATTGAATTAGTAGATATTCTGGCTCGATGGACTGCAACCAAGTTGGTGGTTTAATATTCAAAACAACCTACATATTTCCTCCAGATAAGATTACTGTGTACTCAATTGAGCGATTAGAAGTTGTTAAAGACAAACAATCTTTTGAGGGAAAAACTATCGAAGATAATCTCTCAGCAAATAATGCAAAACATAATTAAGACAGTTCTGATATATCAGATGAACCTATTAGGTATTGATAGCCTTCTAGTCCTATTTGAAGAAGGAGCTGATAGACTTGCAGAAACTCCAAGAAATGCATCACCAGCTGTTTCAGAACAAATCTGCTTTAAACCCCCTGCTCCTTAAATAAAACAAATGGACAGAAGTTTCTAAAAGTACTATAAGGAAAATATATGTTCATGCATGAGCTGTGACATCTGAGGAATATTTTCAAAAATAAATAAAACAGGAAGAAAGATGTAAGCCCACCGCCAAACAAAATGAAACATCCAAGAAGAAAAACATAGTTCAAGAAATTAGTGAGAGCAGCGACTCACATGAATGGAGTGAGACTGGTGATAACTGTGATATTGACACAACTAGACTGGTGATAACTGTGATATTGACACAATGAGACTGGTGATAACTGTGATATTGACACAATGAGACTGGTGATAACTGTGATTGTAGTTAGGGGAATTAGATCATTGGATGGTAAGAATACGGTATACTTTTTAAATGAAAGAAACTTGGTGGATTTGATATCATGGGAAAACTACCCTAGAGTAATTTTACACTCCAGTTAACAATCACTGGCCGATACTTGCTCTGTCGATTTACCAGGCAACCACCAGCAACTTGCCAGAAACTTCAAGCACTCATACTATCCAGTACCAACCAAAACATTATTATTAGCACCGCGTCTTACTACCCATTCGGGTTATACGCACTTACTCTAATGTGTAATGGTAGGGTGATTGTGAGATGAAATGAAGGACCTACAGTTTAACGTGGAATCCGAACCACGGTGGAGACCTGGCATTCCCACCAACCACCAACCAACCAACCAACCAAAACAGATTAAATGAAAAAATTGATAAGAATTTGGAGGATGCTGTAGCTCCTTATAAGAAGGAGAAGGAAAGTCACATGATAAGTGTGGATATTCTATAACCATCCGTGTATTGGTGATTGGTTGGGAACAGTTTCTTCTAGAACACCTGCACAAGATTTGTCTTCAATAGAGCCATAGAGACACAGTGGCAAGGATAGTGCCAACTTCTATGGGTAGAGGATGTCATGTTGTCAGCACAATAAACCTTCCATATGTTAGTCTCAGTTTTATAGAATGGAGCTGCTACTTTTCATTCTAGTAGCTCTTCATTTGTCCTCATGAGCCTAAGTTTACTGACTCCTTTCTAGACCCACTGATTCACAGAAAATCTGGAAGCACCGAGGATTGAACCAAAGACGAAAACAAACAATAGATAACAGAAAACGAAATAGCAAAGCTAGAGTTCTGTATCATGAACAAAACTCAACAGGTAACTTGGGGGTTGGCACCACTTGAGAGACTGCCCGATGATTGTTACCCTGGGTGAATGAAACAATATAAACTTGTGATTAACCAAGCAGCCACCCAGTTGGACAACTTCAGCACAAATGGCCAATAGTGGGAAACTTCTGAAAGACTGTTGTCAGTTGCTTCGAATGAAACCCCCAAACTACCTCCGTGTTAATCAACAGAGCGATAGTCAGCCAGCGATAGTTGCTGGCGAGAGCTGCCCAGTGTGAAACGGGTCTTATCCTCAAATGGTATTTTCATGAGATATAGTTACATAATTATGGTGGTGACCTGGCGGTCTAGAGGTAAGGTGTTAGACTTCTATGCTGGCGTCCGGTGTTCAAACCTCGGTCCTGGCACAGAATTATCTGATTGCCAAACCCGTCCTTCACCTCTGACAAAACGTGTATTAATCACAGATTGTGAATGTATGGAATGCCAGGCCTCCACCGTGGTTCGGATTCCACGTTAAACTGTAGGTCCTCCATTTCATCTCACAATCACCTTATCGTTACACATTAGCGTAAGTGTGTATAACCCGAATGGGTAGTAATATGCGGTGCTAATTTTAAATATTTTTTTGGTACAGTTTAAACAATGACAGCTTCTGTAGCTGTAAAGGGCAACAGGAAATGATAAGGAAATGTGTATATTTGTTGGTTTTGAAAGTTTAACAAAAAACCTAGGGCAAAAGATAGAAAAATAGTCTCATTATAATAGACCTACCCCTTGTCACCACATAAAAGATTAATTTTATGTAATTAATATGATTAAATAACTGTATTTTTGCTTAGTCAGCCTACTTGAGTTTCTGGTCGTGTACATTCCCAAAAGAAGTGGTAAGTTACGTTCTCGCACTAATACTATTGTAATGATTGTAGGGCAGCATCTGGTGTAGATACCTTCAGTGTGACAGCAACACCAACACCAACACCAAGCAACACCAAGTGACTTTATTTATTTTAGGGGAGATGTTTGGTTGGGGTAATACTGTCAATGGAGAGTTGGGGCTTGGCGGGATTGAAGAAGAACAAATACTTTCACCGAGAGAACTCAAATTCTCGAAAGCTACTCAAGTACAACAAGGTAATGTAATATACAATACTGGTATAATATTACTATATTGAGCAGCTAGAATAATCCCATTTTAACCATTCTTGACCACTATACTCAATAATAAACAGAAATAAGTGGCAAAGATGTGCTTTAGGTAGGATATTTTCATATTAGGCCTAGTATTAAAATATGTTTTATTATTAATTCATATACAACAAGAATACAGAGATTTGAATAATACCAATACTAAAATTGTTTGTAAATTCTTCATAGCTATAGCTTAAGGGTGACAGTAAGTTTTGTAAATTTGTTGAAGCAGACATCACTTCAGGAGATGGGTTATCAAGAAATGGTTATAGTCAGGAATATACGGTGTAAGTAACTGTGCCAGCAGTCGTAGATTGTCTAACATTCTATCAATTTAAAAGATTATAACATCGGTTAAGGTTTAATTTATATCACTCGGATAATGGTTTAATAAATAAACATGAGAACATATACATCATTATAACCTATTATAGGTTTAGTTAGTTTAAATGCGGTAGCCATTCTCATAATAATATATCAAATTTGATTAAGTTAAAAATTGGCACTTTGACACAAGAATTGAACCCAGGACCTTTGGTTTAATGTGCCATTGCTATAAGAATGAGCTATCAAGGGGTTATCTCATGCTCAGACTCATTCTAGACACGACAGGTCTAGGTTGTATCTATACTCCGTGATTGAGTTACAGGCACACTATTGCACAAATATGGTTTGCATTAAAGGTAGCCAATTAAAACCCTTTGCTAAATGTTTTAAAGACTTAGATTGTTTTGTTTCAGTTGCTTGCGGAACCAATCACACGGCCGTAGTCACCAAGGATGGCCAAGTTTACACATGTGGTAGTAACGACTATAGTCAGTTGGGTCATAACAAGCCTCGGAAAAGATTAGGTAAGATTTGATTCATTATTAAGGATTAGGGCTCACTAGTTAAAATTATGGAAGACTCTATGGTTTCAGTACTCTGATGATAATCTTCAAAAACTAATTTTTAAATTCTAGAAACTCCTGTAGCTAAGGACTTGTCTGATGTGATTTGTAGTCCAGTCAGGTACTCTTATCTAGTCGAGAGTAGGACAGGTCATATTGAGAGTACTCTTTCTCCTGCCTTTTCTCCTCTCATAAAGGCAAAACTTTGATTGGGACCCTCACGTAATTGTTGGATCAAATCTCTGATTATCTATTTTAAAACTCTTGTAATGTGATGTTGTTCTACTGTATTGCAGAGCAAGTGGATGGACTGTCTGCATATGTGATAAACAATGTAGCTTGTGGAATGGCTCATTCCGTCGCTGTCAATGAATGGGGGCAGGTCTTCAGCTGGGGATCCAATATGTATGGACAATTAGGTATGATTATACAATTTATAAATAATCTGGTTGTCACAATCTCATAGCTGAGCAGGGTAGGGAATTGATACGGCATCTTTTAATACAAGCATGAAATTTCATAGAGGTCTAGATCTACACAAGATATGCATTTTCAGAATGGAGGCAAAAAAAAAAATCCTCTGCGGACAGGAGCTATAACGTCATCAAGATGGCTGAAGCTTAAAAATGATTTCTACAGTAGGATATATGTTGTAAACTACTGGCTCAGTTTTCAATTTCTTTCTTTTAAATGAAAGATATTTAAGTTATTTTTAAGATGAGAGTTTACAAGTTTCCGATTAGTAGAGACTTAATTATTTTATAATAAAGGAGATTGATAAAACTAAAGAAAAAGGAAAAATAAACTACTAAGAATAAATTTGATGAAGAAAGCCCACCTAGGGAAAGAGGAAAGATGTGGGAAGAATCCAATGCACAAAGGAGACATCTTCTTCCTTTCTTCTGTCTTCTATAGTAGAAATAGTCACACACACATTTTAAACACAAATAGAATAATATTTCAGCATTGTTGCCTTTATCAAACACAAAGAAGAAGAGAGTACAAATAAATAACACAAACAATGGATTACTCCATCTTGAATTTTGAATTAAACTGTTAGAAACAAATTGTGCCAACTGTTTTTGGGAGTAGAGATAAATTCCTTGGTTGTGGTTAATATTTATAGAAAACTGATGATGATGATGATAATAATAATAATAATGTTAAACTTGGAAAATAATAATATAGAAATAAACTATCTTCTGTTGAGGCCTGGTGGTGATCCATTGGTGGGCCAGTTCCCACTGTCTAAGTTGAGAACTGTTGCACTGTTTGGGAAATGCTCTTAATATTTTGGTGGTGTAGCAGGTTTGAAAGTCCTGGTTGTGGGTACTAGCATGGATGGGTACAGACTTGTCCGGATCTTTGTGGTTTGTGTCAAAGCGATGATTGTTCATTCGCTGTCTGAGAGAACCTGTAGTGAGGCCTATATATTCTGCATCACATGATTTGCACTGTAGTTGATATATCAAGTTATTGGTTTTGCAATTGTAATACCCAGGGATTTTGTATTCCAATTATTCCAAGTCTCCCATGTGGCATAGTCGGGTAGTGATCAGAGGGGACAGGAGAAATGACGCAGGAAGGCCATGCAGGAGAGGGCGGGCCCTTGAAGAATTCATCTATGGGCACGGACTGGAAGTTGTAAACCAGCCGGGAAATGCCCCCACGTATAAGGGGAGGCTGGGGTGGCTACGAACATCGATGTCACCTTATGCAACGCCGAGTCTGTGGCCATGGTTGAGGGATGGAGGGTGGTCGATAATGTGACGATTAGCGACCATAATCTGATCGTATTCGGCATTGCCATGGGGAGGGTGGTGGAAGGAAATGAGGGAGGGATAAGGAAAAGATACGACATGAAAAGAGCTGATTGGGAAAAGTTGAGGGGGGAACTGGTACTGCCTGACCAAGTAGAAAGCGGTGATAATGTCAACATCAAAGCCAAGGAGTTGACGTCGGCCCTGCAGGATGCAATGAGGAAATCCATCCCGGTGATGAAAGGAGGTACCAGGGTCGGGAATAGACCTTGGAATAACAGACTGCAGGGACTACATACAAGGGTAAGAAGAACTCGTAGGAGGTATCATAGGTGCAGGGACCCAGTCGTCCGTGAGGTGCTGCTGGAAATATATCGGGAAAGAAAGAGGGAGTTTGAGGAGGGCCTGAAAGAAGAGAAAAGGAAAAGCTGGGAGGAATATGTTAAGGAGGAGCTCCAGCAAGGACCTTGGGGAATTCCATTTAAGATAGCGGCTGGGAAAATCAGACCGCCAATGATGCTATCTACACTGAAGAGAGAGGATGGCAGCACCACGAGGAACTGGGAGGAGTCTGCGGGGTTATTGATGGAGACATTGTTACCGGATGATGATGAGGACGCAGATACAGAAGAACAGAGAGAGTTGAGAGGAGCCATGACTCAGGACATGTATGACAATGAGGTTCCTGTGGAAGTGGTCAGTCAGGACGAGGTGATCAGGACTATTGCTCAGATGGGGAATAAGAAAGCACCTGGGCCAGATGGGATAGTGGTTGAGGTGCTGCAAAAGACGGCGGACCTCATAGCTCCTTACCTTGCAGGCCTGCTAAACGAATGCCTCGCTCAGGGCAGAATCCCGAACATCTGGAAGCAGAGTGAGGTAATCGTGCTAAGCAAGGGGGAGGACAAGGATCCGCTTCTTCCAAAGTCATATAGACCAATCTGCCTGCTAAATACGAGTGGGAAACTCCAGGAAAAAATACTGTGCGAAAGACTATTAAGGCACAGGACAGTAGTGGGTATGCATCAACAGCAGTATGGCTTTAGAAGGGGCAAATCGACAGAGGATGCCATATGTAGAGCAATGGAACTGATCGACTCGGCCACTGACAGATACGTGGTGGGCATATTCGTAGACATCTCGGGGGCATTTGACAACCTATGGTGGCCGGCGTTGTTTGGGCGGTTGAGAGAACTGCAGTGCCCAGGGCAGTTGTATAGAAGCCTGAAGGACTACTGCCGAAATAGATATGCCACCCTGAGGTGTCAGAGTATCAGCGTGCAGAAAAGACTGACAAAGGGATGTCCCCAGGGATCGGTCTGTGGGCCGGTATTCTGGGATGTGGGGCTGGAGCCGGGACTGCAGATCTTGGAGGAAATTCCTGAAATGCATGGGGTGGTCGCCTTCGCAGACGACCTTCTAATAGTGGTAGAAGGTAATTCAAGGAAGAGCCTGGAGGAAAGGTCCAATCGAGTGCTAGACAGGCTAGTAAGGTGGTGTAAAAGTGTCAAACTAAAGATGGCACCGGCGAAGACGACATTCATGCTGTTTAAGGGAAAGATGTTGCGGAATCCTGCAATAAAGGTTGAAGGGAAGAACTTGAGAAGGAGCCAAACGGTCAGGTACTTGGGAGTCACTCTCGATGAGAAGAGAAACTTCACGGCACATATAGAGGAAGTGATGGGGAGAGCTCAGCGGGTCATGAATAAGATTATAAGCATTGGGCGGAGGAGGTTCCACCTGCCTATGCGGATAATAAAGATATACCACCAAGTGATCCTTCTCTCTATTGTTGGCTATGGAGCGTGCGTCTGGGCGCACAGACTGAACAACGTCGTGCCGGCTAGGGCTGTTCGGAGTATACAGAGGAATGTCCTTCTGAGACTTACAGGTGCCTACCGGACAGTGGCGACAGACGCACTGAACGTCACCCTAGGTGTGTGGCCGTTGGACCTTCTGGTTAAGAAGAGGGCAATTGGGTACTGGAAGAAAAAGGACAACTGGGAGAAAGTTAGGATACTCACATCACCTGAGGTGGAAACATCCGAGGATGCAGTTTTTGCTCTGTTGAGGGAATGGCAGAGACGCTGGGAGGGCAGTGAAACTGGTAGGAGGGCTTATCAACTCTTTCCCAATGTGGTCGAAAGAATTGATAACGCACATCTGGAACCATCCCCGGGTCTAGTTCATTTCATCACGGGGAAGGGGCCATACCCAGAATCCTTAAGGAAAATGGGATTGGTCGAATCTGATCTGTGTGAATGTGGTGACGTGGGTACCCCGGAACACGTAGTGTTGGAATGTGCCCGTACGCTTGAGATAAGAAGACCTAGCCAGCAGGAAGTGCAGGGGAGACTGGTGGGTGAGCTCCTGAGAGATCCTGCCCATTGGAGGTTCCTAGACAAGCTGGCAGCGGAAGCTTCAGAAAGAGCCAAGGCGGAATATATAAGGGCAATGAAAGAGAGACGAGGACTGGGACAAAGACTAAACAGACGGCGGACCAGAGAAGGAAGTGGGGGAGAGACCAGTGACAGTGACATGGATAGTGACGAAGACAATGACGAGGACAATGGAGGATACGAGGACAGAAACACGGGAAGCGGGACTGAGACGGACGCAGGTGAGGTCTCAGCGGGGAATATAGGGAAAGGTGAAGGTTGTTTTGTGGAACTACTGACATACAACCTTCCACGAGGAACAAGGAGAGATGCCGGGAAGTGGCAAACACGAAGCCTTGTGGGACTGGCATATCAGTTCGGCTGATGGATCCGAAGGTTTACTGGGGTAACCCTGGTAATTCCGAGGGATCATCATTCCAGCCGAATAATGGGAAAGATGAGGGGAAAGAAACGGGACGCGTGGGGGAACCCTGTGACTGCAGATCCCTCTTATTGGAAACAAGAAGAGTAGGATTAGGTCTTGTGAGGGCCCTACGCGTCAAGATGGAGATAGGCGGCTGCTCTTCAGCACCCTGGTACCATCGGAGCAACGGGTATCCCGGAGGATTACATTTATTTAGGTTAGCTAGTGGTAATATTAGGATAAGATTAGAATAGGATAGGGTAGGGATGGGAGGGTAATAGGAAGGGGTAGGGGTTATAGTATAGGAGCCAAAACCTGTTTAAAAATAAAATAAATTAGATGTGTAATAGTAGGAAATTTCTGTTATAATGTGTAATAAGGCCTGGATTAAAATTGTAAGATGCCAGGCTGAATTAGATTGGTAATAAAAAAAAAAAAAAATCCAATTTGGTTACTTTGCTGTTGAAGGATGTAGCTGGTAGGTGGATTCCACATGTGCTGCAACGGGTGCTACCGCAGGGGTGTGAACCTTTGGTAGTAGGTTTTTCTTCTTGGATTCTCTCGGGTCAGGAAGTTTGGGATGGACTAGAATATTGTGGAGATTGGGTGGCCGTTTGAAAGTAACTCTTGGGGGTGAACTAAGAATGTTTTGGGTCTGGGTAGAACTGGTTAGGAATTTGTAACCACATTTAAGGATGGTGTTGATACGTTGTAGACCAGGATGGTATTGGGTTGTGAGAGGGATGTCCTCAACTTTTTTTGGAGGGTCGTGGTCATCCCTGGAGAGTGCTCTGGAGATTTGGTTGTCTATTAGAGGCTTGGGGTAACCTCTACTTTGGAAAACTGTGGAGAGTTGTTTGCAATATTCAGTTAAATCGTCGGGTTCTGAACATATCCGTTTGGCTCGTGTGGCAAGGCTGAATGGTGTGTATGAAGGATGGCTGCTATGGTAGTGGAGGTATTGTTGGTGATTGGTGAGTTTTATATGTAAACACAACCAGGACTTTCAAACCCGCTACACCACCAAAATATTAAGAGCATTTCCCAAACAGTGCAACAGTTCTCAACTTAGACAGTGGGAACTGGCCCACCAATGGATCACCAAATCAAGATTACCACCAGGCCTCAACAGAAGATAGTTTATTTCTATATTATTATTTTCCAAATTTAACATTATTATTATTATTATTATTATTATTATTATTATTATTATTATTATTATTATCATCATCATCAGTTTTCTATAAATATTAACCACAACCAAGGAATTTATCTCTACTCCCAAAAACAGTTGGCACAATTTGTTTCTAACAGTTTAATTCAAAATTCAAAATGGAGTAATCCATTGTTTGTGTTATTTGTACTTTCTTCTTCTTTGTGTTTGATAAAGGAAACAATGCCGAAATATTATTCTATTTGTGTTAAAATGTTTGTGTGACTACTTCTACTATAGAAGACAGAAGAAAGGAAGAAGATGTCACCTTTGTGCATTGGATTCTTCCCACATCTTTCCTCTTTCCCTAGGTGGGCTTTCTTCATCAAATTTATTCTTAGTAGTTTATTTTTCATTTTTTTTTTTAGTTTTATCAATTTCCTTTATTATAGATACTTAATTAGTTATTTTAACTAATAACACTAATGCAAAGTACAGTTTTTTTAATATCTGTCATAACTTTCTATTCATTAGATCAAAAAATGTTTCAAGTAAAAGTTTTTATGGTCTAGTTTATCAAAATAAATGCATCTTGTACTTTTCTTATGACAAACTGTAAGGCTATAATCTTTGGTAGAGGGCAGACTGCTATGATGCCCTGCCTTGTCTTGTTGCGTTTTTGCGGGAATATATCAAAATCATGTGTTAAGAACATCCCTTTATTGTTTTAGACATCTACCTTATTTCTGCACCCCTAAACGAACACCCCTGTTGGCAAATTTCTTTTATAACCTCAAGGAAGTATGGTTAACATAATGTAGTTAATTATATAAGTGTCATATAATGTATTTTTATTATATTTTTAGTGTACTTAACAACTAATTTTGCTTACAATTTGGTTTTATAAAGTTGTTGAAATTATATTTTATTTAGTGACTTATATGACTATATATTTTTAGTAAGGAAAACTTGCAGCATATAGTATCAGAAAGAAAAATGACTAAACTAATAGCATACATAAACTAGGCAAGTTTGTGTAATGTTTCTGTAACAAATTGCACCAACTATTTGTTATTAAACACAATAAGATACAAAACAAAGTTTATTAATAATGGTAAAATTATATTGAATTAAAAAACAAAGTTTTCTAAAATCAAATTATCAAAATGGACCTATGCTCTATAGTAACCATACTTTAAGGGAACAATGTCAAAGCCAGATCAATGACCAAGATCTTAGGGTACACCTACAGTGGAACTGTCTTTCGTCCGGCCCGACCCCACCTGACTCTCGTGCCTACACTGGACACGTATGATAACAGCCACTTAGAGACTTAAGATCTTATCTTAGAGCTTCAACATAAGAAATTCTGATGATCTAAGTTTTAAAATGGCTAGTAAGCAATAAAAGGACATGGGTGCATGAGTTCAATATTGAGAGTATTGCACCATGTTTACCGCTGTGAGAAAATCCGGAGAAGTTTAAAGATTATCCTAGGAGGACCACAGAAACATTTGACTATACACATTGAGAGAGTGAAGGAGACCTGAAATGAACAAGAAACTTGCGAATGTATATTGAGCAAGTATAAGTTCGATATTGTCATTTTTTTGACATTCAAATGGCAACAAAAATTATCTTGAGATAAAAAGCAAGGAAAAAAGAAAATACTAAAAAAAAAAAAAAATTGAGTAAGCACATTAGAGTCAAGAAAACAAATAAAAAAATATAAATCACGTACTGGAAGCGTACTTCACGCCTAGACTGAACAGGAAAAACAAACAGGTGATGTTTGAATTCGGCCGACCTCGAGACGACTCATAGTTGGGTCAGGTTGGGCTATCGGCTCCAATGTAGGTGTAGCCTTAGTCATTATTACACTTTTCCTGGAATATTTTGCAGTCTAAGGAGGGCAGATCATGTTTGCAAAGTTGAATTGACTTTCAGAAAACCCTTTTTACATTGACAACTTCAGGCTGGGTTGTCCAAACGGGGTTGTTGTTATTGTTTATGTTTTTATCTGCCGTCCCAACTTGTGACTGTCCTGGTAGCAGCTGCAGAGGACACACAGCTTCAAAGCATCAGCGGTGGGTGGGATGCATTCCATATTTTGTTATGCGTTGTGAAGAGATTCAAACGTGCACCACTTACAGAAAGGCAGTCACTTGTTGCGCTGTAGCATGTAACCTTTGAGGAGATTGAAGATGGCACCAGGCCAATTGTCCTAAAGATGTGATAGTAACCAAAAAGTCTCAGTCACTTCAGGGAATTCCTTCTATTTGTTACACATTGAATTTAACCCTCAGCCTGTAAAAAATGATGTGCCATTGCACGAAATGCCACGGACTTCTTTTCGCCAATATTTTGAGCTCTCATGAACTACAATGGTCTTAAAATTCTTATTGCCAACCAAAGCTTACTCTCAGTTTAGCAAAACTCTCTTTTGAGAACGTGAAGGAATATGATATAACCAACACAATAACATCTGTTTCTACCGTGAGAATGTAAATAGCCTTGAAACGTGAACTTCACAGCATCAAGTACATGGACAGAAATACTAGGATCTGTTCTTCCAGGTTACACATTTCCTCAACGAGATAGTCTGATTCACATCATTAGAGAGTACATTCGGGCCTTTAGTGGGAAACATCTGTGTATCCTTAAGATGTGAACTGAAAACAATCTTTATGGCCGGTAAGGAAGAGAAAGATGTGAACTGAAAACAATCTCTCTGGCTGGTAAGGAAGAGAAAGATGTGAACTGAAAACAATCTCTCTGGCCGGTAAGAAAGAGAAAGATGTGAACTGAAAACAATCTCTCTGGTCTGTAAGGAAGAGAAAGATGTGAACTGAAAACAATCTCTCTGGCTGGTAAGTAAGAGAAAGATGTGAACTGAAAACAATCTCTCTGGCTGGTAAGGAAGAGAAAGATGTGAACTGAAAACAATCTCTCTGGCTGGTAAGGAAGAGAAAGATGTGAACTGAAAACAATCTCTCTGGTCTATAAGGAAGAGAAAGATGGGAACTGAAAACAATCTCTATGGTCTGTAAGGAAGAGAAAGATGTGAACTGAAAACAATCTCTCTGGTCTGTAAGGAAGAGAAAGATGTGAACTGAAAACAATCTCTATGGCCGGTAAGGAAGAGAAAGATGTGAACTGAAAACATTCTCTATGGCCGGTAAGGAAGAGAAAGATGTGAACTGAAAACAATCTCTCTGGCTGGTAAGTAAGAAGAAAGATGTGAACTGAAAACAATCTCTCTGGTCTGTAAGGAAGAGAAAGATGTGAACTGAAAACATTCTCTATGGCCGGTAAGGAAGAGAAAGATGTGAACTGAAAACAATCTCTCTGGTCTGTAAGGAAGAGAAAGATGTGAACTGAAAACAATCTCTCTGGTCTGTAAGGAAGAGAAAGATGGGAACTGAAAAATCTCTCTGGTCTGTAAGGAAGAGAAAGATGGGAACTGAAAACAATCTCTCTGGTCTGTAAGGAAGAGAAAGATGTGAACTGAAAACATTCTCTATGGCCGGTAAGGAAGAGAAAGATGTGAACTGAAAACATTCTCTATGGCCGGTAAGGAAGAGAAAGATGTGAACTGAAAACAATCTCTCTGGTCTGTAAGGAAGAGAAAGATGGGAACTGAAAACAATCTCTCTGGTCTGTAAGGAAGAGAAAGATGGGAACTGAAAAAATCTCTCTGGTCTGTAAGGAAGAGAAAGATGGGAACTGAAAACAATCTCTGGCCGGTAAGGAAGAGAAAGATGGGAACTGAAAACAATCTCTCTGGTCTGTAAGGAAGAGAAAGATGGGAACTGAAAACATTCTCTATGGCCGGTAAGAGAGAGAAAGATGTGAACTGAAAACAATCTCTCTGGTCTGTAAGGAAGAGAAAGATGGGAACTGAAAACAATCTCTCTGGTCTGTAAGGAAGAGAAAGATGTGAACTGAAAACATTCTCTATGGCCGGTAAGGAAGAGAAAGATGTGAACTGAAAACATCTCTATCGTAGAGAAAAAACTCCTGGCTGTAAGGAAGAGAAAGATGTGAACTGAAAACAATCTCTCTGGTCTGTAAGGAAGAGAAAGATGGGAACTGAAAACAATCTCTCTGGTCTGTAAGGAAGAGAAAGATGGGAACTGAAAAAATCTCTGGTCTGTAAGGAAGAGAAAGATGGGAACTGAAAACAATCTCTGGTCGTGTAAGGAAGAGAAAGATGTGAACTGAAAACAATCTCTCTGGTCTGTAAGGAAGAGAAAGATGGGAACTGAAAACATCTCTATGGCTGTAAGGAAGAGAAAGATGTGAACTGAAAACAATCTCTCTGGTCTGTAAGGAAGAGAAAGATGGGAACTGAAAACAATCTCACTGGTCTGTAGAAGAGAAAGATGTGAACTGAAAACAATCTCTCTGGTCTGTAAGGAAGAGAAAGATGTGAACTGAAAACAATCTCTGGTCTGTAAGGAAGAGAAAGATGTGAACTGAAAACAATCTCTCTGGTCTGTAAGGAAGAGAAAGATGGGAACTGAAAACAATCTCTCTGGTCTGTAAGAAGAGAAAGATGTGAACTGAAAACAATCTCTCTGGTCTGTAAGGAAGAGAAAGATGTGAACTGAAAAAATCTCTCGGCCGGTAAGGAAGAGAAAGATGGGAACTGAAAACAATCTCACTGGTCTGTAAGGAAGAGAAAGATGTGAACTGAAAACAATCTCTCTGGTCTGTAAGGAAGAGAAAGATGTGAACTGAAAACAATCTCTCTGGCTGGTAAGTAAGAGAAAGATGTGAACTGAAAACAATCTCTCTGGTCTGTAAGGAAGAGAAAGATGGGAACTGAAAAAATCTCTCTGGTCTGTAAGGAAGAGAAAGATGGGAACTGAAAAAATCTCTCTGGTCTGTAAGGAAGAGAAAGATGTGAACTGAAAACAATCTCTGGCCGGTAAGGAAGAGAAAGATGGGAACTGAAAACAATCTCTCTGGTCTGTAAGGAAGAGAAAGATGTGAACTGAAAACAATCTCTCTGGCTGGTAAGTAAGAGAAAGATGGGAACTGAAAACAATCTCTGGCCGGTAAGGAAGAGAAAGATGGGAACTGAAAACAATCTCTATGGTCTGTAAGTAAGAGAAAGATGTGAACTGAAAACAATCTCTCTGGTCTGTAAGGAAGAGAAAGATGTGAACTGAAAACAATCTCTCTGGCTGGTAAGTAAGAGAAAGATGGGAACTGAAAACAATCTCTGGCCGGTAAGGAAGAGAAAGATGGGAACTGAAAACAATCTCTATGGTCTGTAAGTAAGAGAAAGATGTGAACTGAAAACAATCTCTCTGGTCTGTAAGGAAGAGAAAGATGTGAACTGAAAACAATCTCTCTGGCTGGTAAGTAAGAGAAAGATGGGAACTGAAAACAATCTCTGGCCGGTAAGGAAGAGAAAGATGGGAACTGAAAACAATCTCACTGGTCTGTAAGGAAGAGAAAGATGTGAACTGAAAACATTCTCTATGGCCGGTAAGGAAGGGAAAGATGTGAACTGAAAACAATCTCTCTGGCCGGTAAGGAAGAGAGTTCAGTTTTATTTTCCAGATTTTGAGAAGTGTTGTCATTTCTTTGGCAAGATGTTGTTCGCCCGAGCCTGACGCCGCTCTCCAGACTCACGGCAGTCTCTGATATATGATTTGACATCCCACACTATATCAATACGTTGTACTTGGTACTTTCTGATGTCTGCCTGGAGATATTTTCCTACAACTTCACTGAAATGTTTTTTACACCTTAGGCTGAATGATATGAACGAGAGCTGGACCATCATAAGCAACAGATGTTATCTGATTTGTATGGTTTGAATCACCTTCCGGTAAAGTGCTATCTTCAGGATTCTTTTGAGCATCTTCATGTGGCGTTTTATCTCGATCATCAATCAAGTTTTCATCATCGGCCGCAGATTTACTCTCATTTATCTCAGAAGGTATGCATTTTTTCAAAGTTTTGACCAAGTCGGCCTTGCTTCCTCTTCGAATATGTCCTTCACATGAAATTGCTGGATGGAATGGATGGTTAAAAAAAATTGGCAAAGGTCAAGGTCTCTAGTCATACAAATGACAAAAAGTTTAAAGAATATGTCAACGTGCTTCTTTAGTTACCTAATTCTACCACTTTTGGTGATAACGTTTTTATTTCCAAACAAAATGAAGAGGTTTTGTTTTATCTTTTGTTACAAAGATATCTCACCTGAGGCTATCCTTTTGGAAACAAATTCCTTACTTATTTTGCCTATTTCTTCAATGTTCATTATGTTTTGAACAATTTCTTCTGATTCAAGGAAAGGATTTCCAAAGGCTGCCATAACTTCTTTTAGAGCTTTCACTTTCTTGTTATTATTATTATTATTATTATTATTATTATTAGCACCGCGTCTTACTACCCGTTCGGGTTATACGCAACACTTTCTTGTTGAATACAGTTTTGAAATGTGATGTTTGTTGTTCCAGCTGTCTTGGAGAAGTTATATTTTAAAACTGATCTACCGAGGCAGAAATCTCTGGTCCACAAATCATTCACCTCCGTAATGAAGTGGCATCTATATGTCAACAAATCCACAGCTCCACCATAAACCTTTATGAGAGCATCATTATTATGTTACTGGCACCATTTAATTTTTAAGGCAAATTTACAGGGGAGATGGATGTGTGAGGGTGGGGGATTCTACCCCTACCCCTATAAATTGATGAAAAATTAAAAAATAATACTGCTTTACAGCTCAAACACAATACAAATAAAGTTACTAGAAAAGATATAACTACTCAATATCATTTATTTGGTGTTAAATACATATTTATTTATATTAGTTACATTCATAGTGATATATTAAGGAGAATTATAATAATACTAATTAATTATCCAAGGAACACCCCAAAAAAATACAAAGGATTTAATTCTAAATGAAGAGATATAATTGATATGAAATATAAGGAAAAATGAAGATAGAAATTTTAATTAGCAAAAGACAACTGAGATTATCAGAGTTGAATGGTTATATATAAACAAGTCTGAATAAATATATATTACATTATTTAGAAGAAAAGATACTGAATAGAATAATGTCAAACCTTTAGCAAAAAACCCTTTAACTTGAAATTCTTATTAAGTTATGAAATCAAGTAGAATACGAACAAGATAATATTGTAGGTTAAAATAAAAATAAAAATATTAAAATTAGACAATAATAAGATAAAAATCATATATTCCAAGGTTACATGTTAATGAGTAAAACATTACTAAGTAAGATATTAATTATAGTAAAACAGTTGAATCTAAGTTGAAGGTAAATTATATTATGACAGATCCAGAGTTGTCAAAAGGAAAAGTTAAAATATAACATATGGTAGTAAACAGGGAAATTAAGCAAAGAATTGTTTAATAGAGGCTAGAGACGATATTCCTAGGTGAGGACTTGAAACATAGTCTAATTATGTATAATATGAAAATTGATACAGAGAAGTTGATTAAATATAAGTGTTCCTTAGCTGGTTTTAATTCCTCTCCTTAAGCCCTGAGCCAGAGGGCCGGTTGACTGACTACATGTTTCGACGTACAAACGCCATCATCAGGTCTGAGGAAAACCAATGTAAGATTAGAAAAATATAAGACGAGAAAATAAGAATAAAGAACATAGGTGAAAACTGAAGAAAATACTCAATAGATTAGAGAAGGAAGATGAAGCTAACCTAACAGACATGTTAAGAAATTATATAGGGGAGAGAAATATAAATTATTATAATGTGTAGATAATTACTAAACTGTTAAGCTTAACTCTAAATAAGGGTTAGATGTTGTCTCCTGTAACTCCACAAGTGCAATAGTTTGAATAAGTAATGATCACATAAAATTACGGCTTGTGAAGAATAATCGAGATGATACGAGTAACATGAGAAACAGAAATAAAAAATAAAATGACTATGTAGTAAAGGTAGCGCTGGATTGAAGGTTACAAATAGATAGACAGAAAAAGGTACAGAAGAGAGAGGTACAAATCTTCTCGACCTGGCCCGGTCAGGTCTCAGCTACGATGGTAGGAGGGCAGCAGAGAAATAGAAGGAAAAAGGTTTAAAGAGTGAATAGATGGTTGAAGATATTTGACTGTATTGATTAGGATTTGGTTTTCAAACTTTGTCTGTTCGTTGAGGATGGTGTTATGATGAAAGCTTGCATTATAGATATGGAGAGATTCAGCAATGTTCATTTTGTGACCTTTGGTAGAGGATAAAAGGAGTTTCATACATTGATCGATAGGGGTGGGTTGATGGCCTGAAATTTTTAAATGTTCTGCAAATTTTGATTTGGTCCTGTTATATTTCAAGTCACTCAAGTGCTCAAAATACCGTTTGGAAAGTGCCCGGCCAGTTTCCCAATGTAGGTGACATTACAATCACAAGTTAATTTGTAAATCCCACTTTTATTATAGATATTGGAAGTATTAAGGTTGGAATTGGATAAGTGCTTTTTGACTGTATTGTTGGTTTCAAAGGCAATCTTGATGTGATGTTTCTGTAGTATCCTGGAGATTTTAGTGATTTCTTGGCCTGTGAAATTTATTTTAACCCATTTGGGTTGGGTAAGGTTGTCAGAAATATTAGTAAGATTGGATTTTGGATTCATTTGGGCTTTTTGTTTCAGAAGAATATTAAAGATAACAGAGTGGGGGTAGCCATTAGCATGGCAGTTTGTTTAATAATAACCGGCCCTCTGGCACCCAAAGGCTTAAGGAGAGGAATTAAAACCAGCTAAGGAACACTTATATTTAATCAACTTCTCTGTATCAATTTTCATATTATACATAATTAGACTATGTTTCAAGTCCTCACCTAGGAATATCGTCTCTAGCCTCTATTAAACAATTCTTTGCTTAATTTCCCTGTTTACTACCATATGTTATATTTTAACTTTTCCTTTTGACAACTCTGGATCTGTCATAATATTACCTTTAACTAATTCAACTGTTTTACTATAATTAATATCTTACTTAGTAATGTTTTACTCATTAACATGTAACCTTGGAATATGTGATTTTTATCTTATTATTGTCTAATTTTAATATTTTTTTTTATTTTAACCTACATATTATCTTGTTCGTATTCTACTTGATTTCATAACTTAATAAGAATTTCAAGTTAAAGGGTTTTTTGCTAAAGGTTTGACATTATTCTATTCAGTATCTTTTTTTCTAAATAATGTAATATATATTTATTCAGACTTGTTTATATATAACCATTCAACTCTATAATCTCAGTTGTCTTTTGCTAATTAAAATTTCTATCTTCATTTTTCCTTATATTTCATATCAATTATATCTCTTCATTTAGAATTAAATCCTTTGTATTGTTTTTGGGTGTTGCTTGGATAATTAATTAGTATCATATTTATTTAGCATGCTGTGTGTTGATCCGGCAAAAAGGCTGGGCTGACCAAGACAAAATATTGACAAAGGAAATAGGAAGTACGAGGGTGGGACGAAAGATGGAAGCAGGTGAGTCTTTGAGACTAGGAAAATGGTAATGAGGTGGAGGGAGTGTATAAGCGGGGGTGGGGGCTCTTAACCCATCTTCTTGAAAAGTGACAGCTGATTAAAAATGTTAATAAAAAACCCAAAAGCTGAGATATGTGAGGCCCCAGTGGCGCCACGGTGCCCGCGGGCATAGGGTTAAAGACCCCTGGCCTAGATACTCGAAAATCTGATTCTTTCTTGTGATTTTTATTATAAAGAGACATAAACAAATTTATTTTGAGTTTAAATAAAAAACTTAATAACAAATAATAAAATAATAAATAATAAATAGTTACCAATATAAAGCCTAAGGGGGCAGTTTAAGTACGTAAGCACCTTAGAGGGGGAAGGAGTTTCAGCTTTGCTTATTTTCGCTGACAAGGGGGGAGGGGTTAAATATGACCAAAATGTTGCATAATACTTGAACGCCCCCTAAAATGAAATAAAGAATTTAAAATACTTCCATGAATGTAAGAAATAATAAGAAAGGGGGCTAGGATGGTGATGGCAGTATGTCTTTAAGAGTGTAGAAATAAGGTATTTGTTAAAAACATAAGCCCTTTATCAAATATATGATTTTTATGGACTTAGAAAAAAACGGAACGAGATGATGCGGGGTAACAAAGCAGTCTGCCCTCTTCTTTGTTTTATCGAGCATTATGGCCTTACAGCTTGTTATACAAAAAAAGTACAAGATATATTTATTTTAGTAAACTAAGCAATAACAAACATTTACTTGAAACTTTTTTAATTTTACAAATGAATAGAAAGTTATGACAAATAATCAAAAATGTTATCACTCTTTATTGTTATCTTTTTAATAACTTGGTAATTATCGACTAATCAGAAACTTTTATACACTCATCTTAAAGATAATTTGAAAGAGCTTTAATTTAAAATAAAGAAATTGAAAAGTGAGCCAGTATTTTACAATATATACTGAAAAAACCATTTTGAAGCATCGCACAGAGGGGCGAAATCTTCAAAGTGTGGCCTTAAATATGAAGGCTTCCTTCGATTCATATGAAAATGGGTCTACAGAGGTTTTTGAGGTCACTGGTCACAAATCTCAAGTCAAAATTGAAAAAAAAAATATATATGTCTGATCCAATATGGCAGACGAGAAAGTAAAAGCACTATCAAATTTAATCGAAACTTGATATATGGGCGTTTTGCGATAGCTGTTTATGAATATGAAATAAACAAACAAGAAAAAAAAATGGTGTAATAAATATAGTGGACATGAAAGTAAAAAATTATCAAATTCAATCAAAACTTGATTCATTGGGAGTTTTGAAGTCGATGATTACAAATATGAAGTCAAAATTCCATAAACATAGAAAGTTAAAAATAAAATAGTCCCTAAATACATTATAATTGCTGTCAATAAACTTCTAGAGTTAAATCGCTCATCATCATTATCTTCAAAATCAGATCCGTCAGACTATCTGGATCATAATTTATTGGTACTGTTGTAGGTTGTATCAAGAGCTCTACTGCTTCAGAGTCTAGAGATCTTAATTTTCTCTGTGGAAATTTGCTCAAACATTAAATATAAGGATCAGATGTCACGAGGAACCTAATGTACTAACATTTGAATCCTTACGCGAAAAATTCTCACAAGCCCTTTTTATTATGGTCGCTCCTTTAGCGTCTTCAGACTATTTCCCCGATAGGTAATATTGACTCACAAATTATAAGTTCTCCATGAATTAAAATTTTATAGATTGAAGTGGGCATATAATACCACGGATACAATTTGATGAACTTTCTAGCTGAATATATATCATGCCCATCTGACAATACCTGCAGTATAACATGAGACTTATTTATCAATTTATTTTCGACTCCAGTCATTTAAGTAGATGCAATCGAATTTTTCAAAAAAATGTCGAGCTGTGTTTCCGACATTTGAGCTTTCGAATCCAGCTTTTGGTTGATCAACCACGAGGCTTAAATTTCTTACAGAAACCCTTCTGTATACTTTGTTTTTTTCGTTTCTGTCTACAACCACTTTTTCTTCTGTAGTACGTGATTGCCAATCTTGTATGATAAATGCAAGAATTTTTACTATTTTCATATTCCTCTGGAATAACATATATGATTCTCAGAATGTACATAAGGAATCAAAATACAATTCAGTTGACAGGTGAACGTGACACTACTAAACACTTTCCAAACTGCTCAGTGCACGCGTACTTGCTTATTAGGCTTTTAAAATTAGTACAAAAACCAGATTGGCACTTATTGGCAGCTAACTCTTTTTGATTTTGTTAGCTGTTAGTATTAACTATATGCCACAATAGTTTTTATGCCGGGAATCTATGGGAATTATAACTTTTCATGTTTGTTTAATATCGTTTACAGAATTGTTGTTGATTAAAAAAAAAAGAATGTCAGTTAATCAATATACCACATTAATGTACAAATTGTTAAATTCTACTTACTTTCAAGAGAATTTCCATTTTTTTTTTAATTGAAATTTGTCCACTATACACAGTTATGAGCCCCAATGAGAGCGACACTTCTCAGCACTATACCAACACAACCTGCGCGTCTTGATCGAAGGTCACTTTTGAACTGAGCTCACAGCACAGGTAGAAGTATCTGAGCCTGACCCTACCTGCCAATTAATGCCTGAACTATCGGCGTATCCAACCAAATGATTCAAAATCTCTAATTTGAAACTTCATTTTTGGACTTTTGTCCACGTTTTTGGGATTCCGCCCCACTATGCGTCGGCCATCTTGATGACATCATAGATCCTGCCCGCGGAGGAATTTTTTTGGCATCCATATCTGAAACTGCATATCTTAAGTCGGTATAGCCCTCTGCAAAATTTTATGCTTGTATCAAAAAGTGCAGTATCAGGCCAAACATCTTCCCTCAGATAATATGAACAATAAGATCAAGATCAGATTTAAAACAAGAAACTAATGAAACAAATAACACCTTGACACGGGAATCAAGCCCTGGCTTATTTAGGGGTTAGGCTCATGGGATAATACTTTCATTTTGATGCCTTGAAATTTGACTCTGGGAACAAAATAAACATGTTAATTTAGGTTAAAAACTAGAAGGACCACTTTGCATTGTGCTAGTGGAGAGTCTACTCTTTTTCTCCATGAAGATAAAAGTAGAACTATCGGAGAGTCTACTCCTCTTTCTCTCCATGATGAGAAAAGTAGAACTATTGGAAAGTCTACTCCTCTTTTTGTTCATGATGATAAAAATAGAACTATCGGATAGTCTACGTTTTTTCTCCATGAAGATAAAAGTAGAACTATCGGAGAGTCTACTCCTCTTTCTCTCCATGATGAGAAAAGTAGAACTATTGGAAAGTCTACTCCACTTTTTGTTCATGATGATAAAAATAGAACTATCGGATAGTCTACTCTTTTTCTCCATGATGATAAAAATAGAACTATCGGATAGTCTACGTTTTTTCTCCGTGATGATAAAAATAGAACTATCGGAGAGTCTACTCCTCTTTCTCTCCATGATGAGAAAAGTAGAACTATTGGAAAGTCTACTCCTCTTTTTGTTCATGATGATAAAAATAGAACTATCGGATAGTCTACTCTTTTTCTCCATGATGATAAAAATAGAACTATCGGATAGTCTACGTTTTTTCTCCATGATGATAAAAATAGAACTATCGGAGAGTCTACTCCTCTTTCTCTCCATGATGAGAAAAATAGAACTATTGGAAAGTCTACTCCTCTTTTTGTTCATGATGATAAAAATAGAACTATCGGATAGTCTACGTTTTTTCTCCATGATGATAAAAATAGAACTATCGGATAGTCTACTCTTTTTCTCCATGATGATAAAAGTAGAACTATCGGATAGTCTACTCTTTTTCTCCATGATGATAAAAATAGAACTATCGGATAGTCTACTCTTTTTCTCTATGAAGATAAAAGTAGAACTATCGGATAGTCTACTCTTTTTCTCCATGATGATAAAAATAGAACTATCGGATAGTCTACGTTTTTTCTCCATGATGATAAAAATAGAACTATCGGAGAGTCTACTCCTCTTTCTCTCCATGATGAGAAAAATAGAACTATTGGAAAGTCTACTCCTCTTTTTGTTCATGATGATAAAAATAGAACTATCGGATAGTCTACGTTTTTTCTCCATGAAGATAAAAGTAGAACTATCGGAGAGTCTACTCCTCTTTCTCTCCATGATGAGAAAAGTAGAACTATTGGAAAGTCTACTCCTCTTTTTGTTCATGATGATAAAAATAGAACTATCGGATAGTCTACTCTTTTTCTCCATGATGATAAAAATAGAACTATCGGATAGTCTACTCTTTTTCTCCATGATGATAAAAGTAGAACTATCGGATAGTCTACTCCTCTTTCTCTCCATGATGATAAAAGTAGAACTATCGGAGAGTCTACTCCTCTTTCTCTCCATGATGATAAAAGTAGAACTTTCGGAGAGTCTACTCTTTTTCTCCATGATGATAAAAGTAGAACTATCGGAGAGTCTACTCCTCTTTCTCTCCATGATGATAAAAGTAGAACTATCGGGGAGTCTACTCCTCTTTCTCTCCATGATGATAAAAGTAGAACTATCGGATAGTCTACTCCTCTTTCTCTCCATAATGATAAAAGTAGAAACTATCGGAGAGTCTACTCCTCTTTCTCTCCATGATGATAAAAGTAGAACTATCGGAGAGTCTACTCTTTTTCTCCATGATGATAAAAGTAGAACTATCGGATAGTCTACTCTTTTTCTCCATGATGATAAAAGTAGAACTATCGGAGAGTCTACTCCTCTTTCTCTCCATGATGATAAAAGTAGAACTATCGGAGAGTCTACTCTTTTTCTCCATGATGATAAAAGAAGAACTATCGGAGAGTCTACTCCTCTTTCTCTCCATGATGATAAAAGTAGAACTATCGGAGAGTCTACTCTTTTTCTCCATGATGATAAAGTAGAACTATCGGAGAGTCTACTCCTCTTTCTCTCCATGATGATAAAAGTAGAACTATCGGAGAGTCTACTCCTCTTCTCTCCATGATGATAAAAATAGAACTATCGAATAGTCTACTCCTCTTTCTCTCCATAATGATAAAAGTAGAACTATCGGAGAGTCTACTCCTCTTTCTCTCCATGATGATAAAAGTAGAACTATCGGAGAGTCTACTCCTCTTTCTCTCCATAATGAGAAAAGTAGAACTATCGGAGAGTCTACTCTTTTTCTCCATGATGAGAAAAATAGAAACTATCGGAGAGTCTACGTTTTTTCTCCATGATGATAAAAATAGAAGTATCGGAGAGTCTAATCCTCTTTCTCTCCATGATGAGAAAAGTAGAACTATTGGAGAGTCTACACACATCTGTGTGGAGGTAGAGTGGTAGACAATCTAGGAAAGTAACAATGAGTATCCCTATCAGGGATTCAAACTTCGACTGATTTATTACCGACTGATTTATTACCAGAAATTCAGATAAGAGATGGTTTGAATCCCACAAGTGTATATTGGGGTTAAAACTTGGTGGAAAAGATGATGAAATGTTTGTTAGTATCCTCAAAAACCAATATTTGAATTAAAAACTAAAGGGAAATGTTTATAATCCCTGGCCATTCATATCAAATATTAATTTGCAGCAAAGTGACCAAGTGTCTACCTTGTATTAGGACACTAACCATTTACTGTTTGGTTTTCTAGGTATGGGTATAAGTGATATGCTGCTGGTACCTAAAGTAATAAAAACTTTAGCAACTTGTAACATAGTACAGATAACATGCGGGCTCAACCATTGCTCGGCACTCACTAACAGTAAGTACAATATAGTTTTTAACTAAACATATAACTTAAAATTACTGTTCTAACAAATATTGGCTGCTTGGTTCGAGTCTTGGGTTTAACCATAAAGTGAAGATAATACATACACTATCTTATAATGTGGGGAACAACCTATAGTGTCAACATTCCATAGTGCTAACAGTCCATAGTGCTAATAGTCCATAGTTCTAACAGTCCATAGTGTCAACATTCCATAGTGCTAACAGTCCATAGTGCCGACAGTCCATAGTGCTAACAGTCCATAGTGCTAACAGTCCATAGTGCTAACAGTCCATAGTGCGACAGTCCATAGTGCGACAGTCCATAGTGCTAACAGTCCATAGTGTCAACAGTACATAGTGCTAATAGTCCATAGTGCTAACAGTCCATAGTGCTAACAGTCCATAGTGCTAATAGTCCATAGTGCTAATAGTCCATAGTGCTAACAGTCCATAGTGCTAACAGTCCATTTAGTTGCTAACAGTCCATAGTGCTAACAGTCCATAGTGCTAACAGTCCATAGTGTCAACAGTCCATAGTGCTAACAGTCCATAGTGCTAATAGTCCATAGTGCTAACAGTCCATAGTGCTACAGTCCATAGTGTCAACAGTCCATAGTGCTGACAGTCCATAGTGCTCAAAGTCCATAGTGCTAACAGTCCATAGTGCTAACAGTCCATAGTGCCAACAGTCCATAGTGCTAACAGTCCATAGTGCTAACAGTCCATAGTGCTAACAGTCCATAGTGCTAACAGTCCATAATGCTAACAGTCCATAGTGCTAACAGTCCATCACAGCCTAATGCTAACAGTCCGTAGTGCCGACAGTCCATAATGCTAACAGTCCATAATGCTAACAGTCCATAATGCTAACAGTCCATAGTGCTAACAGTCCATAGTGCTAACAGTCCATAATGCTAACAGTCCATAGTGCTAACAGTCCCATAGTTGCTAACAGTCGCATAGTGCTAACAGTCCATAGTGCTAACAGTCCATAGTGTCAACAGTCTAGACAGTCCATAGTGCAACAGTCCTAGTGCTGACAGTCCATAGTGCAACAGTCCATAGTGCTAACAGTCCATAGTGCTAACAGTCCATAGTGCTAACAGTCCTAGTGTCAACAGCCATAATGCTAACAGTCCTAGTGCAACAGTCCATAGTGCCACAGTCCATAGTGCAACAGTCCATAGTGCTAACAGTCCATAGTGCTAACAGTCCATAGTGCTAACAGTCCATAGTGCTAACAGTCCATAGTGCTAACAGTCCATATGCTAACAGTCCATAGTGCCACAGTCCATAGATGCTAACAGTCCATTGCTAATAGTCCATGTGCTACAGTCCATAGTGCTGACAGTCCTAGTGCCGACAGTCCATAATGCTAACAGTCCATAATGCTAACAGTCCTAGTGCGACAGTCCATAGTGCTAACAGTCCATAGTGCTAATCAGTCCGTAGTGTCAACAGCCATAATGCTAACAGTCCCTAGTGCGACAGTCCATATGCTAACAGTCCATAATGTCAACAGTCCATAATGCTAATCAGTCCATAGTGCTAAAGTCCATAATGCTAACAGTCCATAGTGCTAACAGCCATAGTGCTAACAGTCCATAGTGCTAACAGTCCATAGGCAACAGTCCATAGTGCAACAGTCCGTAGTGTCAACAGCCCATATGCTAACAGTCCGTAGTGCCAGACAGTCCATATGCTAACAGTCCATAATGCAACAGTCCATATGCTAACAGTCCATAATGCAACAGTCCATAGTGCTAACAGTCCATAGTGCTAACAGTCCATAATGCTAACATCCTAGTGCACATCAGTGTCAACAGCCATAATGCTAACAGTCCGTAGTGCGAATCCATAATGCTAACAGTCCATATGCTAACAGTCCATAGTGCTAACAGTCCATAAGTGCTAACAGTCCATAGTGCTAACAGTCCGTAGTGCAACAGCCATAATGCTAACAGTCCTAGTGTCGACAGTCCATAATGTCGAACAGTCCATATGCTGACAGTCCATAGTGCTAACAGTCCATAGTGCTAACAGTCCAGAGTGCTAACAGTCCATAATGCTAACAGTCCATAGTGCTAACAGTCCCATAGTGCACAGCCACATCACATAGTGCTAACAGTCCATATGCTGACAGTCCATAGTGTCAACAGTCCATAGTGCTAACAGTCCATATGCTAATAGTCCATAGTGCTGACAGTCCATAGTGCTAACAGTCCTAGTGCAACAGCCCATAATGCTAACAGTCCTAGTGCCGACAGTCCATAATGCAACAGTCCATATGCTAACAGTCCATAATGCTAACAGTCCATAAGTGCCAACAGTCATAATGCTAACAGTCCATAGTGCTAACAGTCCATAGTGCTAACAGTCCATAATGCTAACCAGTCCATAATGCTAACAGTCCGTAGTGCCTGAACAGTCCATAGTGTAACAGCCATATTAAGCATGTGCTAACAGTCCATAGTGCCGACAGTACATAATGCTAACAGTCCATAATGCTAACAGTCCTAGTGCACAGTCCATAGTGCTAACAGTCCATATGCTCAACAGTCCATAGTCAACAGTCCATAGTGTCAACAGTCCATAGTGCCACAGTCCATAGTGCTAACAGTCCATAGTGCAACAGTCCATAGTGCTAACAGTCCATAGTGCCACAGTCCATATGCTACAGTCCATATGCTAACAGTCCATAGTGCCACAGTCCATATGCTAACAGTCCATAGTGCTACAGTCCATAGTGCTAACAGTCCATAGTGCTACAGTCCATAGTGCTAACAGTCCATAATGCAACAGTCCATAATGCTAAACAGTCCTAGTGCCAACAGTCCATAATGCTAACAGCCCATATGCTAACAGTCCTAGTGCCGACAGTGCATATGCAACAGTCCATAATGCAACAGTCCTAGTGCTAACAGTCCATAGTGCTAACAGTCCATAGTGC
Organism: Timema cristinae; assembly: GCA_039000515.1. NCBI lineage: Eukaryota > Metazoa > Arthropoda > Insecta > Phasmatodea > Timematidae > Timema > Timema cristinae. The sequence continues at coordinate 44,897,607 of JBCFYV010001001.1, forward strand.
TGACAGTCCATAGTGCTAACAGTCCATAGTGCCGACAGTCCATAGTGCAACAGTCCATAGTGCAACAGTCCATAGTGCTAACAGCCATAGTGCTAACAGTCCCATAGTGCCGACAGTCCTAGTGCTAACAGTCCATAGAATGTCGTGCTAAAGTCCATAGTGCTAACAGCCGTAGTGGTAACAGTCCATAGTGCTAACAGTCCCTAGTGCTAACAGTCCATTAAGCTAACAGCCATAGTGCTAACAGTCGTAATGCTAACTCCATAGTGCTAACAGTCCATAGTGCTAACAGTCCATAGTGCAACAGTCCATAGTGCACAGTCCATAGTGCTAACAGTCCATATGCTAACAGTCCATAGTGCCGACAGTACATAGTGCTCAACAGTCCATAGTGCTAACAGTCCATAGTGCTAACAGTCCATAGTGCCGACAGTCCTAGTGCTACAGTCCATATGCGACATCCATATGCTAACAGTCCATAATGCTAACAGTCCATAGTGCTGAACAGTCCATAGTGCTAACAGTCCATAGTGCTAACAGTCCATAGTGCTAACAGTCCATATGCTAACAGCCATAGTGCTAACAGTTCCATGTCAAGTCAATGTCTACAGTCCATAGTGCTAACCATGTCCATAGTCTATCACAGTCCGTAGTGCTAACAGTCCATATGCTAACAGTCCATAGTGCTAACAGCCTATACTACAAACTGTTGCAATCCAATGAGTTTGATTTCTATGTGCACTATCACGGTCTTTTGGACTTTTAGGTATCTAAAGTGGCGTTACCACTTCTTTGGTTTCATATGACAGCTAGCAGTAATGCCAACATGGTCTGAAAGTTACTTTTATCAACATATTGGGAAATAATCATTATTTGCTAAGTATTACTCACTAAGTATTAATCACTTTTAACAATACTTGCCCTAGGATTACAGTATAATTTTATTTTCCATAATCAAATTTAAGAAAAAAGTCTAGTAAATTCATTCTAGATTTTCTTTTAACTCTTGTGCCAAATACAGGTTAAATAGAGCGTGAAATTTTACATTTAATGGTATTATATTCAGTTATTAATATTTTCTTAACTGGCCTCCCATATCTTTAGCATAAATAAATGGTTTGTGATATTAAAGAAGAAAAAACATACATAATGTTTGTGAAATAATATAAAGTTTAAATTTTGTAAACATGAGTATTAATACCATTCGCCGCCAACAAGGTCCTATTTTTTGTACGTCACCAACTGGCAGCGTAGCTTCTATTCAGTGACCATATTTGTTCACAGCATATAAGGCCACTTTTAACGTTCTCTTGCTTTTAATAATTAATTTGAATTAAACAGCAAAATAAATCTTCATAACTAAACAACCAACCAAACGGTTACTCTCATAACCAAAATCAAACCATTTTAAATATACATTATAACAGTGAATTATCATATAGAATGCATTTAATAAAACCACGTTCATGTGGAAGTGAACAAAATATTATATAGTTGAGTATTTAGGGATGTCTATGTCATTGTTAATAATAGTGTTTTTTTTAAATATTAATTCAGCTACTTATTAATCTGTGTGTTCTTTTATGAATACTAGTTTGGTGTGTGAGCATGCTATCTTTGGAAAATAAACTGTTTTTTTAAGTGATCTTAGAATAATTATTTATTTAATATAACATTAAAGCATGTGATAAAAAAAAATAGCGAGTGTTTCTCAGTGATCGAAATATGTTATTCAAAATTTGAGTGTATCAAGACTATTGTGCCGAGTGACTCGTCACTTAATCCTTTGGGACCGCGCGCAGCGCGGTTTGCCCGTTCCCCCTCCCCCTTTTTGCCGTGCACGGTTGGCTGCGCACGGCGTCTTCGCTCCTCGCTCGTCTGGTTGCGTGGCTCATTCTACCAGGACTTGGTTTTTGGACTCATGTCAATACGGGTCTCGGTTCCGGGCGTGAGCAGAGCTGGATCGGGGATATCAATACCATCATGCGTGGGATTGGAGATGGGGTTCTTTTCTATATACTGTTGTGTAACCGAACCGGCCAAGGGGGGACACACAATCAAAGTCCTGAATAAAGACTGGTGTGACAACATCCTGAGTAAACTTTCTTCGTACAACACCTATACAACAACTTGTCATATCATGCCCTAACTCTGGTGCGCGAACCCCTAACATCGACACCGGTGACCACGGGGGCGGACACATTGTCTCCCACAGCATTGGAAGGGTCCACGACAGGTGGAGGGCACACTATTAAATACATCTTTTAACCCCAATATTGTGTTGTGTCCCTCTAGGCTAAACCTCAAGTTTTAGGATGTTTATAGTATTCCAAAAAAATCTGTGAAATGTAATAAAAAATACTTAATAGTCTTTCTCCAGTGTTGATTAAATAAATACCAGGCTAAGACTTCAAGTTATAAGTTATTGTAGTTTTATTAGAGACTTTGTTATAACTGTTTAAGAATAGTGAATCTAATCCCGCACTGCGACGTTGGCAAGTTTGTTTGTTTATTAATTGTCTTTTACAAATTCATTAATATAACTGTAATTTATCAAGATTTTAGTACAACATAATTCTCAAATTTTCTTCATGGTTCTTTAATTTCATTTTACGCTGTTCACGATTATAGTATTTTTATACCGAAACATGCTGGAAGAATATAAATATATTTTAGACTTGTCGTCAACCTGTTTTTTAATTCAATGTTATATCAATTTATTGAAAATTTTTATATATGATATTTTGTTGCTCATTAAAAGCAAAATATAATCAATATTTTTAATATTAAAAGTTACTTAATTCATCTACCAATTTTAAAATTATCTAATTCATTAAATTGAAAACCTATATATTTTGTTATAGCTACTCCTGAGTTTTCTATCAAAGTCTTAACTTTAATTATTACCACTCCTTATTTTAAACTACTTTAGAATGTTTTCTAAAATGTTGTAATAGTGTTAAAAAGGTTTATGACAGTGGATTTTTTCTATGTGTAATACTACACATTCAGATTTTTCACATTTATAATGTTACTAATAATACTATTAACAAATAATTATTTGTAAAATAAAAATAAATTATTAAAAATTATTATTTTGTAATAATAAAAACTAATATGGGATTAAATGCTACATTTAAAAAAAATTATAATATTGTGGGAAAAATTAATCATTAATACCAGGCCTAACATCAACATATCAAGGTCAACAATAAATAAAAAAAATAAAAAATAAAACAATCATATATGTTTCTTGTATAGAAATTATATTTTGACTATCAGAAGTGACAGCTGCTAAACACATGTTTTTGCAGATCATATGGTTCGGCGTAGGGATACATAATTTGCTCTAGTAACTTTTCAAAGCTGTCAGCTGTGAGCTGTCAGTCAGCACCAAAGAAGCCATGGGGCTACTCTATGTACTTAATGTTCTTTCTTTTAAATCTTTTTTTTTTCTTTCTGTCGATGTTAATTTGTGTATTCATGTATAAGACGTTGTTTTTAGTGTTTTACTTATTGGCTTTAATCTTTTGAAGTTGAGATTTCTTAAGGCATCTTGGATTCCTTAAAATCTCCTCTAGATTGAAATTAAAGATTTTTAAGTCGGTAGAAGAGATTGTGAATTTAACGGAGGAGAGGAAGCTGGATGTGCTTGGTGTTAGTGAAACAAAGTGGAGAGGGAGTAGAGTGATAAAATTAAGAAAAGTACATATATTACATTGGATGGGGAATGGTGAAAGGAGGAGAAATGGGGTTGGATTTGTAGTGAGGAAAGGCTGGGAAGTAAAGATGTAGAGTACGTGACATAATAATGAAAATGGTTATCATGGAGAAAGGAAAGCAGTTTAAAGTACTGCAGGCTGCTTCAAGCTGGATAAAATTTTGACGAGAAAGAAAAATTTGGAGAAGAACTGAAAAAACACCTGGGTAATGAAAGGAAAGTGGTGATGGGGGACTTAAATGCCTAAGTCGGTAAGGAAATAATAAATTTTGAAGAGGTACTAGGAGCTAATGTATGTGGAGAAAGAAATGAAGAAGGAAAGAAACTCCTGGAATTGTGCTCAAAAAATGTACTGAAGTTTGGAAAAAGTTGGTATAAGAAGAGCAGGGATAATCATAAGATAACATGCTATAGCTGGATTAGGGGGAAAAAATCCCTAATTGACTATTTTCTATTATATAGAGAATCAAAGTCGTGCACAATGAACATTAAAGTTCTGCCAAGCGTGTCTTTGGACAGGAACCATAGAATATTAGTCGCCAACATGAAAGGTTGGAGGAGGGGGTGACAGATAGTGAAGCAGGAAAAGAGGATAAGGACATGGAAGCTCAACCAAGTGGAGGAGAGAATTAGTTTTCAAGCAAGAGTAAGTGGAGCCCTACCAAAGGACGACATAAAAGGAGGAGAACACGAGTGGCAAAGGTTCAAAAAGTGAATGGTGGAAGCGGCAGAAGAGATGTGTGTGGAAGAATAGTGGAAAGAGAAGATGGAACGAGACTTCACGGTGGAACGAAAAGGTAAAGGAAGCAGTGAATGCCAAGAACAAAACATTTAGAGAATGATTTACAAAAATAACAAGAGGGAAAAAAGATAAGTATAGGTAGAAAAAGAGAAAGGCAAAGAAGATAGTAAATGAAGGGAGAAACACATGAATGGAAGAGTGGATGATGGATGAAAAAGGAAGAGTAATATAGAGGGATGAGGAGATAAAGAAGCTGTGGAAATCATATTGGAAAAGATTTTTGAGCCCCTAGGGGAAGATTGGTACAAAAGGAAGAATTAGAGACGGAATGGTACAGAGAGATGGAGGAGGAAGTGGTGGACCTAGCTTGGAAGGAAGTAAAAGAGGCCTTTAAAAGGTTTAGGAAGGGAAAGGCACCAGGAGTGGATGAACTCACGGTGGAAATGCTAATGGCAGCAGGAGAAATGGGTCTACACTGGTGGTATAAAGTAGCAAGGGCAGTGTGGAGGGAGAAGAAAGTGCCAGAGGATTGGACAAAAAGTATTATATTACCAATATTCAAGAAAGGGAATAGGAAGAGGTGTGAAAATTATAGAGGCATAACACTGATGTATCATTGCACAAAAATGTACAAAGAGATTCTGGAAATCATAATGAGGAAATGTGTTAAGGGAAGATGAAGAGAGGAGACACATGGGTTCAGAGAGAATAGGACAACAATAGAATTAATATTTGGATTTATACAGTTGATGGAAACGATCTGGTATGGTCATTTATGGATGTAGAAAAAGCTTATGATAGTGTGGATGGAAAGAAAGTATGAAAAGTGCTGGAGGAGGCTGGAGTACAAAGATTATTGGCTAGGAGAGTAAGGAATGTGTATTATAATGTGAGTTGTGTAAAGACAGAGAGAGGGTTGGCAGAGTGGTTCCAATTTAAAAATGGAGTCAAGCAGGGAAGTGCCTTCTCACCATTAGTATTTGTATTGGTGAGGGAAATTATAATTACTATAGTGGCAAGGAAACCAGGTGAGGAAAAAATGAAAGCAGTGATGTTTGCAGATGACTTGATGGTATGGGTGGAAAAGGAACAGGAAGTGCAGGAATAGAATGAGGAGGTGTAAAAGTGTGGAATAAAATTTAGTATGGAGAAAAGTGAAGTGTTGGGGATGACAAGGTAGAGAACAAGAACAAGAAAGGTGATGGAACTGGATGGAGTAGATATGAAATAACAAAGAGTGTGAAGTATCTGGGTAGTGGGATTGAGGCAAAAGGGGCAACAGAGAAGGTCTAGTGAGACGAAGCTAGCAGGGAGAGGTTTTCTACAGGTGTGTAAGAGACCTACTATGGGAAGAGAAGTGCCCTTGAAGTGTAAGGAAGTGCTGTATGGAGCATACTTCATACCCATAGTGAGGCATGCGGCAGAAACTTGGACTTGGATAAAAGAGAAACAAGGAAAGTGGAGGCCGTGAAAATGAAGTTTTTGAGGAGTATCACCAGAATAGATAGGATTAGGAATGAAGATGTATGGCTTAGAGTTGGGCTACATGAGATGGTATGGACACATAATGAGGATGGAAGGGGATAGGATGCCAAGAAGATTGATGGATATGAAGTATGTAGGGAAGAGACCACAAGGGAATAATGGGAGGAACAGATAGCAGCAAGTGTGCAAGTGAGAGGAGGAGAGTGCAGGAGGAAGATGGAGACATTTTACTTAACAGACCTGTTCACAGGCTGGAAACAGTTCATGATTATGATGAAGTTGATGGAAGATTATGTATCTAATATTATGTTTACTGCCCAACAACTCGCAGTATGCCCCATATAAGATATATTTCTTGCAGTTGCTATATTGAATTACCTGCCTAGTTCTTTTGACTCAATGGTTATGATGTTAAATTGTGTTTTGATACTGTTTTCTTTTCTAAAGCAAATAAAAAAAATTCTGACTTTGCACACTAGGGCAGGGTTATTGTGATATATCACAGCCTGCGTTGAATCCATGTTCATATTATTTCACGATTTATGATTTTTCTGGAATATATTCACAAGATGATTATTTTGTTAACACTCATAACATCGGATTACTAAATAAACTTATGTTTTCAATTTACTGTTGGGAATAAGCATTTGAAAGATTTTTTGTATAGCTTATATTCTCAAACACATATATAACAAATATATATATATATATTTATATATAAGCATGAAATGGTATAGTAGTTAGTGTATACCTGGTGTTGTATTGTATTGTTATGTGTTTCCAGGTGGTGTCTTATACTCGTGGGGCTGCAATAAGCATGGCCAGCTTGGCCTCGGCACCAAAGCTACTATAGAGCTGAAACCTAAACCAATCAAATCACTGGCTGGCATTCCTATAGCTTTCATTGCTTCTGGAGGAAATCACACTTTCGCAGTATCCAGATCAGGTACATCATTTGTCATTAGTAATATTTTAGAAGTCGAACTGAGACCTTGATAACATGTGATGAATGTGTAAATTTGAGATCATCCTAATGTACATATTCAGATTTACAATAAAACAATGGACATAGTCTAAAAAATTCTGAGGATAGTACTTTGCTGTTACATCTAGGCAAGTTATGATGATTTAAAAACTATTCAAATTTTTAATCAAGGAACTTAATATTTAAATTATAGTTTATAAGATTTAATTTGGCTATAGGTTCTTATAAAATTATGGATAAAATTTATATCTATTGTTCCTCATTTGCTGTTGAATTTGACACAATTTTCTAGCTCTTAGGTTAATGTTAATATTCTGAATGGGGTGTAAATATCACCAAAACTAGGTGTTTTCTAGTGGTTGGATGGTTAACTCATAATCAGCAAAGAAAAAAGGGATTAAATATCTTAAAAGCATTTTGTTCTTAGCTTCAAAATATTTGTTCAGTACCTCATTACTGGAGGTAACGCCGGGCATGCTGGTGTTGTGCGCTCCTTAGTGGTTGTTGTCGGAATCTATTCCCGCCAAGATGTGTTTGTGTACATCTCTCGTAATTCCTCTAAGAGTTGTGTACTAATATGTTATTCTCTCCCGGTTAACTGGCATTTCTTAGGCAACCCGTCGTGTGAAGTCTTGTTTGTGTGCAACTGGTTACACACGAGATTCTCGGTAGAGGTCAAAGGTTTGACTCTGTCTTGTGACTAGTTACTGGGTCCTTGAACAGAAAGGTCATGTTATCCTCTCGTCTGACCAGGGGTATGCCATCAGGTGACATATGGCCATTACAGACCTTATGGAGCATGCAGTTGCCAGATATTACTCACTTAGAACAGATTTTATATTAGAAACTTATCAAGATATACACATTTTGGACACTTTATGGCAATATATTTAAAGTTTGGGTTATATCAATAGTTGTGTATTATTGAGTCTATTATTATTATTATTTATTAATATACTAAACCAGCCTTTAATACACACTGCACAAAAATGAGCTGCGATGTGTAGGTTGGGGAGTATGTTTAACCAGATAAATTTTTTCATAAGTCAGTTAAAACAAATTGTTTTCCCCTTCTCTATAGATTTATATGTGTGTGCACTTTCTTTAAAAAAAAATCTAACTCCCACACCTTATTATTGATCATAATATAGTATTATATTATTTTAGTTTTACATTTGATGACAATTACTATATTGGAAAAATCTATTTAGGTCTGCACCTAATTGGTGATCAAAACACAACTCTAATATCTCCCAACTGGTAGACAGACCTCTTAAGTATGTTTCAAACAGCTGTGGAGGACATTGGTTAACATTTCTGACTGTTATCAGTAGAAAGATTCATTGAGGCTGACCAGCTGAGATATAGTTACATCTGGTTCTACCTATGATGCCTGTGTTTTGGTTATCATCAACTTACAAGTACTAATTTAAATAAAAAATATGCCTTAACCATGAAAAAAGTTGTTAAGAGTAAGGCTATCAGTATTTACCGGGAACTGAACAACTCGATTGTTAAAATAAACAACAGTAAACCCTGGCTGTATCACACAAACTAACCTAATACTAAAAAAAACACAACATTCAGTCTCCCATCTGACAATTTACCAATAATAAATATATGACCATATCAGTAATTGAACCCGGACCCCTAACACAACTGTGGGCTGCTGGTTTCTTCCTGTGAAAATATATTATGGTATAATAAATTGTTATTTCACTTAACATTGATTTTTAAATATTTCACGCTGTCTTGGAAATTACAACAAGTCCAGCCTATAACTTTTCAAACAGAGAGGTATAATGTTTTCTTAACGAATGTAAAACTGACCAAATGTTTTACTTTTGCCAATATTATCAATTTATATGTGAATGTGGTAAACTGGTCTCTTAGGTTTCCAATGTCTCAACTGCCTTATAGTGCTAGTGCTAGTGGCGTGCTCTTCAAGCCCGGACAGAGTGCAATTCATATTTCCCACTCTGCAACTCTCCAAGATACAATTGCCCTGTAGTTTTTTTATTTTCAAAAACAAATTTGAACTATTTCTATAGTTTCCTTCTCATAATTCAACCATGTAAATAAAAAATAAAACTATTTCCAACACAACAACATTTTCATGTTTTACTTTAAATATTTATAACATAATACTTTTTAATTTGATTTAAGCCTCGTATAAAAGATATCCATTCTGGACTTTTCAGGCTTTGTCCATTACTCTTACTACAAATGCCATAGAATTGCTGGCTTTACCACTTAATTTGAACAAGACTTATGACTTGATTTATTTAGAAACTTGTGAGAATAAGACACAATTGTAACCACACAGCCTAAACTGGAAGGCGTGTTTATTTAATATTATATGTTATTACTTATGAGCTGCGAATGACAAAACGAGCGTTGCGGGTTGTTTTGATTAGCCTTAAACAAATAGAATAGAGGAGCTGACCACATAAACATTGTCAGCATTCCTTAGTCAGAAACCAGGTCAAGGGCCAGGATAAAATGTAGTGGATTCAGTCATCATGGCTGACTAATCAACTTCGAAGTCTGGGGGTCGCTCTGCCCAATTTGAGACTACACGGGCTAGGATGCCGGCTCATCAGTATTTGTGGTAGAGGGCTACCACTCTAGCCCAGGGTACCGGGGTTCGGTAACCGTGTAGGGAGCACCTAGGAGTTGGTTATGCCTAGAAACCCCTTGTTGAATATTATTCATGTCCTTTCATCCTTATATCACTATTAACATCAATCCTGAACCCACACAAATATACACAATCACTTCCCCCTATCTGTGGCCTTAGCACATCCTGACAGAGAATAGAGAGGAGGGGGGGACACAATATTAAAACACATTCATAATTGGTTTTGTTTCTTAAGGTTCAAATTGTTAAATAAAATTAATAATATTCTAAGATTGAAAAATGACACCTGGACACAAGAATCAAACCCGGGACCTTTGGCTTAGTGTGCCAATGCTCCAGGAATCATCATGTGCCCAGGGTCATTCTTCACTCATATTTTAAGGCAGAGTCTATGATGGACATGTAATTTTTCAGAATATGATATCTAGATGGAGAATTCCTCACTAAATCATAAATACAAGCTTAGACTATTTGATTCTTAAAATTATTCATATTAAAAAAATGTGTTTTTATCCATCTGTAGTTTTTTAAGGCTCTATACTGTAAATTAGATTATCTATAATTTGGTCCATATTGGGCATGTTACAGGTGCTGTGTTTGGCTGGGGGAAGAATGAGTTTGGTCAGCTTGGTTTGGGGGATGGTCAAGATAGAATATACCCCTGCCAACTGAAGACACTGCGGACCATACAAGTAAAGTACATATCATTGGGGAAGATTTCTCTGTTTTTCTCACAAAGGCAAGTTGATGTCGTACAGTCCACTACCACTAGACAGGTTATTTTATGCTGAACTCACTACTATTTGAATTAGTATTGATTGAAAAATATGTATGGAATAAAGTGCATTGAGCAAAATCAATTGGTAATAAATAAAATGATAGAGCACAAATAAAAGTAAAAACACTAACACATATTTACACACATTTGTGCTCTACCATTTTCCTAATATTCTATCATTTTATTTATTATTGATTAAAAAAGAAATTAGGGCTTAAGTCCATATAGCAGTAGCACACTCCAGGATCAACTTTTCTTACACTCTCCAATGAAAACATGGCCATTTTGATCGGATTATTTCCCTAAGTTTTGTTCTTTTGTCAGTCAGAACCTTGTTGTAAATCTTTGAGTCAACTTTAGCACATGTTAACCAAACTTCCTCCTCACACCTCTTTTACCAATTCATACGAAAACTCCTCCTCCTCCTCGGCTTTATTCAAGAGAGTAATTACCAGGACTGGGCCGATCATTTGTTGCTGATCTTGCTCATCACCAATGACGACCATTTTCTTTATTTTCCTTACAATATTACATATTATACAAAACAACAAATATACATTTGGAAATATAGGCCCCCTTACACAATTTTTGTTGGTTAAATTCTTAGAAAAATATAAATAAATATAATAAAAAACTTAAATATTGTAGCAATTGTTTGAAAAAAAATGGGCGGGCCACCATAAGGTAGGTTAGTCATTAGAGCACTTTGATATAAATATAAAACGCTCACCTACAACCATAAATTATAATAATTATTTCAAAGCTAGCACAAATGTTTAAAAATAAAGTGGCCCAATCGCTAAATAATTTTATAATAAAGGAAATTGATAAAACGAAAGAAAAAGGAAAAATAAATTACTAAGAGTAAGAATCAAATATCCAAAGCTATTATTTATGCTTTTAGTGAGGACTACTCCATCTAGATATCAGAATACTAAGAGTAAATTTGGTGAAGAAAACCCACCTAAGGAAAGAGGAAAAATGTGTTTGATAAAGGAAACAATGCTCTTTGTGTTAAAATGTGTGTGCAACTATTTCTACTATAGAAGACAGAAGAAAGGAAGAAGATATCTCCTTTGTGCATTGGATTCTTCCCACATCTTTCCTCTTTCCCTAGGTGGGCTTTCTTCATCAAATTTATTCTTAGTAGTTTATTTTTCCTTTTTCTTTAGTTTTATCAATCTCCTTTATTATAAAAAACTAGCACAAAGTTATTCAAAGGCTAAGATTCTGTTAATTTGTTTTCATCTTTTCCATTAAGAGTAGCTAACAATTACTTTTATTATTTATATTTTAAATAATATACTCTAACCAAACAATAGTGTTGATTACAAAATAGGTATTTAAAAGTAATTAAATATAGTGATCAGATAATATTTGATAAAATAAGTAATAAAGGTGAGGAATTATCTGAGCAGCCCAGTAGTCATGAACATTGTTGATTTTATTTCTGATACAGCTACCCCTTAAATTTGACCTCTCATTCTTATACACTTTCTCCATTTCCAATCTGCAGCACACAAAATTTTGACCCTGAAATCTACCCTCTAGTAATATTTCTCTCACTCACTGATCAATAAACAACCCTCACCACTGCCGACAGACAAGACCATAGCTTCCTGGTCAGTACCTACCTGACTTCTAGCCTACACGCTTCAAAAGATCGGCATAAATAATTGGGTTCAAAATACCGATCATCAGCTTAACCGATTGTGCCATAATCAGCTGATCATTAGCCCATCCCTAGTCATTACCTATGCCTGGCATTTGGTACTCCCCAAAATTTCAAACTCTCTCCTCTTTATGTTTTGACCGATTTGATGTGTTTCACACACAATACCCGCAGTCCCATGATACAGTAACGTTACACAACTCGCATCATTCATATTGTGTATTTAACTATTTATTAACATATTCGGAGAAACATTCTTAGCGCCGTCTAGCATGAGCTGGATGTTTTGGTGTTCAGCACATCCTGCTTTCCAGAACACACCAATTTGGTCGTAGTTCAACAAACTTTGAAAGCGTTACTTTCATACCTCGCTTTTCTACACAGAAGCTCTGATACGGGTCTTTAAGGATGCATAATATTAATCTTTTTTTGTTTGGAATCCCTTTCCCCATCCTTAATCCTGCAGGAAGCACAGGGCACATCCTACTGTTTTGTAAATAATAGGGAAGCTAGAAGGAAACATAATGGTCCATTTCATTTAGAAACATTGAACAAAAGGGAAGATAAAAGAAAATATGGGCTTGGGCCCTTTAAATTCCCATTTCATCTAATTTTCATTTGAATATTTTTGTTCTTTATCAAAATTTTCCCATACATTTAAGACCTATTGTCAAGGTATTGTGTTCAAAGATTACTCAAATTTGATGTTTTATGTATATTGTGCTATAAATCAGACAAGCTAACAATGACCCCCAGTGCTACCTGGGTAATTGATAATGTGAAACAAAGGTGACCAAGGTTGCTGGTTGCAGGATGGGGGAGTATTCACATGTGGCGCTGGGATGTTTGGTCAGTTGGGACATGGCTCCACTTCTAATGAGTTCTTGCCAAGGAAAATTCAAGAACTGATGGGCAGCACGGTCACACAGGTCTCGTGTGGAAGGTAAACCTTGCTTGATCTCACCATGCCATCTAGATAGTTACTTACACCTTAATTTATATTGAGAAAATAACACATGTTTGACTGTGTAGTTCATATTTAAACTTAACTTGACTTATATTTTATTGATACAAACAAAGAAAAATATGTGTTCAAGTAACTGTACTGAATTGACGTTGAAAGGAAGTTAAAAACATAACAAAAGATGGTAGGATGAAATGTTCATTCAATAAATTTCAAATAGAAAATTCCAACATGGATATTGAGCCAAATATACCAATATTTTGCTTAAATAGTGATCTTGGGGGTGACAAAACTACCATAATGTTCAATTTTCACAAATTATGTCAAGGACAGTCATTTTAGAAGAAAACAAATGTTGATAGTGATTGTGAATACAATATCCTTTTATTAAATCCATATCTTCATTCTTTGTATGTGAATGTTCCACTTCAGTTACAAATTGCTGTGTACACAGAGTAAGTCTCGTCTACATGCCCTGTGTCTGTATGTTCCAAAGGTGGCATCATCTTAAATTGATCAACTTTCCTACAAACTCTTCTCAGCAATGATTCAAGGACACCCCGACCCAGACACCAAACTTCTCCCTTGCTCACACATTACAACCACTGCATTGTTTCACCACAGAAACACACAGCAAATGAATAGTCACACTTTTCATGCAAACCTTGTCCCTCAACATGACTGTGTTACTTGTGTTTTCATGCAAACCTTGTCCCTGAACATGACTGTGTTACTTGTGTTTTCATGCAAACCTTGTCCCTGAACATTACTGTGTTACTTGTGTTTTCATCAAACCTTGTCCCTGAACATGACTGTGTTACTTGTGTTTTCATCAAACCTTGTCCCTGAACATGACTGTGTTACTTGTGTTTTCATCAAACCTTGTCCCTGAACATGACTGTGCTACTTGTGTTTTCATGCAAACCTTGTCCCTGAACATGACTGTGTTACTTGTGTTTTCATGCAAACCTTGTCCCTGAACATGACTGTGTTACTTGTGTTTTCATGCAAACCTTGTCCCTGAACATGACTGTGTTACTTGTGTTTTCATCAAACCTTGTCCCTGAACATGACTGTGTTACTTGTGTTTTCATCAAACCTTGTCCCTGAACATGACTGTGCTACTTGTGTTTTCATGCAAACCTTGTCCCTGAACATGACTGTGTTACTTGTGTTTTCATGCAAACCTTGTCCCTGAACATGACTGTGTTACTTGTGTTTTCATCAAACCTTGTCCCTGAACATGACTGTGTTACTTGTGTTTTCATGCAAACCTTGTCCCTGAACATGACTGTGTTACTTGTGTTTTCATCAAACCTTGTCCCTGAACATGACTGTGTTACTTGTGTTTTCATTAATATTTTCATACAATAATGCTTTACTGGCCATTGATTAAAAGACTAAAGTTTCACAACCACACTCTTCATTTATTAATTCAAATGCACACTCTTTAAAACATTTTGCAATGTATCCAATCTGTGCCGACACACCTTGCCTACGTTAATTGCTTTTCAAAACAACTCCCACACTGTATCTCCTCCCTAAAATCCACAAAGAAAGAAGACCTCCGCCTGGCCGTCCGATTGTATCTGGTTTTGGCTCCCCAACTGAGAGAATTTCATCTCTGTTTGATTCACACCTACAACCCTTTGTAAAACAACTCCCCTCATTCATACAGGATACAAACCATTTCTTAGACAAAATTCACAAAATCAAAAATCTTCCATCGAACAGTTTTCTGGTCACTATTGATGTCACAGCACTCTACACTAACATCCCTCATGTGCATGGAATGTCAGCAATGGAGCATTACTTAGACCGCAGACCTCCTGGTTCCAAACCTACCACTTCTTTTCTGGTGGAGCTGGCTAGGATGATCCTTCAATTTAACAACTTCCGTTTTCTAGACAAACACTACCTACAGATTAAGGGCACAGCTATGGGTACACGCATGGCTCCTTCATATGCAAATCTTTACATGGGACTACTAGAAGAACGCTTTCTACATTCTCAGCCCATCAAACCATATCTATGGCTTCGCTACATCGACGACATTTTCATGATCTGGCCTCACTCCGAAGAATCCTTGGACGTCTTTCTAGATAATCTCAACAATTGCAGCCCCTAAACTTCACCCACAATAAATCACATCATAGTCTTACCTTCCTTGATGTAAATCTGTTCCTTGAAAATAACCAAATTCGTACCACTGTACATATAAAACCCACCAATCACCAACAATACCTCCACTACCATAGCAGCCATCCTTCATACACACCATTCAGCCTTGCCACACGAGCCAAACAGATATGTTCAGAACCCGACGATTTAACTGAATATTGCAAACAACTCTCCACAGTTTTCCAAAGTAGAGGTTACCCCAAGCCTCTAAGAGACAACCAAATCTCCAGAGCACTCTCCAGGGATGACCACGACCCTCCAAAAAAAGTTGAGGACATCCCTCTCACAACCCAATACCATCCTTGTCTACAACGTATCAACACCATCCTTAAATGTGGTTACAAATTCCTAACCAGTTCTACACAGACCCAAAACCTTCTTAGTTCACCCCCAAGAGTTACTTTCAAACGGCCACCCAATCTCCACAATATTCTAGTCCATCCCAAACTTCCTGACCCCAAGAGAATCCGAGAAGAAAAACCTACTACCAAAGGTTCACACCCCTGCGGTAGCACCCGTTGCAGCACATGTGGAATCCACCTACCAGCTACATCCTTCAACAGCAAAGTAACCAAATTGGAATACAAAATCCCTGGGTATTACAATTGCAAAACCAATAACTTGATATATCAACTACAGTGCAAATCATGTGATGCAGAATATATAGGCCTCACTACAGGTTCTCTCAGACAGCGAATGAACAATCATCGCTTTGACACAAACCACAAAGATCCAGACAAGCCTGTACCCATCCATGCTAGTACCCACAACCAGGACTTTCAAACCTGCTACACCACCAAAATATTAAGAGCATTTCCCAAACAGTGCAACAGTTCTCAACTTAGACAGTGGAACTGGCCCACCAGGCCTCAACAGAAGATAGTTTATTTCTATAATATTATTTTTCAAATAAACATTATTATTATTATTATTATTATTATTATTATTATCATCTCTTCTTTGTGTTTGATAAAGGCAACAATGCTGAAATATTATTCTCTTTGTGTTAAAATGTGTGTGTGACTACTTCTACTATAGAAGACAGAAGAAAGGAAGAAGATGTCACCTTTGTGCATTGGATTCTTCCCACATCTTTCCTCTTTCCCTAGGTGGGCTTTCTTCATCAAATTTATTCTTATTCTTAGTAGTTTATTTTTCCTTTTTCTTTAGTTTTATCAATTTCCTTTATTATAAAATTATCTAGCCATTGGGCCACCTCATTTTTGAATCATTTTTCAAAACAACTCTTAGCCAACATAGCTGTCTGTAACTTACAGCTCCAAGATATAACTGATAGTAGGTGTGAATCCCTATGTTAAGAGTTCACGGGAGTTACAATTCATGATACATTTCTTTAGGATGTTTTCAAAGAGTTTTGAGGTAGGAGCAAAGTAGCCCTGCAAAAAAAAAAAGAAAAAAAAGGCCATTTTTTAAATTTAAAAATTAGTTTTTCTAACGTAACTCAAAAATCAAAAGCGGCAGAGGAAAACATTTAGAGTAAAAATGTAAATAATATTGCCTACAACTCTGTCTCTGATCGATTTATTGATAAATTTAATGATTTAAGGCCGTTGCAGTGCTTGTAATAATCGTCACATGTCAGATTCACTTTATATTGACAAATGTATTAGTTTTATCTTTCAGAGGCTCCCTCCACTAATTTTTTTTTTTGACCGTGTGACCCTGTGTTCGACGTTTGAGGCCTCAAAAGGGGACAACCCCTCAAGGAGATAGGACCTCTGGCGCTCCTCATAGCAATATTTTATCTTACTGAAACCTCTTGACAAATTTTAAAGCTCTTTCACTATATCAGAGTTGTATTAGGAGAGAAAGGGGAAGGGGGGGGGGGAGTATTCCCTAGACATTAAAACTTCCCCAACCTCAAACTTTATTTTCCTCTAGTTTTTTGTGTGACAATACAATACACTTGTCAGAAGTGAAAATGTGTTACTGTGGTCGATTACCGAACGAACTGACCAAGAACAATCCAGTAGCCATTGTAATCTGGACCAAATAAAATATAATAGAGAGGCAAAAAAAAACAAAAAAACTTGCCAACATGTACATCGCTGTTGGTGTACAAACCGAACAGGTAGTAAGACACAGTGACAATAACTTGATGAAAATGTTGTACTATTTAAAACAATAAAATATGAATATGATAATATGTAAACATTATCGGTGGTCGCATTGTTTACTGCATCACTCTCGTGTTTGACTGGATGGCCAGTGATGGAACTATTGGAGTTTGAATCCCGGTATCGAATTGGGCGAGGATGATTTTTCTTAAATGGTTACCCACTCTTCCTCCACTTAAATGCAAGTACATTTTCTCTTAAATTCTACTATCCTTATTATTATCCTATTAGCATAATTAATTAATTAATGCATCCGTACAGCTTGAAAGGCTACTAAGACATGATGAGAAAAAACATAGGCCTAATAAAAAATAATATATTTAAATATATCTTAAAACTCTAAAATAGTTTTTATTTGGATAATCAACCAATCCATTAGAAAATAATTTTGAAAACTACAAAAATAAATAGTATAACTCACTAGCTATTAAGTAGTTCCTGTCCCAATAATTATTTTCAATATAATTAGTAAATACAAAATAAATTTGTCAAACTTAATTCTTATTTTATAATAAAGGAAATTGATAAAACTAAAGAAAAAGGAAAAATAAACTACTAAGAATAAATTTGATGAAGAAAGCCCACCTAGGGAAAGAGGAAAGATGTGGGAAGAATCCAAAGCACAAAGGTGACATCTTCTTCCTTTCTTCTGTCTTCTATAGTAGAAGTAGTCACACACACATTTTAACACAAATAGAATAATATTTCGGCATTGTTTCCTTTATCAAACACAAAAATCTTCCACCTAACTGTTTTCTGGTCACTATTGATGTCACAGCACTCTCCAGGGATGACTATGACCCTCCAAAAAAAGTTGAGGACATCCCTCTTACAGCACAATACCATCCTGGTCTACAACGTATCAACACCATCCTTAAATGTGGTTACAAATTCCTAACCAGTTCTACCCAGACCCAAAACCTTCTTAGTTCACCCCCAAGAGTTACTTTCAAACGGCCACCCAATCTCCACAATATTCTAGTCCATCCCAAACTTCCTGACCCCAAGAGAATCCGAGAAGAAAAACCTACTACCAAAGGTTCACACCCCTGCGGTAGCACCCGTTGCAGCACATGTGGAATCCACCTACCAGCTACATCCTTCAACAGCAAAGTAACCAAATTGGAATACAAAATCCCTGGGTATTACAATTGCAAAACCAATAACTTGATATATCAACTACAGTGCAAATCATGTGATGCAGAATATATAGGCCTCACTACAGGTTCTCTCAGACAGCGAATGAACAATCATCGCTTTGACACAAACCACAAAGATCCAGACAAGCCTGTACCCATCCATGCTAGTACCCACAACCAGGACTTTCAAACCTGCTACACCACCAAAATATTAAGAGCATTTCCCAAACAGTGCAACAGTTCTCAACTTAGACAGTGGAACTGGCCCACCAGGCCTCAACAGAAGATAGTTTATTTCTATAATATTATTTTTCAAATAAACATTATTATTATTATTACTATTTTTAAAATTATCATTTTTTATTATCATTATTTTCTTATCTTTTATTATTATTATTATTATTATTATCATCTCTTCTTTGTGTTTGATAAAGGCAACAATGCTGAAATATTATTCTATTTGTGTTTAAAATGTGTGTGTGACTATTTCTACTATAGAAGACAGAAGAAAGGAAGAAGATGTCACCTTTGTGCATTGGATTCTTCCCACATCTTTCCTCTTTCCCTAGGTGGGCTTTCTTCATCAAATTTATTCTTAGTAGTTTATTTTTCCTTTTTCTTTAGTTTTATCAATCTCCTTTATTATAAAATTATCTAGCCATTGGGCCACCTCATTTTTAAACATTTTAATTTGTAACCAAAACATCACACTCACAGTTTATGTTTCTCGCCACATCTTACTACCCATCCCTGTTAGACGCTAATGTACTAATTACGCTAATGAGTTGGGAATAAGGTAGGCGTAATTTAGATTAAGTGCACCCGCATTTGCTCTGGATACCATTTAGAAAAACCTCTCTCATTGCACCTGACTGGGACCGAACCTTGATCTTTCCGTCCTCAGCAGTTTATTCTAATGCGAGAGTAGCACTTCAGATCATGCGGCCACCAATGCGAGTTCAATCTAATGCGAGAGTAGCACTTCAGATCATGCGGCCACCAAGGCGAGTTTATTCTAATGCGAGAGTAGCACTTCAGATCATGCGGCCACCAAGGCGAGTTCATTCTAATGCGAGAGTAGCACTTCAGATCATGCGGCCACCAAGGCGAGTTCAATCTAATGCGAGAGTAGCACTTCAGATCATGCGGCCACCAAGGCGAGTTCATTCTAATGCGAGAGTAGCACTTCAGATCATGCGGCCACCAAGGCGAGTTTAATCTAATGTTAGAGTAGCACTTCAGATCATGCGGCCACCAAGGCGAGCTCAATCTAATGCGAGAGTAGCACTTCAGATCATGCGGCCACCAAGGCGAGTTTATTCTAATGCGAGAGTAGCACTTCAGATCATGCGGCCACCAAGGCGAGTTCATTCTAATGCGAGAGTAGCACTTCAGATCATGCGGCCACCAAGGCGAGTTCATTCTAATGCGAGAGTAGCACTTCAGATCATGCGGCCACCAAGGCGAGCTCAATCTAATGCGAGAGTAGCACTTCAGATCATGCGGCCACCAAGGCGAGTTCAATCTAATGCGAGAGTAGCACTTCAGATCATGCGGCCTCCAAGGCGAGTTCATTCTAATGCGAGAGTAGCACTTCAGATCATGCGGCCACCAAGGCGAGTTCATTCTAATGCGAGAGTAGCACTTCAGATCATGCGGCCACCAAGGCGAGTTCAATCTCTTACTAAGTTGTCAGGAGACAAGAGTGGAATTTTAATTGGAATAAACTTTTATAAAAGTAGAAAAAAATATTTCTTTTGCTGTCAACAATGATCACATTTTACTATATCATTATTGTTATTTTAATAGGTAGTGACAAAATTACAGCCTAGGTAAACATGACTTGACTTATGAATACAAGAAAATAGATCATACATTTTATAGCCCCCTAATAAGGAAGGATCTTCATATGAAAATTGGATTGTACACGAATCTAAAAAGAAACAAGGTTTTACAAAATTATTTAATTTATATGTATTTTGTGTTTATTTAAAAACTAGTTTTTTAATATGATTTGGTATTAATTTTCTAACTGCCCCTTTGCCCTTCTTCAGTTTCCCTCCATCCCCCTTCCTTCCCTAATAATCCATAAACATAGTTTTTAAAAATTAAGATTAATTGTATTTGAATATAATTTATCTTAAAAGTTTGCTATTTGGTAACATGGGCTTACTGGGGGAGAGTTGAAACACTACTACAAGCTACCACTGAGGGTGGAAATGGGGCAAGGAGAGGAAAATAATTTACTGAACCCTGGAATAAACTGGTCCTCCTCTAAAAATATGTTTAACACCCTCTTATATTCTAGAATATGAAGCTGGAAGAGGGCCTTTCTTCAAACTTCAAATAACTTTAAAAGACAGAACACAAACTATATATTTTAACATATTTTAATTTACATCAAGACACTTGAATTTATTCAGGAACATCAGACTTAAAGCACCTAATGTTCTACATAACTCTCATTTATGTATGCCCTTAATCAGGGGTCTGCGAGCGTGGGCTATCATTCGAGTCATACTCGAGTTGAGTATTTCTAAAAGCTCCAGAGTTCGAGTCGAGTTCGAGTATAGGCCTATTAATAATTTTAAAATGTTAAAATGTATATTAAAACACATGTCCTTAAAATATGAATGACACTCATTTTTATAAATAGTAAATACTTTAAAAAAAAGGTTAAATAACGGAAATGTCGATTTTTAAATTAAAAATAACACTTATAAAACAAATTAAAAATAAGAACAACACTCAAATAAAAATATAATAAAAAACAAATAATTAAAATAGTTTCAACACTTATGTCTTCAAGGACATTAAAATGACACTAACAATTATAAAACAAAGTTAGTAAAATGAATTAGTAACTCATGGCTTTGAAATATATAGTAAGACATTGTAAAGTAAGTGATAGTAATAGAAGCCAACCTGAAAGGATAGTTAGGTTAGGTCTAGATAGGAACAAACACACTTCTCTCTTCATGATTACTTAAACTTATAACACTTCCACTTCTTCAAAACTTCCACAGTTACACACTAGTTTGAATTTTCAGGAATATTGCTTTTTCATTAATGTCTCTTTATATGAAAACTAAATATTTATGAAAATTCAAAACAAGTTGCAACTGGGGAAATTTGAAGAAAAGTGGGACGTGTAGAAAGAAAATAGAGAAGTGTGTTTGTTTGTATGTAGGCTTAACCTAACTATCCTTTCAGGTTTTTATTATTAGTTATTTATTCAGAATTTGTTTATGAAAAGACCCAAAATCGGCTCTTATGCATATAAACATCCTAATGTAGCCATGGTTCATTCATTTGTCCTCAACCGGCCACATTATTTTGGATGTACTCACCCCAATGAAAGTAAAATTACAAATAAACATAAGAGTATACAAAAAAAGTATGGTATACATACACATACACACAGTATACATAAGCACGGTATACATACACATACCACGATATACATACACACCATATACATAAACATAACACGGTATACATACACATACACACAGTATACATAAGCACGGTATACATACACATAACACGATATACATACACATACCACGATATACATACACATACACACAGTATACATAAGCACGGTATACACACACATACCACGATATACATACACACCATATACATAAACATAACACGGTATACATACACATACACACAGTATACATAAGCACGGTATACATACACATAACACGATATACATACACATAACACGATATACATACACATAACACGATATACATACACATAACACGATGTACATACACATACACACAGTATACATAAGCACGGTATACACACACACATACCACGATATACATACACATACCACGATATACATACACATACACACAGTATACATAAGCACGGTATACACACACATACCACGATATACATACACATACCACGGTATACATACACATACACACGGTATACATACACATACCACGATATACATAAACATAACACGGTATACATACACATACACACGGTATACATACACATACACTGTGAGAAAATATAAAACAAATAAAATCAAATTCAAAAGGGGAAGACTACAATGTTGCACTACTTTTGTGCAAGTCAATATGAATCAGAGAAACCCAAAAACAACTGAAAGAGGGATTATTATTTTTTTTGTTGCATTTAGCCCTAACAGGTAGTAAAAGAATATATATGTTATGATTCACAGATTATTTTATTTTTAGGTTGAAGACAGTCATTTTGATGATAATGAACATCATTATTATTACTATTTTGTTTCACTATCATTATTTTATAGTTTGGATTTGTAATAAAATAATAAGTAAAATAAATACTGTACTAAAGAGAAAATGAATTAAAGAGAAGGGGAGGGGGAATAAAAGGAGGATTGCAAGGGGTTGAGGGGTTGATAATGGTTGAGCATTCCTCCTTTCTTTTTTTATAAAATACTTTTTCTTATTTTTGCTACAGGCCCAATAACATATAAACATTGTTATTAGTTAAAATGTTTTTAATTATTTATTTTATTTTTGCACTCCGAGGTGAATAGGGTTTTTAACCTGTTCTATTTTTTTTTAAATTGGCAGCCTACTTTTCTTACTTCTTCATCAAAATGTCCTACTTTTCCACACCCAAAATATTCCATGAGGCCTGTTATATATAACACCGATCTGATTGAGTCTATTTCAATTGTCAGAAAATAAAACCCACTGTCATCCATTTCCATAACATTGAAATTCAGGTTATTTCCACCTTATTTGTAAGACCTCTGATGTTTAAGTAAAATATATTTAATTTGGATTTGGGAAAATAATTAACAATTAGAGTCAAATTATCAAACATTATCTCATTATTTCTCATTGTTTGTGATAATTTAAACCTATAAAAGGGTCCATTCTAGTTTATTTACAGAAATACATGTTGCTAATCACACCCACTAGACCTACTATTACCCTATTACTAAAAAACAGAAATAACTTATACATGTGTATAAAAGAAACATAGAGAGATAGACAGCCATATTTACCAATAAGACGGTTTCTTAGACTAAAGCAAAGAAAACACAAAGGAACATACCCAGGGCCGGATGAGACAAAACCACGAGTAGAGCACATGAAAATGTAGTAAAAAATACACTAAGCCTGATCAATTTAAAAACAACCATTAATGTTTTTTGTAACCACAACAAAATCGTTTGCGTTCTCATTTCTATCTATTTCCCACTTTTTTCCTTGGATGTACAGAACAGCTGATTTCCCCTCCTCTTCTTGTATGTAAATATGACCATTCTTGACCCAGACAAATTCAAATTTACCATCATCCCTTTGTTTTCTTGCTTCTTTCTGTTACTAGCTGTTAGATGCTCATTCAGGTAGATGTTATCCACAAAAAAAACTTGAGTTAGTGCTCCTCAACTTATCCTTCTCTCTCATGAACTCTACTTTAATTGTTCGCCTAACAAACTTTACTATTATAGTCGGTGGTTTTCCTGCTTTCCATTGTGGGAGCTGGTGAGCAATATCAATGTCACTTGCTGTTATGTAAACACCTATCTTTTCACCAATCATGAGCACTATATCTGTCACATTTTCTTTTTCCAATTTCGGAATCCCATCATTCAGGACATTATTGAGTCTCATATACTATTCAAGCTCTTCATTACGCTCCTCAAGCACACACACTTCTTCTTTAACAGCCTCATTATCAAGTTTAACCTGACCCACACTATTCTCTATTTTCAAAATCGAATCAGCAAAAACTTTATTATTATGATTTATTTCGTTAAGCT
The DNA here is from genome assembly GCA_039000515.1 of Timema cristinae. Lineage (NCBI taxonomy): Eukaryota > Metazoa > Arthropoda > Insecta > Phasmatodea > Timematidae > Timema > Timema cristinae. The sequence goes on from JBCFYV010001001.1 coordinate 44,921,847, forward strand.
GGCAGCTCATTCTTCCTAGCTCCTGCATCACTTCACCGATTGAGTAAATGTTTTTTCCACCAAAGTCTTGCTTGGTGATTTGAGTATTACCAACTTCAGGATCTATTGTTGCACTTCCTTCGTTGATTGTTGCAGCCACACCATCATATCCACATCACTCACAGAACCATTTAGAGTCTTTATTATTTACCAACAAGATACATTCTCTTTTGCCTACTTTAGCGCAGGTCTTGTGGTACCACATTGCACATTTACCATCACAGAAACACTTTCCTCGTTAGGTTTAAAATAACCACGCTGATCCGCCATCTTCACTATCACTTTACATTATTGTTTTGATAAAAACGTAATAAAAGTGATGTTTAAATAAGCCATTATTTCCCCAAAATATGCTTCAATAACTTAATTTACCGTATAAGAAAATGTAAGAATCATAAACCATTAGAAATTTCAAGTGTTTCATATTTTGTTTATTATTCCTTATTGTAATTGTGTATGATCACGTCTTTTGTTCCATTTCTATTCCTCTATCTGCAGTTGAACATGCGCATTGTACAGGATCTGGTTAGACATTATTTTATTGAGAATTTGACTTCAATCTAATTTTTAATGTTTATAAAAGTTGATGCTCATACTCCAAAATGAAAAATAATATTTCTAGCAAACAATATGAAATAGTAAGTGCTTTTTATAATATAAATGTGGTAAGTTTGATAAAATATGTCTTGGTTTTAAACAGGTTAACAAACATAATTCTATAACTAAATAGTAACTAAACTAGAGCTAGTTTTGTAGCTAAACATATTAATTAATAGAAGTTTTAAATATCTTAAGTTTGAAAACATTTAATACAAGATGTTACATTTTTAATCTAACATAAATTATTTTAGAACTGGACCAGGTAAAAATAGTAAAAGGGTAATTCAATTATTTAGTAATCTTCTTAGCTATTTTATCTTCATTGCATTGTCGGCACAAATGAACAACTTCAATCAAGTATAATACAACATGGACGACAATATTGAATATATTTACCTTTTGAAAGTGGTTTTAAAGATCTATTACATCATTAATGTGAAAATTGAAATTAATTTTTAATCAATATTGGGTTTAAGTAACCGAAATGATTTATATTTAAGTAGAAGATTATAGTTGCTTATAATATGCTTACTATTGTGTTTTAAAAATTGATTATTAAGAATGTAGCATTAGCCACAAGTCAGCGATACCCAAGTCCATAACAAATAAACTTACCCAATTGCACGGACACCGACCGCTGTTGACCTGGCCACGCACTCAACCACCCCGTCGCTATAATTCAACGCTAAGTCACAAGATCTCCTGACCAAAGATTTTCAATAGAAAAGAAGATACTCTCCGCCAATGCCCAGTTTTGTTTCTACTCCAGTCTAGAAGCGTGTAGAATCCCCCTTGTTTATGTTCTTTGGTTTTCCTCCCCTCGTGATCCCCTCATTCCGTGTTTTGTGGACTGTGCTATAATCGTATAAAAGAGTGATCGTGCGAGTGGAGACGCACTCTTGGACTGGCTTCGGTGATCGCCAAGGGAAGCTAAGGCTTCGGAAACTAATAATAATATAAGCAAAATTATTTTTGGCTTATTGAACTTTATTTATTTTGGACTGATTTAGAGAATAGCGCTTGTGATGGTGTTAATGGTAATATTTTCATTTGGAACTTTTCTCAATCATAACGAACTTGAAATATTGGACTCTAACTAGAAAATATTGCTAATGTTGTTAATAATTATAATATTGCTTTTAGACTTACTTTTCTCATATATAGTGAACTTGAGTTATTGGACAATCTTCTATGGCTGCTTGTGAACTTAGGTTATTGGGTGCCATCAGCGCTAGTATTGAAGTTAGTAATAGCCGCCATAATAACTTGGGTTATTGATGGTTATATTTTGAGCGTTGGCAATTTAAATGTGGATTTCTCTACTTTATGATTAATTGATAGTTTATGTCTAGGTAAAACATATTTTCCCTTTGTCGGGACTAAGAGATGTAAGGATATTGATGTTTATGTAAGGAACATAAGTATTTCTCAGAGACTTCATTTATGAGTTCTATACTATTCTTTCTGGCTAATAAATGCGCATCCAACTTGTAAATTTTTCTTTACGTAAATTAGTGATTGTGATTACTAAAACATTTGATGCGTTCTCTAACAAAACTATGCTATTGTGGTCTCAAAATATTGTATACAATATTTATCCCCTTTATGAGATTTTTAATATTAATTGTGGTTCACAATTTATTTGAATATCTAATAAACAACCTATTTGATGAATCTTTTCTACTTACTCTATTATTTTTAACTTATTTATCCTTATGTATAACACTATCTATATTGTTGTCTGGTAATCGAATAAGGGGAATGTTTACATATTGTTGAGGTTGACCGTTGGGATGAGTGCCGCAATTGCTCCAAATTGCGTGTTCTGGGTATTGGTTTGCCCAGTTTTTTCTATAGTCTTTACTCAATTAGCACACTCTTTCCCTTTTTGTTGACTAACGGCTTTATTTTGTATTTGAACCCTATTAGTTAGGTTTTAGGGTTAGAAATAGGGTTCAAGTACATCAAGTATAAGCTTGATAATGACGAGCCTACAAACTTTCCATCTCGATCTCGAGCTTAAGCAACAGGCTCGAGATTGAAATATGAGTATTTGAAGAGCCCTACCATTAATATTTATATGCATGTTTAGATTCCTCATAATTTTTTAAGCTCAGAGCTTAATATTTTAGTTTTATAAAACTTTAAATTGCTTAATGAAGGATTTAATATTACAACTTAAGTTTGGAACTTTCCCATGAGCCACCGCAAGCAGACGCTCTCCTCCCCTCACCCTATTTACCCCTCTTGGTACCAACCTGTTTATTTCTGTCCTCCCAGTAAATAGGATCTAGCCTTGCAATGATTTCTCTATAAAACCTTTCCCAAATTGACCATGGTATTTATTTCAGTTTTTAGCTCAAATTTCTAACAGAATGGGGGTAAGTAAAGTATAGTTCTAGATTACAAGCATCCACATTCGTATGGTGATGTAGTGGTAAGCCATTTAGGAAAACTACCATCAATACACACGACTGGTATTCGGATTTAAAAGGTTGCAAGCATGTGTATCACGTTTTAAAATTTTGTTTAACATGTATCACCATCCAAATTACTTGTAAATATCACTTGTTCCACTAGACAAAGCCTAGATTATATCAATATTGCCGCACTCTCACTGACCCAGTCCTTAGCTTTTAATATTATCATAAGTTTCCCTGTTATTCTTCTCACAAATTAAGTACATTAACTATTCCTCATAACATTTATTATCTCAACAATTCATTGGCGATAATCGAAGCAAGAGCTACTGAATGTAATATTTTATATGTGATTATTTGGGTTAGAGATTTATAAGGGCCAATTTCCTATAGCCTTGAGTATGCGTAAGTAAAGTCAAGTAACATAATAATCTATGGAAACAATTGATTATTTTAGTTATACATATTTCTATATAGGTAACAGTAGTAAGATGCGGTGCTAAATAATAATAATATATAGGTAACTACTATATTTACCCAAAAAGAAATTAAGACTGTCAATTTTTTAGTTGTTAGAGGTTGGACTTTTAACATATTTATATTTGACCAAGAAAATTGTTCATTTTTAGACATTGTCCCTTACTACCCAATATGCAAATTATTTTCTTCTTTAGCAGAATTTCTGAGATCATAAACTTTCAAGCTTTACTATGGCCTGTTGGCACTAACTCCAAATTCCCTAAACAATAGTAAACACATATAGCAGTTTAACCAACTGTTGGGAATGAACACTAAGATATTTGTGAACAAAGGCATCAGTAATGCCAGCTGTTATCATCTAAGACAGTGGCTCTCAACCTTTTCTCAAGGTCAAATAACAAATAAAACCGGCACCATCTCTTGCTATAGCATTGAATTATTATCACATTGTTTGATTCAACAACTTTTGACTTGTCTCTTGTCTTACTTTGTTGACATATGTAGCTCTTTACGCCATTATTCAAATTATTTCACATACCTCGGAACACCCTAGCGGGTACCCGTTAAGGCACTGTACTGTACCCCACATTGGGAGCCGCTTTTCGAGAAGTCTTTGCAGACTTTAAAATAATGTATTTATTAAAATTGATATACAGGCAAGTCATTATCATTCATTATCATTGAAATGATTTAACTTAATGTGAATCTGAAAATACAATTAAAAACCAGAATAGATTATCTCAATAATGCAAGTTATAAGCTGACGATTTATCTTATTTTCCCAGAAAAATAAATAAATCCATAAAGTCTGTGAGAAAGTTTTTATAATAAATAAAGCCAAACCCCACTTGAGTCTTGTTCCATCTGTAATTTAACTACTGTATATAATGTATTAAATATATTTTGTTTTAGTCACTTTTCACTGACTCCCAAAACCTATTTAATTGGGCTAAAATTGTATTGTAGATTATTCATCCTCATTTGTTATTTGTGTTCATTGGGACATGCCCCCCCCCCCATGATAGGCACAAAACAGAGTGATCTCTCTACTGTATCTTGTTTGTCCAGGCGCCACACGTTGACCCTCATCAAGTCCCGTGGCCGGGTGTATGCCTTTGGCTTGGGCGGCAAAGGTCAACTAGGCACTCGGGCGGCTCTGAACGCCTCCACACCCAAAGTGGTACTGGGTCCTTGGTCCTCTGTAGCTCCTGTTATTGACGATCCCCCTCCCCCTACCTGTGTCATTAAGAGGATATATGCCGGGGGGGATCACTGCTTTGCCACCGTCACACAGCCCAAGGTACGTCACAGTTGTTTTTTTTGCCTTAAGCACGTTATAATACATTGTTAAATAATCATGACACATTTGAGGAAGGTAAGGTTGGCTGCAGGGATGTCAACTTACTGGTTGGAGGAAAACTTCTCTGGGGAACTAAAAACTATCTTAAGATTCCTCGTTTGTCATATTTGAGGGTTGTAACAGGCCTTGAGGTAAGTTGGCTGGCAAATTATGTTACCAAATTCACAGGTGCTATACCGCTTTGATGGAATGGATGGAGTGGTTATGATACTAGAGAAAGTGGCTCATGAATTTGACACGCTTTTTACATTCTTTTGTTGCGAGGTTGATTGTGGTTTTGTGAACGTTAGGTAGTTCTCAGTTTTGAGTTCAGGCTGTACCAGAAGTGATGGTGGCCACTTATACACAAGGACTGTTGATTTTTACTCTACTATTTGATTGAGCTTCTGTAGACCTTGCTGCATCTAGTCACTAGTGGCATATTCTGAAAAAATCAATAGGTATGCTGTAATATAAAAGTTGCAGGGGGGATTTGGGGGCCGGAGACCCTTAACCACCATTGTCCAAGAATGTCAAGGGATTATTCCTCGGGAAATATTTGAAGATGTGTGCCTCTAGAACAATGGTTCTCGAATGTTTACGATTTCCCTTTAACCATATCTTCTCTTAGGAAATTTTGCGCCCCACCCCTCCCATATTCTCTCTTTTTGATTTATCCATAACGATGATTACCATCCACTCAAAATGTAATAAAAGTAATTCCATTGTGTTAGCTTGCCACCTACCAAGTAGCTACCGAACTCTTTGGTAAATTATTGCAATTTTTGCGGATAGAGGGTGTCATGTGGTCAGCACAATGATGACTCCAGCCATTAAGTTTGGCTTTCCATACTGGAGCCGCTACATCCTATTCAAGTAGCTCCTCATTTATCCACACGAGGCTGTGTCTACCCCGTTCCAGGCCCACTGCTTCCCAGATAACCCGTAAGAACTTCTCAGAAAATCTGTAAACTCCAGGAATCAAACCCAGGACCTCTGACAATTAGACTACAAAGGCGGTCCTCAAATTGTAATGAAACATAATAACACAACACACTCCAGATCATTGCAATATCTACACGGTTAGAAATGTAAGTGAATATTAATGTCAGGGCTAAGAGTGGTATGGGCACATTTCTGAATGCATAAGAGAGACAGATCCTATTCAATTAGCCGAGTGTAATTAAAAGCACACAGCATTACACAAAGCAAACAATCATAATAAGAGTAAAATGAAGTGATCATCGATCAAGCATGCATCAAATCTTGGTGAGAGGGAATCAGGTGGATTGTCCAACTCACATTTTAACTAAAATAATTCTAAAAGTTTAACCTATCTCATACAATGCTGCTTGGAAACAAACGAATCTCCCAACTTGAGAATTTATGCTCCAGAAGCTATTTAGATGCGTGAACCCTGACTAAAACAGGGTAGATTATCTCCTATTAATATAATACTCTATCACTAAATCATTGGTTTATTGCAAATACATTAATCACATCTTTTGCTGTAAGCAGTGGCGCACCCAAGGGGGAGAGGGGCAAACACCACCAATACCAGAAATTATTTTAATAGAAATTTAAATAATATTAAGTATAACTAAAATATTTAGCATTGAAGATGTGTCTGATGTATAGGCTACATTTTAAGACCAGGCTTCAGACTTAAGCCTAATATTCAAAAGGTTTCCCATTACACACAAAATTAACAATTGAAGAATAACACGCAGATAATAGCTTTGATACCATTTGCATTATTTAAATCTCTTAATTACTATAAAACAACTCCAAATAGTTTCTAAAAGCTTTTAATATGCATATATATTCACGGCCTGCAGAGGTCAGGGGGCTGTTAGACCCCAAACCCACTCTCTCCATCAAGATGTCATTCTCGCTACGGTCTTGATTGAATGCCTCCCTCAAAGTATTATTATTATTATTATTATTATTATTATTATTATTATTATTATTAGCACTGCGTCTTACTACCCGTTCGGGTTATACACACTTACGCTAATGTGTAATGGTAGGGTGATTGTGAGATGAAATGAAGGACCTACAGTTTAACGTGGAATCCGAACCACGGTGGCGGCCTGGCATTCCCCACATTCACAAGATGTCTTGTCAGAGGTGTAACCCCTCAAAGTAAAGGGTTGGGTACACCACTGACTAATTAAATTATATGAAAATATATTTTAATTTACATTTTACTTCTAAATCATCTTGAAATGGAGAAATTACACTCCTGACTTTTGGGATTTTTTATGTATAATTATATAAAATCATAATGACTAATAATTCGTTAATGTAAAATAAAATCTAAAATAACACTATTAAAACTCCATGAATCTTTTCTACTAAAGAAAATCAAGAATTACTGTCAACTATGGATGAAGTAGCCCCCCTCCCCCCTTTTCTTCACCCCGCCAGTGCTGACATGCTCAAATCTAAAAGAGTGGTTGAATGTGTTTGCCAAATACATAATAATACATGTGATTAGAATGCATAAACATAACTCAATGTATTTAATTAGTGTATAATATATCGCTTGTTACATATACTATTATTTTACAATTTTATATATATTTATATATTTACTTAAACTACATTAAATTAGCTTAATAAATAAACATTGTGATCTTGAATCTTTTTTCAATAGTTGGCCCAATGCTTAGCTTGCTATACACTAAAAGCATGACCTTTGGTGTGCAAACCCTAACTCATTGGTCAATGACTTGTGGGCGAGCGGAAAGGGAATATGTTGCAACCCCCTAGACATTGGGCAAGGTCATTAGAGCCTCTCTAGCTTGCCTTGTGGTGTTCAAGTAGCAAGCCCTGGGTTTCCTATTGTGTTAAGTAGAGCCTTTTGGAAGAAGAATTACTTAAAAACTGTATTCTTGGAATATGAACCAATATTAGTTTTAAAATTAATAATTCATTACATGTTTATTAACAATTTAAACATTAGTATTTACACAGTTCACACATACAGCATTGAATTAAACAAAAAACTAGTCTGTATCATTGTGGGTATGCAGCGCAGGACTAGCATTGTTAGTCACTATAGTTCTAGTGTTTTCAGGTTTGGGGTAGTGTGGAGGGTCTGCTAGTAGAAGAAGACTAATGATGAGCTTATGAACAACCTCTCTCTCTCTCTCTGTAAGATCTTCTTGAAAATGTTCTTGTTGGCTTTGGAGACGTTCTGTTTCGAAGGTGTTTGGTTGTTCAGAAGATTAGACCTCTGGACAGAAGTTCTTCTACTGACTTAACTATCTGTAAACAACCACTGGTGTGTTTTACATGATATTGTTGTTTCTGCTGGAGGCTCCTACTTGTACTGTCATTTGGGACTAATTTGAACTCTAGGGGCAACTTTGAACTAAAGTTGTAAAAAGTTTGTTTTAGGTATTACTTGAAAATTGAATGATTTATATGGAATTTAAGCATGTCAAAGTGTTCTCCAAACTTTATTGTGTGGATTCCAACCATTCGCTTTATTTCCTTGGTTAATTTGAGAGCACAAATATTTTTCAATAAACAACAAGTAAAATGCGTATGGAGTAAAAACTCTTAAATTTCCTCAGTATAGTATATTTTGAACTATTGTGTTTATCTGTGACATTATTTTCCTTTTTAAAATTCCTTAGCTTCATTTTAATGCATCTATACATTTAAAAAAAAATATGTTTAAGAAAAAATAAAAAAAAAGTTAATTTCACTAGGTAAATATTTATAACAAAAATGGGGCTACTTTGAGGATATTTAATTTTGGTTCTAGATTATTTTATTTTTACTTTCTCGCCTTCTTACAGGTAGAGAAAGTATTGTGATAGTCAAAAATCTAAAGCGAGATTTTGATTAATCTCAACGTTTCATGACCCCCCGAATCTGAAAAAGTTGTTTTTTAAATTCACTCTGTCTGTGCCTTCAACTAGAGCCTAAACTATTTTACCGATCGGGCTAAAACTTGGTATCTAAGGTTTTCATAGGGCTGCCCCGAGGGTTGTTAGAATTGGATATCTAACCCTAAAATTAAGGGTAGTTTACTGAAGGGCAAAAAGATAAAAAGTCAATTTTCTCAAAATCGGCTCTAACGATTTTGATTAAATTTAATTTCTAAACATTTCAAAATATTCCAAACAAAATGGCTACTCTCAATATTTCGGGAAAATGACTTTAAGGGATCCGGTGTGATGCATAAATTCTCATTTGGTATCATATCTCCGAAACTATTTGAGAAATGAATTTATTTATCATTACAAATATGTAGATATATTTATAATACAAATATTTTAATCGAAGCATATTTTTATAGAAGCAATAACTTTCTAGCTATACGCAAATATATATATTTTTTAATTTTCCGGACACTAAAGGTAAAGTATTGTGACTGTAAAAGAAACCTAACCTGAAATGTTGATGGATGTCGACGTCTCATGACCCCCCGAACCCTAAAAATTGGTCTTTGCAATACCATCTGTGTGTGTCTGTTTAAACTTAAGATTAAGAGTAGTTTAATAAAGGGCGAAAAGAGAAAAAATAGATTTTCTCAAAATCAGCTCTAACAATTTTGATTAAAATTCGTATCTAGACGTTGATTAAGACTATAAATAAACTGACTATTTTCATTTTTCTGTGAAAATGAATTTTAGAATACTTTACAGAGGCTAAAGTTTCCGTATCTCCGCAACTATTTGATATACTTAATAACTTATCATTGCAAAATTGCATTACTTTTAAAATAAAAAAACTTTTATATGGAATATATTTTTATAAAGCCAGCCTTTTCTTAGATATTGGCAAATATATTAATACAATTTGTGAGCTTTAGTTGTAAAGAGATACCACTTCATATGTTTTAATGCAGTAATTCTCCAATGCCATAGAATAATTAAATATAAGTTAGTCTCTTAAAAAGTTTATTATTTTTCCTTAAACCTCTAAGTAAAAATGTTTGTGCAACAATGATCTAACTCCTTCATTTTAGACTCAATAGTCAATATTTACTTTTTTTTATTGGTCAAAATTTATAAATGAGGAATTTAATAGCAATGCGATGACATAAAAATGTGCAACACCTGATAAAATGTTGAAAATTTTAACCGGAAGTTGAGAATCAAATACATATTCTATACACTTTAATATGTACAGGCCAAAAATTGGTTACAATAACAATAGTATCAATATAATAATTATTGTGTCTCAAAAATTTACAAAAATGTTTTGATAAACTCTCTTCACACAGATTGATATTTTGGGTTCTAACTATTTGTCACCCGAACGGGTAGTAAGACGCCGTGCTAATAATAATAACTATTTGTTCAAACCCAGCCGAACTTTGCTTGAAGGGGAAGTGAAGCTGTTGGTCTCAAGTCGATTGTGTCATTTAATAAAACCCTGGAAGGTGTGTGAAAATACCTTTCCCGGAAGAATTGGTAGGCAACTCTCGCACAGTGAAGTAATAACCATAAATAATTTTTTTTGTTAGCAAATTTTGTATACTTTTTATACTAATTCATCAAAAAATAAATGTTTCTTTGCTTTGCCTCTTATTTATTGTCCAGGTACTACATATTACTATAGTGGAGTAATGTAGAGCTACTAGCAAACTTACCCACATGTGATTATATTATATTTGATCAGCGTGGGATTCCCCCTGGATCCCAGGGCTCTAGGTCTTGAAACGTCAGACTAGTGACTAGCCAAGCAGTTCTCCTCCCCAGCCACACATTTTGCAAGACAAGTATAATTTGTCATATAGGGCAGTGATGACCAACATACAACACTAATGGCATTCAAAGTCATTTTAAGTTCCACCATTAAAGTCACTGTAGATTAAATAAAATAAAATCTATAACATTGGAAAACAAATAAACGAGTTATTTTGGCCAACTTCACTGGTTGCGAAAACTTGAATAATTTCGTTTATCCCCTATTTCACTATCTAAATAGCCCTATTGTTTTACTGTCCATGATGTAGAAAGGGGGCAGGAGTCAGGTAAGGTTTGAGGTTTTGGACGATAGTTACATACACAATGCCAACAGCGTAGAATGTAGAAGTGGTATGACATAAAATAATGTTGGCCACCCCTGGAGTAGAATAAAACAAAACTAAAGGATGCATCTTTCCTTTCGCGTGTGAACTGGAGGATAATTTTGTTGAAAGAAACGCTACATTTTCAAGTATGTAAGCAAAAGGAGGGAAAAAAAATTGCTTTGGATGTACCAGCAATCCTTCAAAAAATGTGTTTATTTGTGTGAAAATAAAAGAAAAAACTATTAAATCTATGCAATAGACTAAACTTATTATTGACTGAGTTGGTAGTGTGAATGTGTAGTAATCCAATGAGTAAGCATTGGTCTCCAAAGCTTGTATAATTATGTTTTAATATGGCTAAATAAAATAACTATTGAATTAAGTTGTTGTATTAATAATTGGGAGTTTTTATTTAACAAATTTTTCTAAAAACAGATAGGATACCGAATGATTTGTATTTAAAAACAAACCAAAATTAAAATCTGTGTATAGCTTTGAGATGTTGTATGCAGGGGGTTATTTAAAAATAATTTATTTATGGGTTTTATATCATAATACATCTTTACCTAAATGGACTTTACTAAATATTTATTATTTGGATTGTAAACATATTATACCTAATAGGTCTAACTGGCATGTTAAGGTTTATTAAAAAAAATCCAAACTATATTTCAGCTGAGTAACTACTAAATTCATATTGACAAATGTTATTTTATGCAAACTAAAAGAAAAAAGAGTTGAATTTGATCTAGCTCATGGCCTGTCTGAACAATCTTTATACCTATACTAGGTAACTAATGTGTGCTTGTTTGAAACAAGCAAATATTTAAATAATGTCCACAATTTATGATACTACCAATTTGGTTATAAGAAAATTACACACATATATATATATACACACACACACACACACACACAGTAAAGCCCCGATTATCCGCGGAATTGGGTGGCAAGTGTACCGCGGATAGCAAAAATCACAGATAACCCGAAAAAAGACTAAAAATGAGGTGCAAACATGAAAACAAATATTTCAACATAAAAACTATGTTTTATTGTACACAAAAAAAAAATGTAAAACTTATATAATATGTACAGTACAGCAGAAATCTTTGCTCTACGTCTAAATCACTAAAATAAAGAACAGTAAACAAAAAAACAATATCTACTGTATTGTTAACAAAAAGGGTTCGGTTACACCTTTCTAAAAAAATAAGTCACTAGTTTCCGCTTCTTGCTGTGGAAACACCTTTTTTTATTCTAGATTGTACTTTCCTTAACATGAGTTTTTCTGCCAGATGTGCATCGTCTTGTTCCTCTAAATATTGAAGCACTCCATCAGCGTGCTGCAAAGCAGTCTCATGTGTCATCCACACAGGTGCCTCGTCTTCTTCACTTTCACTTTGATCTTCTTCGTTCTCATTCACTTTGTTCTTCTTCATTCTCTTTCACTCCCATTTCTTTGTTCGTTATCTCTACGTCAGTCAGTCGGTTGTTCAAACCCTGTCTCACTTGCATCACATTCCAGCCACTCTTATCTTCGTCGACATTCTCACCTCCCAGAACTGATGTCATTAGGTCAACAAGTGTAGCGGTCAACATGACTTCATTCTCTTCTTCACAAATGTTTTGGTTGACATTTGTTTCAATAATTGGAAAGAATTTTCTACATGATTTAACGAGGGTTGAGGGTTTGATGTAATTCCATGCAGACGCAATATCGTAAATGCTATCTAAAATTGAATAATTCTTCCAAAATTCTTTGAGATCGCAACCTTCTTCGATCTTTGACAATAACAACTTTGTTCTGTATGTTCTCTTCATGGTTGCAATGATTCCCTGGTCCATAGGTTGTATCAGCGCAGTAACATTTGGGGGCTAAAACTTTGCGAAGATTTGCCCGTCAGAAGATTTAAGCACACTTCTAGCTGGGTGTGAAGGTGCATTGTTAATTAACAAAACAGCCTTCTTTGCCAAATTTTTTGAGTCAAGATGTTTACGTACTTGAGCCACAAAAATCTTTTCAAACCATTCTTGAAAAATCTGCTGATTCATCCAACCTTTTTTTTGGTTGAAATAATCAACTGGTACATTTTCTGTTTCTGTCCCCTTAAAAGACCTCGGTTTCTTAGAGTTTTCGATTAAAAGAAACCTAAATTTGTAACTACCCACAGAGTTGCTGCATGGCAAGATTGTAATTCTTTCCTTGCTACTTTTGTCACCTGCCGCTTGATGTTCACTTTCAAATGCTAACGTACGAGCGGGAAGACATTTCCAAAAAAGCCTTGATTCATCAGCATTATAAATTTGTTCATATGACATCTTCAGACAACACAACCTCTTCAAAATCACGTTGAAAATCATCATCTGCTTGTTGATCACCACTCAGCTTCTCTTCATGTAGACCAATCTCTCTAATTCCATTTCGTTTCTTAAAACGATTTAACCAACTGGACGACGCATCAAAATTTCCTTCCAGGCCTAACAAATAATGCAATGATAGGACCAGACACGGGGGTGTTATCACTTCGGACCTTGAGCTAATCATTCCGCTAATGTCGAGTCAAGTTCATTATAAGTGAATTTCTTCTTTGTTTTTCGTTTTTTCATCTCCAGAAGCATTGTCCACCCTGATGCAAAGAACAACAGTTTGTCTTTTTGCTTTAAAACGTCTCACACTGTTGTTTCCCCAATCCCGAAATTTAAACACATCTGCTTCCTTGAAGCGTCATTTTATGTTTTATAAATAATTTTAAGTTTTTATGCAATCGTTAACACAACCTTCTTGCGTTTTTCAGCAATTATTTATTTCAGCAACTAACGAAACACTAAACTTGAGCACTGTCATAGAAACATAAAACATGACTGATCACTAAGCACGCTTAATAACAACCAACACCACTGGAGGCCCACTCGGGTTGTCAAGGTCAGTGATCATAGAATGTGAAGGCCATGACCAAAACAAAAGAGCAAGAGCCTGCCACTCATCCAAAAATTCCGAGAAGGCCTATAGGATTACGATGCACAATAAATCTGTCAATAATTTTCAACCTTTGCATTGTAGAGCCTATTGTAGTTTCCTTGTTGTTGGCTTGGATTGAAATTTACTCACTAGCGAACGCGAGTTTAATTCAACAACCCCGGAAACCGAATGGCATATCAAATAACTAAACCAACAGAATTGAGTGGCACACTTCAATTCTGTTGGTTTCGTTATTTGATATGCCATTCGGTTTCCGGGGTTGCTGAATTAAACTCTCATTCACTAGCGAGTAAATTTCAATCCAAGCCAACAACAAGGAAACTACAATAGGCTCTACAATGCAAAGGTTGAAAATTATTGACAGGTTTATTGTGCATCGTAATCCTATAGGCCTTCTCGGTATCACATTTGTCTGTTGACCTATTTAACTTGGAATGTTACACTAGCAAGTATAGTACTGTGATTTATGGTACCAACAGCTTTTAATATAAATGATATGTGATAATATTAGTAGGAATTATTTTAATAGTGTAAATTATGTGATTGTATGTGGTCATTACTAAATTTACATAAACTTTATTATATAAATAAAGAATTTAAAGTATGTATATAGAATATGTTAAAAAAAATTGTGTAGTTTTTCATCTTGACGAGTTAAACTAAGAATAATATAATTACGATTACTAGCAACCACAATCAGGCTACTTACAACACAATTGTTCATGATACTCATCCAAATAATGACTGTCCCTGTAATAACATCAGTGTCTTCCTTCCCCTTCTAAGCACATACATCTTGTAATGTAGTAAGTATATCTATGCTACGTTTTGTAATGGATCAAGCAACTTGAGCATTTTTTTATTGTAGAATTACCATTCCAGTTATGTTAACCTATTTCTATAAAGGGAAGGAGGAACGAAAAATACTAAAAATTTCCCCTAGCTATCTTATAGTTAAAGTAATATGGAAAGTGCACATTAAATTGCTCAAATAAATAAATAATATTAGGTTGGGTTTTGAATCTTGGTCAGGCCCAGTGAGGGTTATTTTCCTTAAATGGTTTCCCACTCTCCTTCCAAGCAAATGGGGGTATCTTACCTCCAAAATGTTTCCTTATTCAACCCAACCCCAACAGAATAATTGTCAGTTATATATATAACATGAACAGGTGTTAACAAGCAATGATAACATAAAAATAATAGTAAGAACATGGTCCTATTAGTTTGCGATGAGCTGTCCTCACTTCCCCAACAGGATACGGTGATCCAGGTGGTTTGGCCAAGATAGCTACGTTAGATGGTGATCCAGGTGGTAGCTAAGATAGCTACGTTAGATGGTGATCCAGGTGGTTAGCCAAGATAGTTACGACATATGGTGTCCAGGCGGTTAAGCCAAGATAGTGATGAGAAATGGTGTTCCATGCAGTTAAGCCAAGGTAGTGACGTTAGATGGTGATCCAGGTGGTTAGCCAAGATAGTTACGTTAGATGGTGATCCAGGTGGTTAGCCAAGATAGCTACGTTAGATGGTGATCCAGGTGGTTAGCCAAGATAGTTACATTAGATGGTGATCCAGGTGGTTAGCCAAGGTAGTGACGTTAGATGGTGATCCAGGTGGTTAGCCAAGATAGCTACATTAGATGGTGATCCTGGTGGTTAGCCAAGGTAGTGACGTTAGATGGTGATCCAGGTGGTTAGCCAAGATAGCTACGTTAGATGGTGATCCAGGTGGTTAGCCAAGATAGTTATGTTAGATGGTGATCCAGGTGGTAGCCAAGATAGTCACTTTAGATGGTGATCCAGGTGGTTAGCCAAGATAGTTAAATTAGATGGTGATCCAGGTGGTTAGCCAAGATAGTTACGTTAGATGGTGATCCAGGTGGTAGCCAGGATAGTTACTTTAGATGGTGATCCAGGTGGTTAGCCAAGATAGTTACGTTAGATGGTGATCCAGGTGGTTAGCCAAGATAGTTACGTTAGATGGTTGATCCAGGTGGTTAACCAAGATAGTTACTTTAGATGGTGATCCAGGTGGTTAGCCAAGAAGTTACTTTAGATGGTGATCCAGGTGTTAGCCAAGATAGTTACGTTAGATGGTGATCCAGGTGGTAGCCAAGATAGTTTACTTTAGATGGTGATCCAGGTGGTTAAGCCAAGATAGCTACGTTAGATGGTGTATCCAGGTGGTTAGCCAAGATAGTTACGTTAGATGGTGATCCAGGTGGTAGCCAAGATAGTACGTTAGATGGTGATCCAGGTGGTTAACCAAGATATTACGTTAGATGGTGATCCAGGTGGTTAAGCCAAGATAGTTACTTTAGATGGTGATCCAGTGGTTAGCCAAGATAGTTACGTTTAGATGGTGATCCAGGTGGTAAGCCAAGATATTTACTTTAGATGGTGATCCAGGTGGTTAGCCAAAGATAGCTACGTTAGATGGTGATCCAGGTGGTTAAGCCAAGACTAGTTACTTTAGATGGTGATCCAGGGTGTAACCAAGATAGTTACGTTAGATGGTGATCCAGGTGGTTAGCCAAGACTAGTTACTTTAGATGGTGATCCAGGTTGGTTACCAAGATAGTTACGTTAGATGGTGATCCAGGTGGTTAACCAAGATAGTTACATTTAGATGGTGATCCAGGTGGTTAAGCCAAGATAGTTTACGTTAGATGGTGATCCAGGTGGTTAGCCAAGATAGTTACTTTAGATGGTGATCCAGGTGGTTAAGCCAAGATAGTTACTTTAGATGGTGATCCAGGTGGTTAGCCAAGATATTACTTAGATTGTGATCCAGGTGGTTAAGCCAAGATAGTTACGTTAGATGGTGATCCAGGTGGTAAGCCAAGATAGTTACTGTTATGTATGGTAGATCCAGGTGGTTTTTTTTTTTTTTTTTTTTTTTTTTTTTTTTTTTTTTTTTTTTTTTTTTTTTTTTTTTTTTTTTTTTTTTTTTTTTTTTTTTTTTTTTTTTTTTTTTTTTTTTTTTTTTTTTTTTTTTTTTTTTTTTTTTTTTTTTTTTTTTTTTTTTTTTTTTTTTTTTTTTTTTTTTTTTTTTTTTTTTTTTTTTTTTTTTTTTTTTTTTTTTTTTTTTTTTTTTTTTTTTTTTTTTTTTTTTTTTTTTTTTTTTTTTTTTTTTTTTTTTTTTTTTTTTTTTTTTTTTTTTTTTTTTTTTTTTTTTTTTTTTTTTTTTTTTTTTTTTTTTTTTTTTTTTTTTTTTTTTTTTTTTTTTTTTTTTTTTTTTTTTTTTTTTTTTTTTTTTTTTTTTTTTTTTTTTTTTTTTTTTTTTTTTTTTTTTTTTTTTTTTTTTTTTTTTTTTTTTTTTTTTTTTTTTTTTTTTTTTTTTTTTTTTTTTTTTTTTTTTTTTTTTTTTTTTTTTTTTTTTTTTTTTTTTACTTAGATGGTGATCAGGTGTTAGCCAAGATAGTTACTTAGATGGTGATCCAGGTGGTAGCCAAGATAGTTACTTAGATGGTGATCCAGGTGGTTAGCCAAGATAGTTACTTAGATGTGATCCAGTGGTTAACCAAGATAGTTACTTTAGATGGTGATCCAGGGGTAGCCAAGAAGTTACTTTAGATGGTGATCCAGTGGTTAGCCAAGATAGTTACGTTAGATGGTGATCCAGTGGTTACCAAGATAGTTACTTTAGATGGTGATCCAGGTGTAACCAAGATAGTTACTTAGATGTGATCCAGTGGTTACCAAGATAGTTACGTTAGATGGTGATCCAGGTGGTAGCCAATTTTTTTTTTTTTTTTTTTTTTTTTTTTTTTTTTTTTTTTTTTTTTTTTTTTTTTTTTTTTTTTTTTTTTTTGTACTTAGATGGTGATCCAGGTGGTTAAGCCAAGATAGTTACGTTAGATGGTGATCCAGGTGGTTAAGCCAAGAAGTTTACTTTAGATGGTGATCCAGGTGGTAGCCAAGATAGTTACTTAGATGGTGATCCAGGTGGTAGCCAAGATAGTTACTTAGATGGTGATCCAGGTGTTAGCCAAGATAGTTACTTAGATGGTGATCCAGGTGGTTAGCCAAGATAGTTACGTTAGATGGTGATCCAGGTGGTTAACCAAGATAGTTACGTTAGATGGTGATCCAGGTGTAGCCAAGATAGTTACTTAGATGGTGATCCAGTGGTTAGCCAAGATAGTACTTAGATGGTTGATCCAGGTGGTTAACCAAGATAGTTACGTTAGATGGTGATCCAGGTGGTTAGCCAAGAAGTTACTTAGATGGTGATCCAGTGGTAGCCAAGAATTACTTTAGATGGTGATCCAGGTGGTTAACCAAGATAGTTACGTTAGATGGTGATCCAGGTGGTTAACCAAGATAGTTACTTTAGATGGTGATCCAGGTGGTAACCAAGATAGTTACTTAGATGGTGATCCAGGTGGTACCAAGATAGTTAACTTTAGATGGTGATCCAGGTGGTTAAGCCAAGATAGCTACGTTAGATGGTGATCCAGGTGGTTAAGCCAAGAAGTTACATTTAGATGGTGATCCAGTGGTTAACCAAGATAGTTACTTAGATGGTGATCCAGGTGGTAGCCAAGATAGTTACTTTAGATGGTGATCCAGGTGGTTAGCCAAGATAGTTACTTAGATGGTGATCCAGGTGGTTAGCCAAGATAGTTACGTTAGATGGTGATCCAGGTGGTTAAACCAAGACAGTTACTTTAGATGGTGATCCAGGTGGTTAACCAAGATATCTACGTTAGATGGTTATCCAGGTGGTTAAGCCAAGATAGTTACGTTAGATGGTGATCCAGGTGGTAGCCAAGATAGTTACTTTAGATGGTGATCCAGGTGGTTAACCAAGATATTTACATTAGATGGTGATGATCCAGGTGGTTAATCCAAGATAGCTACTTAGATGGTGATCCAGGTGGTTAACCAAGACAGTTACTTAGATGGTGATCCAGGTGGTAATCCAAGATAGTTACGTTAGATGGTGATCCAGGTGTTTAGCCAAGATAGTTACTTTAGATGGTGATCCAGGTGGTTAACCAAGATAGCTACGTTAGATGGTGATCCAGGTGGTTAACCAAGAAGTTACATTAGATGGTGATCCAGGTGGTTAAACCAAGATAGTTACTTTAGATGGTGATCCAGGTGGTAACCAAGATAGTTACATTTAGATGGTGATCCAGGTGGTTAAGCCAAGATAGTTAAATTAGATGGTGATCCAGGTGGTTAGCCAAGAAAATTACTTTAGATAGTGATCCAGGTGGTTAAGCCAAGATAGTTAGTTAGATGGTGATCCAGGTGGTTAAGCCAAGATAGTTACTTAGATGGTATCCAGGTGGTTTAGCCAAGATAGTTACTTTAGATGGTGATCCAGGTAGTTAACCAAGATAGCACGTTAGATGGTGATCCAGTGGTTAAACCAAGACTAGTTACATTTAGATGGTGACCAGGTGGTTAAACCAAAACATTACTTAGATGGTGATCCAGGTGGTTACCAAGATAGTTACTTAGATGGTGACCAGATGGTACCAAGATAGTACTTAAAATGGTGATCATGGTTAACAAGATAGTTAATTAGATGGTGATCCAGGTGGTTAAACCAAGAGGTGAAGTATGATTTATATCCAGCCAATAAACATAGTCCAACACCCATTGAACAAGAAACTAAAGTTTAGCAATGAAAAGTTATAACATGAACAAAGAAAAATTATTGCACTTTATGTTTACTTGGATATTGTTAATTTTTTTTAAGATCAATTGATATTTAAAAATTAAATTTTTACTAAGACACGCCCACGGCCTCACTAACTATAGAGTTGGATTTTAAAAATACGATCATTCAAATAAAAATATTTCTACCATCCTCAAAATTTTGTAAACACTAAACTCTTCATTGTTGGCCAAAGGGAACATCATCGGAAGACAAACTTCAATGCCACGCCTTCAACTTCCACTATGATCTCGGTTTCAAACCGACTCCACTACCACCGGACTTACTCATTACACCATGCTGCAAACCAGCAAGTTACGTCATAGCTTGTCAGGTACTACTTCACCGGGGACTCTAAGCCTAATGCTATTGATATATAAAATCTAATATTGAATGTATGAAATCCCTACAGATATAAATAACTGCACAACAATGGAATGGAATGATCCAGAAATATTAGGTAACAAAAATTATTATTATATATTAGTATTATTATTATTATTGATTATTATTATTGTTATTTTGATTATTATTATTATTATTATTATTTGATTATTATTATTATTATTATTATTGATTATATTATTATTATTATTATTATTATTATTAGTATTAGTATTGGTATTATTAGTATTAGTATTTGTATTATTATTATTATTAGTATTATTATATTTATTATATTTTATTATTATTATTGATTATTATTATTTGATTATTATTATTATTATTAATTTTGATTATTATTATTTTGATTATTATATTTGATTATTATTATTTTGATTATTATTATTTTGATTATTATTATTTTCATTATTATTATTTGATTATTATTATTTTATTATATTATTATTATTAGTATTATTATTAGTATTATTATTATTATTAGCACCCGTCTTACTACCCGTTCGGGTTATACGCACTTACGCTAATGTGTAATGGTAGGGTGATTGTGAGATGAAATGGAGGACCTACAGTTTTAACGTGGAATCCGAACCACGGTGGAGGCTTGGCATTCCCCAACAAAAAAAAAAAAAAATCCAGTCTGATCTTCAGCGGGACTCGCACCACCACACCTGATTATATCATTCTAAAATATACTGGATATAAATATTTTACAGAATGAGAAAAACTACAACGCACTCGGTTTAAGTGGTTCCAGAGATATCCAAATATCCGGCTGGTCCTTCATCGGGACTTACACCAAAACACGCGATTATACACAAATAATCCTAAAATATGGCTGGATATTAGTCCAGTATAAAAGTAAAAATCACACCACAATCGGTGAAGTGGTTCCATAGATCCTTAGTTACAGATATAAATAGATCCGGCTCTTTCTTTCATGGAAACTCAAACCCTGACTGTATATATGCTAGATCCTCCCTTAGCAAACATCCGAGTGAATATAAATAAATGCACCGCAATTGGTTATGCAATTACAGGTATATTACAGTACAGAGCTACAATAATCTTTTACTTTTAAATATATTTACATTCCAAACCTTAAAAAACAAAAATATTATGTAAAGTGTTTTGAATTACTTAAACCTCCTCACTCTGATATTGTTTTGATATTTACCCACGGCATGACCAGTTTTATTATTTAGATTTCCAGAATTGATTTAGTAACAAAAAACCACATAAAACATTAAACTTATTAGAAAATGTTCATAAACGTAAATCTTATTAAACTACAATTTATCTCAATCAAAGTATTTATCGAAACTGTTTACCAATATTTATATTGTGGTCGTTATGGTTACATTAAATAAAGTATGGAATCGAACTATGGTCTCACAAAGTTATAGACAGTCATAATGACGTTGAAAAAACAAATAAATTCACTTTTATTGCTAAAATATACCCAATGGATAAGATTTTATCAAATATATTATTTTTTTGTCCACCCGGAAATAATATTAGATATTTTAAAACAAGATTGGGACCTTCAAATTATATAAGTTTTATTGACTTAGCGTTTTACAAATAAGATAAATTTCTTTTAAAGTTAATTTGTTGTTTATGTTACTTATGTGGAATATAATTATTATTAGGGACTCATTAATAAATTCATCATTAGCTATTCACAGTAATTAAGATTCTGGAAAAGAGGAGACGTGCTTTATGTTACCATGTAAAACCAATAAATGTGGATAGCACTGCTGCCAAAATAATGCGTGGCGTGGTTAAATCTCTAACAGCTTTTTAAAAAAACATAATTAACTAAGTATGCAACAAATAATTGATTTTATCAGGAAGAGAACAAACAAGTAAAATTATTATATATTTATTATTATTATATTATTATTATTATTATTATATTATTATTATTATTATTATTATTATTATTATTATTATTAGCACCACGTCTTACTACCCGTTCGGGTTATACGCACTTACGCTAATGTGTAATGGTAGAGTGATTGTGAGATGAAATGAAGGACCTACAGTTTAACGTGGAATCCGAACCACGGTGGTGACCTGGCATTCCCCACATTCACAAGAACAAGTAAAGTTAATTTAGTAGATCAACTCATTTGGACATTGCAAAAAGACATAATCCCTCCCCCATCACTCTTTCCCAACAGTCAAGAAATAATTTAAGGACCTAAGACTTTTCTCCAAATCCGGCCTTGGGCATAGCTAGGCAAACTATTCAACAGTCATGTGTAGAGGTATAGCATACCTTGCGGACTGAGCCAATAAGTTGATACTTTTTGATCTCGACGGCGTGTACATGGAACCAATCCTTCAGCTTCTACTAGTCATGTGATTCAAGTACAGGTACCTGCAGGGAAATTAAAAGAAAATCGTTAAAGAAAAATATTTTACTTCACAGCACATGATAATTACTCAGATTCCAATTCTACATTGGAATCAGTAAATTACATGTAAGATAAAGAAGATGTTGACCTTGATGACCTAATACAATCATATAAATAAGATAAGTACAACAATCTAGACATCAAAGTGGCTGCTTGCATCATAGTTAAATATACCACCAAAACAACTGTGAGATACTAGACTATGTTGGGGAAATTCTTGACATTGAAAATGGAGACTATTTCCTACATTATGTAAGAAAATGTCAAGACACAGACAATCTGTTCAAATGGCCATAGAAAGAGGATTTAAATACAATTACTATTGACAATATTGGAAAAGTGATCACTTAATAGGAGACTACTCCATTACGCTGCTTCCTTTGGTGGCTACCATACTGAATGGTGTGCAGTTCATCCATAAAATTAAAAAGTTTTTGTACAAATATAAATAGCTACCCTATTTTTCTAGTATAATATTTAGTTCCCTTTTATGAAAATGAATGTGTGATTTCAATCTTTTATAAAATAAGAGTGATCAGTGACTATACAGCGTCTATGCAGTCGGCAATATTTTATTAAATTTTCAGTGAAGCTTTTCTTAGCTAAAAACCATATTAAAACTTTATTTATTATTATTATTTTTGGACTTAAATGAAACATTAAAAGTTCCAAACCAGATTCAACATGTTTGGTAAGCGTTGAATAAAATTGTTACCAACCATTTATATTTATATATAATTTGTCATTTGTTAATATCTTTTGAAATGTGCAATTCTATGCAGGAATATTCTAATTTAGGTTGGTACCACCATTAAATGTGCCGTCCATTTTTTTTTTAGCTAATCTGTGTGTATGCCTATGAACTTGTGTAACAGTTGAGTCATGTTCTTAGTTACTATAACATGTATTGTCAAGTCTAAAATCAGTTAATTATTTCTATAAACTTGTGTACTCTGACAGGTTATGGGCCCAGGCTTGTGATTTGCGGATTTTAGGACGGGTAAAGCTATAAGTCAAGTGTGCGTAGTAATATGTGTGAACTATACATGTTTGCCTGTTGCTTGTGACGCCGTTGCCAATCGCCATCGCCATAATGGTTTTAGAGGAAGACAAAATGTACAGAATTCCACTTTTCGATGGCACTAATTTCGACAACTGGAATTTTTTGGTAGAAACTCTTGTAGATGAAATCGATCTTTTGCCCTTTATTCAAGATGACTATCAGGACTTGGTGAAAATTGCGTCTAGTGTTAGTGCTGAAATTAAGGCAGCAAAGGAAAAATAGCTGGACAAGCTTCTGAAAGCCGATCACGTGTGTAAGTCACAGATTATACCATGAATCTCGGACAGCCACTTGGATTGTGTGAAAGATAAGATCACCGCTTTGATATATGGCGAGTGCTTTGTAATATTTAAACTTACAACGATATTACTAATCAGCTTTTACTGCGCAAAACTTTGTTGATGATGAAATTTTATTCCTCTTTAGAGGCCCTTAAAGTGCATTTTATTAGGTTTGATTGTACTATTCGGGATTTGAAATCGTCGGGAGCTAACCTCGAAGAATTAGATGTTGTCTGCCATCTTCTCTTGACTATGCCATCTGAATATCAAGTAATTGTCACTGCCATAGAGACATCTGCTGATAATCTCAACCTGGCATTCGTAAAAACGCGCCTACTTGATGAGCAGAGCAAACGCCAAGCAGAAGGTATCGATGGATGCAGCCAATCATTCTCTAGCGTTACTGATTGGAAGGCTAGAAAATTGAAATCTTCGCAGCCGGAATGTTGTCCCAATTGTAAACAAAGCATTTCAAAGCAAGTTACTGGTAATAAGTGTTTTTTTCTGTCATAAAGCTGGTCATTTTCGTTCAGACTGTCCAAAATTGAAAGGCAAGAAGAATTCAACACGTAAAGCAAACGTAGCTGAAGCTAGTGATGATGAATTTAGTTTGACTGTGCTAACATCAGTGGCTTGTTGTGATGTATCTGTGTAGTTGCTTGACTCTGGCGCCACTGAACATATGATAAGTAATAAAAAAATACTACTTTGGTCTCAAATAAGAAACGCCTATCAAAGTCTATCAAAATAAAAATTTCCAAATTAGGATTGATGTTGTTTGCTGAAGAGGTTGGAGATATAGACGCGTCTCTGACTCCCAAAGGTAATCAAAACTATATCGAACTTTCCAACAAAATTATTGTCCTTGGATTACAATTCAATTTACTCTCGTTTAGTAAAATGGATGCTAATGGTTTTAAAGTTGTGTTTGAAAAGGGGAACACTACCAATCTGAAAGGCAATATTTTTGTGGCTGTTGCCACTTGATCTGGTAAAGTGTATACAATGTCTCTTTCGCCTCGTGAAAAAGCACGTGCTTGTGTTGCTAATTCCATTGTAGCATCATCGGATTTGTGGCACAAGAAGCTTGGTCACTATTGGCAAAACCGGTTTAGTTCACTTAAGTAAGATTGTAGATGGAATCAAGGATCGATCCCCAACCTATGTGACTCTTGCATACAGGCTAAACAAACGCATCTTCCTCACACAAAACCACGCATTAGAGCTAAGCGCCCTTTGGAGATCATACACAGTGATCTTGTAGGGCCTATTAAGCCGTATCATCTAAAGAGGTATCTGCTTACTCTGATTGATGACTATAGTCACTTTACAGTCATTTACACTCTAAAGGCATAGTCTGAAGTATTTAAATACTTCAAACAATTTGAAGCTATGTCAACAGCTCACTTTAACCTAAAGATAAGTCGCTTTAGGTCAGATAATGGTGGTGAATCTGTGTCGCAGAAAATGCTTGATTATTTAAAAAAGAAAGGTATCCAGTCAGAGTTTACAATCAGGTATACCAGTCAGCAGAACAGTGTCGCAGAAAGAATGGGAAGTAGCATCATGGATAAAACACGTTGTTTACTCCTTCATTCTTCTCTTGATAAGTCACTCTGGATGGAGGCTGTTATGACTGCAGTCCACCTAATAAACAGATCGCCTACTAAAGCTCTTGAAAACAAGGTTCCAGCAGAACTGTGGTATGGTGTAAAGCCTGATATGTTAAAACTGAAGGTTTTTGGCTGTGTAGCATATCTTCGATTACCTAATCATGTTCTTAAAAGTAAACATGACAGCTGCTCGAAAAAGTGCTACTTTGTTGGTTACTGCCCGAATGGGTACAGGCTGTGGTGTCCACAGGAACGAAAAAGCATACGTGGGCATGATATAATTTTTGATTAACATTCCTTCATAACCGGTGATGTTTGTTCAACACCCTCTCGAGCTATTGAGGTCATCGGTTCAACTTCAAACAAAGTTTTTACTGAGGAATTGCAGGAGGAGCCGTCTTCAGGAGGAGAACCAGAGGCAATTTCTGACGAAGAGACTCCTGGACTTGGCGAGGAACTTGAACCTCTGCATAGGAGTACGAGACCTCGCACTGCACCAGCGCACCTAAATGACTATGTCGCACTGGCTCTTGGTGCTGAGTCATTTATTGATAACTTGCCAGAAACCTTTGATGACATCCATAGTAGAGAAGATGCCCAGCAATGGATGGCTGCAGTTAAGGAAGAGATGTACTCATTGAAGAAAAATGAGACCTGGACCCTTACAGAGCTGCCATCCGGTAAACGAGCTATCAACTGTAAGTGGGTCTTCAAGATGAAGCAGGATTAAAATGGGCAGCTTGACAGGTACAAGGCAAGGTTAGTGGGTAAGGGCTGTGCACAGAAGAAAGGGTTTGACTACAATGAAACGTACTCACCCGTAGCCCATTTAACCTCTGTCAGAACCCTGCTTGCTTTCATAAACAAAGATAATTTAATTGCCTTCCAGTTGGACGCGAAAAATGCATTCCTACATCTTTCTGAAGAGGTGTATATGAAGCAGCCACCTGGCTTCGTAACTGACAGCAACCTTGTTTGTAAGTTACACAAGACCCTCTTTGGATTGAAGCAGGCACCACGGGAGTGGAATGCTAAACTTGACAAATTTGTGAATTTGTGAAACGAAAAATGTATATACTTTGACTTCAGCAACAGCATAGAAACTTACCTTTTGGTTTATGTTGATGACATAATTTTGGCGGAGAACAATCTGCTGAAGTTGAATGACACCAAAACATATTTTATGTCAGAATTCGAGATGAAGGATCTTGGAGGTATACACAGCTTTCTAGGTATAAAAATTGCCAAACATCCTACTTGAAGAAAGTTCTCAAGAAATTTGATATGGAACATTGCAAACTTGTCAAGACACTGATGGAGGCAAAACCACCTGAAATAACTACATCAGAGTGCATAATAAAAAACCGTACCGTGAGCTTGTTGGTAGTTTGATGCATGTGATGCTCTACACTCACCCTGATCTGAGCTTCTCAGTGAATTTCTACAGCAGGTATCAGAGCAATGCAACAGAAGCTCACTGGATTGGACTCAAACGAATACTACGATACATTCAAGGAACACTTGAAGTTGGTCTCTTCTTTCCGAAGAACTGTGATGTCGCCTTACGGGCCTATGTTGATGCGGACTGGGCCAATGACAGCAATGATCGTAAATCTACATCTGGGTATTTATTCCAAGTTTATGGTGCCACTGTTGGTTGGACTACACGTAAGCAGACTACAGTCGCCCTTAGCTCGACGGAGTCAGAGTTTGTCTCCCTGTCAACAGCCTCATCCGACCTACTCTGGTTGAGAAGACTGATCCAGGACCTTGGGATCACTCTAGAACCCACCAAGATGTACGAGGACAACCAGTCCTGCATAAGATGTTTGGATAAATGGGAACATCGAAAACTAAAGCATATTGATGTCAAATACATCTTTGTTCGTGATTTGTATTTAAGTGTTGTTATTGATGTGATTTATCTGGAAACAAATGAACAATGTGCTGACATTCTGACAAAGAGTTTGGTTGGAAACAAGTTTGAGTACTTTTGTAATTATATTGTTTTAATCAAATGCTGATTCACTAGAGTTTATTTGTATGTATTTAAGAGTACATGTAGGACATTTTGACAGATTTTGTGGTTTTATTAGAATTGAGGAGGAGTGTTAAAATATGCAATTAAATGCAGGGATATTCTAGTTTAGGTTGATACCACCATTAAATTGTGTTATTCTTTTTAGCTAATCTGTGTGTATGCTTATGAACTTGTGTTACAGTTGAGTCATGGTCTTAATTATTATAACATGTATTGTCAAGTATAAATTATTTCTATAAACTTGTGTACTCTGACAATATCTTCACAATTAAAAATAGCTAGAGAACTAAAAAGGAGAATTGTTCAATATAGTCCCACCTATCAGACCAATGCTCATAATGAATCCTAGATTTTTTTACAGTAAATTTAGTAGTGGATTTGGTTTGATGTTTCAAAGTAGCCCAACCCTGAGGCTACTTCAAGCACAATTAAAAAATTTAAAATATCGTCCAAAATAATATCAAAGATTTTTTCCTAATACTCTTACCTTAAAGTGCACATTTTAGTTTATCATTTACAATAGGTTTCATATTTTTATAAAGATTTATTTAAAAGTTATTGGTAAAAAAATGCAAATGTTGTTCCAAAGTATCTCCAATTGATGATAATGATATAGTGCCCTAGTGTAGAGCTGGGTGGCCATGGAGTTTAGCACCTTGTCTTACTGTTTATGTTGTATTTACTAACTACGCTAATGAGTTACAGATGAAAGGATAAGGAAGTCTACAAACATTTACTTGGAGGGAGAGTGGAAAACCATTTTGGAATAACCACCCTCAATACAACCGACCAGGATTCAAACTCCGATCTCCTTGTCATTGTCAGCCTATTCTCTTGCGAGAGCTACTCCTTAGACTATGTGGCCACTGAAGAAGGTTCTAGCCAAACCCCATATATTTATATATATTTCTCCAATTTAAACTTGTTTTTTAATTGTGATATCATTATCAATGGTTCACCTACTGTTACTATTTTTTGTCCTCAACTCTTTGAATTGATATTTTTGTGTCATCTAAAAACTCTGGCTAAGAAGTGAATGTGTTTGTTTGCAGGACAATATCCCTCCAGAAGATTGCCGGGAGTACTCGACCTGGTCTCAAATATGGTGTATAACTGGTGACCAGATGTGTCACTGTTCTAAAGTTCCTCATGACGCTGCCGTCAATCAAGAGTTAATGGCGTATGTTCTATCATAACAATGTTAGAACTACCTTGATTAATTCCACTATGGTGTAGCTAACTAATTAAACTGGCCACATAATATTATTCAAGTCCTTGATTGTTCCACTATGATGTTACTCCTTAGCAATATATGTCTCATTCTTTTATCCTTCTTGTGAGAGCAAAAATTAAACCAAATAGTGTTTAAATTATCACATTTAATTATGATTACTAAAATGAGCATGTGTGTCATCAAAATGGTATCCTAGCTAGAGCACATAATATTACTTCAGTTCAATTGATTGATGAATTTTATTTAATTTATCTAAGGTGCACTCTCTGAACCAACTGATCACATTAGCACACGACTTATAAACTAACCTAAATCTAGAACAGACACAACATCCAGCCCTCGGCTATTAGTTCATCCCTATGAAAGGGAAATCCACATTTCTCCAATGACACATTTTTCAGTCATGTTGAGAATCAAACTCGGGACCCTTAGCTTAGTAGACAGACATGCTACCGGCTGAGTTAAGATGTCGGACATTGGCCTAATTGAAAAGGAAATATTATACTAATTGTTATTACTTTTAAATATATTGTGGATTCATATTCATTTAAGTGGTGAATTAATAAAATGGGTTATTTTGTTAGGCTTGTATTAAAACCTTTATTACCTGCAGATGGTGTAAATGTCAAGCCTATTTGGTCTATCTTTCCAGGCGATCAGGTTTCAAATCCTGAGAGTGTTTTTACCTAATTGGTTTCCTACTCTCCCTACAACACAAATATGGAAACATTTCCTCTATATTCCACCACCATCATAATTGTTATTCGCACAGCAGGGGGAGTTGTAGTATAGGTGTGTAAAAGACATGCTATGAGAGAGTTGTTCTATAGGTGTGTAAGAGACCTGCTTGAGAGTGTTCTATGTGTGTAAAAGACATGCTATGGAGAGTTGTTCTATATGGTGTGTAAAGAGACTGCTATGGAGAGTTGTTCTTAGTGTGTAAGAGACCTGCTATGGAGAGTTGTTCTATAGGTGATAGGTGTGTAAAGATCACTGCTATGGAGAGATTGTTCTATATGTGTGTAAAAGACATGTATGGGGAGTTGTCTAGGTGTGAAACCTACGTAGAGTTGTACTATAGGTGTGTTGTAACCTTAAACACATAAAGAAGAGGGTGGTTTTGCTTATCGCTTCTGCCCCAGTTGACTCATCACGACAAGGATCCACGCCACAACAACATCGCAGCACGACTCATTTCAAACTGACCTGAGGGATCAGAGTTCGCTGCTCACCTTTAATAGTCCCTCGCCCAAGAAAATGATAGACAGTCGATATGCGCAGGTTGGGTGCACGCCGACAGCTGTGATTGGAAGATAACGGAACTATGTTCATTGAACGTTTGAATTATGCCTAGACTGTGTGAGCATGTACCAGAACATGATATCTAGATGAAGAATTCCTCTATAAAGCATAAATAATAGCTTTGGCTGTTTGATTCTTAGTATATGTTAAGTACATTTTCTCAGAGAGGGCAGAGTAGGTTACGGGAAAGCGGGCGACAAGGGGAATCATGTGGGGGGAATGTGTGATGTATAGTCATGAGATTGAGCCACAAGACCGGTCTTTTGCTCCACGACCTGTCCGCTAGACTCGAATAGTCCAGGCTAATAACCTAGAACACACAAAGGTTGTAGTCATGAGATTGAGCACCAGACCGGTCTCTTGCTCCACGCTGTCCGCTAGACTCGAATAGTCCAGGCTAGTAACCTAGAACACACAAAGGTTGTAGTCATGAGATTGAGCACCAGACCGGTCTCTTACTCCACGCTGTCCGCTAGACTCGAATAGTCCAGGCTAGTAACCTAGCACCAGACGCGCACCCTGGTGGCGTTGACAGGCACGGTCTCGTCCAGGAGTCTCGTAGACCAGTTTGATCGTGTATCTAATGGTGGCCAGACGCAGGCATCGTGAGTTGCAGATATTCAGTTCAGGTAGTCTTAAGTGATATTCAGGCACCTAGTGAGTTTGATCGTACATTATTTTATAATATTTATAATTATTTGACGCTTCGTTTAACGTTATAATGCTTGTAACTCGGAACAATACTACAAGACCACAAGGGAGCTCAAGAAAGAGACAGAAAGTGTGCAAGTGAGAGGAAAATAATGGACGCAATTAAAGGAGAAAGGATGGTTGGAGTATAGAAGAAGATGAAAGCATTTTATTAAACTGGCCTGTAACAATATATTACATTATGTTACAATAGGACCCGCCTCATGCCGATATTTACGCATAACTCTTTGTAATTCATACTACCCGCTCCAATTATACTGACAGTAATAGAATCCCTACAATAGTACTATTCTCTATTGAAGTTCATGTAGGTTGATACGACATATTAAAACAATTCTGAACAATAATATTCTTTCTGCATAATCAATCTACATAATAAAACTGTTTGTGTACTTACCGATTGAATCTTCTGAAACTAGCAACCCCCAAGACTGGCCTACACCTATCATCCTAACTTGTTGAGTGGGTCGAGTGAGCTACGATGTTCCCACAAGAAGAAGTCCACTCCCATCCTGTTCAACTAACACGTAATGGGCCGGCCAGTATTGGACCTATTCACCTGCTCTCTGATGGTAGAGAGATGAACTACTTTCAAAACATCAGGTGATTGAAGAAATGGTTTTGGAAGTCGGATGGAGCCATGACAACAAATGGTCTACGTGATCATACAAAGCTTCGAGTAGGTCGTATTGACGTCACCGACCGTGTGTTCAGTTCTCCCACCTTGATTCTTTGCGACGAAACCCACTATATATTGTGATGTGCGTGTATGCCAAAATGACTATTTTATCACATTGCTTGACTGAGGAACATTGTCCTGGACCTAGACATTGTCAGGATAAAACATTATATATTATATCTTCATCAGAATCTTAAATATGGCGATTTATTTATTGGACTCGTTTAAAATAAATTCTTAGTGTCAGCCAAGTTAGATGTTGTAATTTTTCTATTATCTAAATCTATTGATTTTTTTTTACCTGATTGTTATATTTGATATGAGGTTCAATATTTTGTCTGTCGCCGCTTGGGCGCTAGAGTCTTTTCGAGTGTTAAACCTTTTAGATAGCCACAATTGTTAATTGACTTGGACTTGAACGAGTTAAATATAATGGCTACTAGTTATTATTTTGTAATCATGAAGGTAGTGTTTCTTGTTTGCATTTTGAAATATAATTTAATGTAAAGTAATTTTATGATCATTTTGATTAATTATGAAATTAATTAACTTTAGTATATTATCTAATATGGTTTGCTTCTAATATGATATTTTCATTATTATTTTCTAGTAGGGTTATTGTTTTCATTTCCTATTTAATATTGTGTCAGGATCGGATAGTCCCAGGGGAGTTGGACTAAAGTCTGTTAGCCAAACTCTCGCGTAATTTAATGTTATAGAAAGTTAATATGTAACATTTTGAAGGTGCCCATTTTTTAGGCCCTTATTTAGTCCTTATGTATTACCCTGATGGATATTATTATTTTTAATTTATTGTACTAAATTCAACGTTACAGGTTGTTCTGTCTCTTCAAGACTGACCCATTTGAATATAGGATAGATTACGAGTTATATAACTTTCTCTTAAGTTATCTGCGCAGTTTAAAGATATGAAGTCATTATCTATTTGTTTGGTTTTCCACATATTTCTATTTGATTAATGAGACCATGTAAAGTTTTCTGCTCTATTGTTATTGTTTTCAAAAAACCGTTCATATTGTTGCTTTTAAATATTGCTAATAATTTCCCTTGTCGCTTGTTCCATAGCTTACTCCCGCTCCCTTTTATCTTATTAATGGTCGTAAATAAAAGGTAACAGAGTGGGGTGTAACAGACCAGGCCATGGGTTGGAAACAGTTGCTGATTATGATGTTTATACATACAAATCTAGACATTCACTTAAACTCTCTTTTCTTTCATCTAACACAATAATCATGTTTAATGTTTAACAATTTAAATATATTACACACATGGCTTTATCTGGTATAAAGTATATTGGAGCTATCTGTGCTAATGAAGTCGAGGTAGAGATTTATATTCTGTTTCAGATTTGCTTTAAATTCATACTTATCATTGTTATACTAGTTAGAATAATTTGTCAATAAAAAAAAGTACGAACTTGGATAATCTAAAGATTATCAAAGAATTAACTAAAATTTTGTAAAAATGACCTAAATATATTAAGAAAAACATAACTAAATAAATACGTGCTATACAAATTGAAACTAAATAATATTTATGAAATGGAAATCCTTTAATAACTAATTTCTTGCGTTCTACTAAATCATCATCATCATCATCATGTGCTTCCAGCTTGTGGCCGGCTCAGTTTAGTAGAATGCCTCCATCTTCCTTTATCCTTCCACCACTCTTCCTCCTTTAATTTCATCCATTCTTCTCCTCTCACTTGAACACTTTCTGTTATCTGCTTCTCCCATATCTTTTTTGGCCTTCCTTGCGGTCTTTTTTCTGCATACATCATTTCCAACATTTTCTTTTTCATCCTTTATTTTTCATTCCTCATTACATGTCCATACCATCTCAGTCTTGCTTCCTCTACTATCTCATGTACTCACTGTACCCCTACTCTTCCTAATCTGGTTTTTCCTCGTGACAGTTAACATGCTCCTCACAAACTTAACTCAACCATGGCCTCCACTTTCCTAGTCTCTCTTAAATTCAATGTTCTTGTTTCTGCTGAATATGTAACAATGGGTACAAGCTACAACACTTTTTTACACTTTAAGAGGACTTCCCTTCTCCATAGCAGGTTTCTTACGCACGTATCGAACAACTCTCCCTGCTGTCCTATTCTTATTAAATACTCAACCTTATAGCTTTATTAGGCCTTGCCTTCTTCCTTGTCATACCATCCATAACTTCACACTTTGACACGCTACAATTTATTCCACACTCTTTCACTTCCTCATTCCATTCATGTACTTCCTATTACTTCTACCCCCGTACCATCAAGTCATCAGTAAACACCATGGCTTTAATTCTTTCCTCCTCGAGCTTTCCTGCCCCTTTGTTAATGACCATATCCATTATAATTACAAATAGTAATGGTGAAAGGGCGCTTCACTACAATTTTTTTTTGAACCACTTTGTCCCTCCACTTTGTCTTAACACAAATCTTGCTATCCTCATACATGATTTTCACTTTCATTATCACTCCTCTTTCTACCTCGGCTTCCTTCATTGCTTTCCAAACTTTATTTATGTCCACTATTATATGTCTTCTTCACATCCATAAATACCACTACCAAGTCTTTCCCATATTCATACCTTCTTTCCATCAGCTGTCCTATGGCAAAGATTAAGTCTCTTATAGACCTCTGTTTCCTATATCTGTGCTGTTCCTCTTTCCACCTTCCTTTCATTTTATTTCTTATTCTCTTTTCCATGATCTTCTCATATATTTTTGTAAAGTGGCACCTCAGTGATATCCCTCTATAATTTGTACACCTCTTCCTGTCTCTTTTCTTGAAAATAGGTATTATAACTCCCTTCTTTCAGTCTCCCGGTACCTTGGTCTCCCTCCAACCCACTATCAATACCATGTATAACTATTGTATATCTACTTCACCTGCTGCTCTTATCAGTTCCACACCCGGTGCTTTCCCTTGTTTAATCCTCTTTAATACGTCTTCCGCCTCTTTCTATGTGGAACCTCTTTGCTCCTATTCTGATATTTCTTTCTTCTCCTTTGTTTCACTCTCATTTCTATCCTCTTCTGGGTTGAAAATCTTTTTAAAATATTCCATCCAGAGTTTATTTTCTTCCTCTCCTGTCTTATTTCTTCTTCATCAATCATTTTAACTTGTTGTCTTTTCTCTTCCCTGCTGTTTCTTATATGGCTATACAACACCTTCTTACTCCCTTTCAAGTCCCATTCCAGCATTTGTCCATTTTAGCATCCAATCCTTCCTAACTTCCCTTACAACTCACTTTGCTCTTTTCTTCTCCCTATGTTCTTCCTATTTTCCTCATTCCTCAGTCTTTTAATTTCTTCATCCATGATAAAGTTGTCTATCACCGACTGTTGCTCCCCATCCCAGCTGTATCTAGTGATCTTATAACAGCTGTTTGCCACTTTAATTTTATTTCTTGCACTTAACTCCAACAGTCTTCTTCCCTCCTCGTTTCTCTCTCCCCATACTTCCTTCCCTAACACCTTCTCAAATCCTAATCTTTCTTTTCCTACGTTTGCATTCAGATCCCTCATTACTATTTAACACTTGTTTCCCATATGCCTTTCTAGGTCTTCTTCAAACTTTTCTTTTTCTTCTGCTGGCCACTCCATTTTTGGGGCATATACTTGTATCTCCTCCACCCTTTTTTCTCTCTCATGTATTGTAATGTATATTTTTCAAACATACAAGCAAAGAGGTATAAAGTGCAATAACTTAATTATCTTTTCATTCTGGCAACTGGGGGTAGAAAATATTCTGTTTGGATATTTATACTTTATAAAATATCAGGTGTAGTATTTAAAAATAAACTTATTCAAATTAAATACCTAAAAATTGCTTAAAAGTCCCTACAGATGATGCATACCAAGAAAGTATGACCTAAATATCCAAAATGGCATAAAATGACCAAAAAGTGACTTATTAAAAAGTTTCTACAACCAGGGGATCATGAACAGAATTTATATACAGACTAACATTGTCTTTGATGTGCCAAAATAAAGATTACATGCCATCAAGATTTGTGTTCGTGTCAACCATTTCTATATATTACATTAGATTAAACATCTTTTCAAATTTGAGGTACAAATAAACAATGTAGAGGAAATAACACTTTTAGAATGAAGAAAGGAACACATGTAAAACAGGCACCTTACATGTGCAGGCATATTGAGTGTCTGGGACCAGCACTAATAGTTGGTTATCTCTCATGTGTTCAGGTATATTGAGGTTGTGTTTAGCAGTCAAGCCTGTGTAAATGCCTCGTTCCTTCTGCCTGAAGACCAGCACTACTGCTGTTCTTCCAGAAACCACGGTTTGGACATAAATGTTGCCGAGAAAGCTTTCACTTGTGTTAGTCAGGTGGAGAATATGTCCATCAAAGAACTTGTGAGTCTTATTGAATTTAAAAACCTTGACCTTCCTGGCTCTCGTCATTTACCTTCAAAACTACCATCTGTTTGTTACTAAATAAAATATACTCTGATTCACTACACCATCTTTTTTATCATGTGGTTCTCTTCACGACATTAGTTTACAATTTGTTTTACAACATTCCAAATATTAATTATGATACTACAACACAGAGTTCCTGGTTACAGTACCAGAGATCCTGGGTTCAATCCCCAGGTCTCCCCACATTTTGTGCGAAAAAATGGGTCTGAAACAGCCTTGTGAGGACAAATAAGGAGCTACTTGAATAAACATGTAGTGGCTCCAGGCTAGAAAACTGAGATTAAAGGCCAGAGGGTCCATTGTGCTGACCACATGGCACCCTCTAGCCCCAGAATTTGACTTTATCTTCACCAACAGATGGCTGTCGCTTGCTCAATATAGCTCAAATGTGGATTGATGCCATGGAGTTTTTTTATTACAACATAGAATAACAAGTAATTTCTTTATAGTGAATTTATTTTTGTTACAGTTTTTGTATATATTTTTTTTTAGTTTTTATATTATTTCAGATTATGAATTGTGTTATCATAAATTTGATACCAACTTTAGTTCCTTCTCCGCCAGATGTGGAAACACTCCGGGTGTATGTAACCTTACCGCTCTACCATGAATTTGACAACCCCAAACACTACAAGGTGCTTCAGAACCCGTTTGGTTCAGCTGTGCTCAATTTGAAAACAGAGGCCGCTAGAGTGCTCGGTGAGTCACTTTAATTTCTTGTCGGTGACCTGGCGGTCTAGGGGTAAGGTGTCAGACTTCTGTGCTGGCGGCCGGGGTTCAATCCTCGGTCCCGGTACAGATTTATCTGATTACCAAACCCTTCCTTCACCTCTGACAAGACATCTTGTGAATGTGGGGAATGCCAGGCCTCCACCGTGGTTCGGATCCCACGTTAAACTGTAGGTCCTTCATTTCATCTCACAATCACCCTACCATTACACATTAGCGTAAGTGCGTATAACCCGAATGGGTAGTATGACGCGGTGCTAATAATAATATAATTTCTTATATTTTCTAGGTTCAGAGTGTGAAATACACTATTTGGAAAAAATTGGAATTTAAAAAATCCAAATAAAAAGAGAGGGAACCAATTTTAACAAATTTAAAATCACAGGAAAGAAGTTGAGCAAAATAAAGAAATAGAAACTTTTTCTTCACAAAAGACACGACACAATTTTCCAAATACATTAAATTTATTTGCAGATGTTGATAATTACAAATAACCTATTAAATTCAGGTGTGTCTTTATGGAGTGGATTGAGTATGAAAGGCTAAACAGAAGCCAATAGGTAGGCTCCTTGTGTTGGGCGTCATACTCTGATAGTGCTCCTTGTGTTGGCGTCACTACTCTGATAGTGCTCCTTGTGTTGGGCGTCACTACTCTGATAGTGCTCCTTGTTGGCGTCACTACTCTGATAGTGCTCTTGTGTTGGCGTCACTACTCTGATAGTGCTCCTTGTGTTGGGCGTCACTACTCTGATAGTGCTCCTTGTGTTGGGCGTCACTACTCGATAGTGCTCCTTGGTTGGCTCACTACTCTGATAGTGCTCCTTGTGTGGGCGTCACTACTCTGATAGTGCTCCTTGTGTTGGCTCACTACTCTGATAGTGCTCCTTGTGTCGGCGTCACTACTCTGATAGTGCTCCTTGTGTTTGGGCGTCACTACTCTGATAGTGCTCCTTGTGTGGCGTCACTACTCTGATAGTGCTCCTTGTGTTGGGCGTCACTACTCTGATAGTGCTCCTTGTGTTGGGCGTCCTGACTCTGATAGTGCTCCTTGTGTTGGGCGTCACTACTCTGATAGTGCTCCTTGTTTGGGCGTCACTACTCTGATAGTGCTCCTTGTGTTGGCGTCACTATCTGATAGGCTCCTTGTGTTGGGTCGTCACTACTCTGATAGTGTCTTGTCACTACTTGATAGTGCTCCTTCGTGTCACTGACTCGATAGGCCCATTGTGTCACTATCTGAATCTCTTTGTCATACCTGATGCTAAAAAGGTAATTAATTGACTCATATGATGAGAGTGGAAAACCAACCTCAGTGCACCTGACCGGATCAAACCCATCTCGCAGTCTAATTTATTGCCATAATACCTTAGACATGTGGGCACCCAAGAGAGCCCCTGATAACTAATAAGAAGATAAATTTCAGCGAGAAACAAATCAGTTTATCTATTTAAGTAACCAGCAAAATTATGCTGATGTGGATATATATTAAATAGTGCCAGCATCTGGTGAAGGATCAGGATTTCAATACGGTACTATATTAGTTTATTATAAGAGTGCAAAGTATAACCATTATATTTTTAACAATCTAAATTTAACTTTTTCTGGTTATTAAAAACAAAAATTATCCTAACTAACTTCAATTTATTTAGAATTACATTTAAGGGGTGCAGTCTAGTTAGGTTTATTTATTTTGATTAATTGATTAATGTTACTTTATCTCAAAGGTGTTAGTGATTATCTGGTCCTTGTATTATTATTTTTTGTTGGTTGTGATGTGAAGTCTAAGTCTAAGGTCCGGAGAAAGCAAATCTATTTGCGAAATGCTGACAGCACAACAATGTTGCTAGTTATTTGCATTTAATTTCACTTAAGAGAGTCAGGTAGGGGCCCAGGTAAATTCCCTTTATTTTTGTCAAACGAGACACAGGACAATATAACATACACTATAATTTTGTTCAATTTATCATGAGGAGAAAGTGGAGTACACACACAAATATAATAAAATATAGTAATTTCTCCACATTGGTGAGTAACTGACATAGTAGAGTTACAGTTTTTACTTTGAGGCCAGATTACACTATGTTGAGGTGTGATTACACACTTTTATAGTGAAACATAGCAGCTACCATATCACAAGATTAAATTACACTATTACATTCAAGTTAGTTGATTAATTGTTGTGATCTTATTTTAAGAGAGTTGTCAGACAGTAGTAAGGAAAAGTATAGTTAAGGGATGGATAACTTGCTATGACAGAGAAGTGTTATCATACACTTAGCCAAGCGCTGAAATATCATCATACAGTTTGTACATGTTAAAACTGTTTAACTGGAATGACGGGTCTTAATTAGATCCATGATTATATGTGCACGCATATTTATTTGTATTTGTTTGCGCAAATATTGAACATATCACTAAAAAAACAAACAATAGGGTAGATTTACTTTATCCTAATTTGTTAATGTTAATCTTAATAAATAATGTGAATGCGCTTCTCAAACGATTTCAAATCCTCAGGTTGTGATCTATTGCGTTTATAACTTATTGATTATTGAATTGTTTTATTGTGATCTCATAATTTGGACATTTACATGTACATAAGTAATGTTTGGCTGCAATATGTAACATTTAGAGTAATTGTACTTTCATTTGTAGAGATATAGAGTGAGAAACCATTTGGTAAAAACAAAAAACACCTCCCTAGACGAGGTCATCATTCAAAAAGTGACCATTTTAAGATATACACTTAGAATATAGCACATTATTGTACCAAATAATAGTATAAATATACAACTCATGTGCACCTGCATATATTTAAAAAAATTTGCTAATCCTCGAAATAATTAGTACAAAGATGAAACCAACGGCATTTACTCTTGAAAATTTTCATAAATAACAGATCCAAAGTATACCAAAATATGGTTTATGGAAATACGCCATTTTTTCAGTATGGTGTCTGAATATAAAACTTTAACTGTTAATGAAATTAATTATTGCCTGATGGCTTAGAAATGTATAATAAGACAAAACATCGTAGAAACACTGTACAGTGATGTAAAGTAAGTGATAGTGAGGGAAGCCAAGCTGAAAGGATAGTTAGGTTAGGTCTAGATAGAA
Source organism: Timema cristinae (assembly GCA_039000515.1). Taxonomy (NCBI): domain Eukaryota; kingdom Metazoa; phylum Arthropoda; class Insecta; order Phasmatodea; family Timematidae; genus Timema; species Timema cristinae. Next base: position 44,961,476 of record JBCFYV010001001.1, read on the forward strand.
AAACACATTTCTCTCTTCGTGTCTTCTTTAACTTATAACATCTCCACGGTTACACATTGTTTATAATTTTTGAAAATATTCCTGTTTCATGTGAAGAGACACATTAAAAAAAGACAAAACACAAAGAAAGATGTATTATAGAACCACCTGCTTTTAGAATAATTTGAAATATAACTGAAAACTTGCAGTGTTGCCAAACTTACAAAACACCCATGGTTTCTCTATGTGTATGTGCACATATGCGGCTTTCACTAATTAACATACCATAGTTAGACATAAAGACCAAATTGACAAGAGAAAGAACCATAAGTTTAACTACTTTCAAATAAAAGGACAACACTATTTTCAAGAACTATTATTATTAACAAAGTAATTGCCCGAATTCAACACTCATATCAATCTAGGCCTTGCACCTTAAACGAGCGTGGGCATCAAACTCTGGTGCTCGAAAACAATTATGGACCTACTCATACTTGATTTTGAAACCACAAAATAATCAGGCCATTTTATCTAGATTGGAACGATGCTCCTACAAAACAAATAGAAACCACAAATTTATTTGTAACGCTGTGAACAATTGAACCTTAACCTTGGGACCATTGCCCTATTATCCTAGCGCTCAGATCTAACTTGTGCAGAATACATAACATGCTTCAGTTTCCCTAGCGCTTTATGTAGGGATCCCAACTAAACAGTTTTCAAACAACTACTATAGGTGCTCACTTCAAGCCTTCAATGTGAATCTCGCATAGGGCGCAACCTAGGTATAACAACCGATACCTCTAATTCACACCAAGGGATTGATTTCCCAAAAACTTCTACTTATAAATAACTTAATATTTCCTCTAATGGTTCTCCAACCATTTCTATAATACTGATATCACATAATTATACACGCGTTTATATACTTAATTTCCACATTGAGGAAATCACCCATTTTAAAAGCACAAACTCTTTATATTAAATGTCTAACTAAACTAACACCTAATAACAAAAGAGTACATTGTTCAGTGAAGTTGGTACATTAAGTTGGTTGTGTTGCAGTCATGATGACCTTGGATGGGGAATTACTTCTTCTTGTTCTTACTATTAAAGGTCTTGCTGGGTGGGTGGATCTTGCTGCGTTGTTTCAAGGTCTTGCTGGGTGGCTGAATCTTACAAATGTTGCTGCGTTGTTTCAAGGTCTTGTTGGGTGGGTGGCTCTTACAGATGTTGCTGCGTTGTTTCAAGGTCTTGCTGGGTGGGTGGATCTTACAGATATTGCTGCGTTGTTTCAAGGTCTTGCTGGGTGGCTGAATCTTACAGATGTTGTAGCGTTGTTTCAAGGTCTTGCTGGGTGGGTGGATCTTACAGATGTTGTAGCGTTGTTTCAAGGTCTTGCTGGGTGGCTGGATCTTACAGATGTTGCTGCGTTGTTTCAAGGTTTTGCTGGGTGGGTGGTCTTGCAGATGTTGCTACGTTGTTTCAAGGCCTTGCTGGGTGAGTGGATCTTACAGTTGTTGTAGCGTTGTTTCAAGGTCTTGCTGGGTGGCTGGATCTTACAGATGTTGCTGCGTTGTTTCAAGGTCTTGATGGGTGTGTGGATCTTGCAGATGTTGCTGCGTTGTTTCAAGGTCTTGCTGGGTGGGTGTATCTTACAGATGTTGTAGCGTTATTTCAAGGTCTTGATGGGTGGCTGGATCTTACAGATGTTGCTGCGTTGTTTCAAGGTTTTGCTGGGTGGGTGGATCTTACAGATGTTGCTGTGTTGTTTCAAGGTCTTGCTGGGTGGTGGATCTTGCAGATGTTGCTGCGTTGTTTCAAGGTCTTGCTGGGTGGTGGATCTTACAGATGTGTGCTGCGTTGTTTCAAGGTCTTGCTGGGTGGTGGATCTTGCAAGATGTTGCTGCGTTGTTTCAAGGCTTGCTGGGTGAGTGTATCTTACAGATGTTGCTGTGTTGTTTCAAGGTCTTGCTGGGTGGGTGGATCTTCAGATGTTGCTGCGTTGTTTCAAGGTCTTGCTGGGTGGGTGGATCTTGCAGATGTTGCTGCGTTGTTTCAAGGTCTTGCTGTTTTACAATGTTCTGTTTCATTGCGTGGGGATCTTGATTGTGCGTTTCAAGCTGCTGGTGCTAAATGTCTGCGTTTTCAGCTTGTGGGTGTGGATCTTGAGTTTGTAGCGTTTAGGCTTTGTGGTGGATCTCGATGTTGCTTTTCAGCTCGGGTGGATCTCGTGTCGCGTTTCAAGGCTTGCGGGTGGACTTATGTTGCGTTTAGGTTGGTGGTGATCTTCATGCTCGTTAAGTTGCGTGTTTTAAGTTTGTGTTTTCAGTCTGCTGTGGATCTTCAATGTGCTGCGTTGTTCAGCTTGCTGTGGATCTAAAATGTGTCGTTTTCAAGTCTGTGTGGATTTCAATTTGTGCGTTTCAAGTCTTGCTGGTGTGATTTCAATTGCTGCTTTTTCAGTTTGTGGTGTGATTTCAGATTGTGGTTTTCAGCTTGTGTGTGACTAATGTGGCGTTTCAGGTCTCTGTGTGATTTAGTGTTGTGGTTTCAACTTGTGGGGTGATCTCGTTGGTTTTCAAGCTTGCGTGGGGATCTTAAATGTTTGGTTTCAAGGCTTGTGGGTGATCTAGATTTTGGTTTCAGTGTGGTGGGACTTAAATTTGCTCTTTTCAAGGTCTTGCTGGTGGTACTTAATGTGGTGTCAAGATCTGTGGGGTATCTTCTTGCTCTTTAAGTCTTGCTGGTGGGTGATCTTCTGGTTGTTTCAAGTCTTCTGGTGTGATCTTAATGTGCTGCGTTTCAAGGTCTTGTGGTGGGTGGTCTTCAGATGTTGCGTTGTTTCAAGGTCTGCTGGTGGGTGATCTACAGAATGCTGTTGTTTCAGTCTTGTGGGGGTGATCTTACAGATGTTGTGCGTTGTTTCAGTTGCTGGTGGGTGATCTACAGATGTTGTGCGTTGTTTCAAGGTTGCTGGGTGGTGGATCTACAGATGTCGTTGTTTCAAGTTTGCTGGGTGGTCTTCAGATGTTGCTCGTTGTTTCAAGTCTTGTGGTGGGTGGATCTTCAGTTTAGCGTGTTTCAAGCTGCTGGGTGGATCTTCAGATGTTGCTGCTGTTTCAAGGCTTGTGGGTGTATCTTCAGATGTTGCGTTGTTTCAAGGTCTTGTGGTGGGTGGATCTTACAGATGTTGTAGCGTTTTTCAAGGTCTTGTGGGTGGTGATCTTCATGTTGCTGCTTTCAAGGTCTTGCTGGTGGGTGGATTTGCAATTTTGCGTTGTTCAAGGCTTGCTGGTGGCGGATCTTACAGATGTTTGCTTGTTCAAGGGGTGTGGTCTTGGTGACTCTGTTTAAGTTTTGGTTTTTCGGTGCTGCTTTAGTTTGTGTGTGATCTTCGTGTGTGCGTGTTTAGCTTGTGGTGGTCTAGATGGTTGCTCTTTTCGGTTTGCTGGGTGGTGATCTTGCAGATTTAGGTTTAGTCTTGTTAAGGCTTGCTGGTGAGTATCTTAGATTTTGCGTTGTTTCAAGGCTTGCTGGTGGGTGGATTTGATATGTTCTGCGTGTTTCAAGGTCTTGCTGGGTGGTGATCTTAAGATTTGTAGCGTCTTTCAAGGTCTTGCTGGGTGGATGTCTTGCAGATGTGTAGCGTTTTTAGGTTGCTGGGTGGTGATCTTACAGATGTTGCGTGTTTCAAGGTCTTGCGTTGGTGGGTTTAGCTATGTTGCTGCGTTGTTTCAAGGTCTTGCTGGGTGGGTGGATCTTGCAGATGTTGCTGCGTTGTTTCAAGGTCTTGCTGGGGGTTGATCTTACAGATGTTGTGCGTTGTTTCAAGGTCTTGCTGGGTGGGTGGATCTTACAGATGTTGCTGCTTGTTTCAAAGGTCTTGCTGGGTGGGTGGATCTTCAGATGTTGTAGCGTTGTTTCAAGGTCTTTGTGTGGTGGAATCTTACAGATGTTGCTAGCGTTGTTTCAAGGTCTTGCTGGGTGGGTGGATCTTACAGATGTTGCTGGTTGTTTCAAGGTCTTGCTGGGTGGGTGATCTTACAGATTTGCTGCGTTGTTTCAAGGTCTTGCTGGGTGGGTGGATTTTGCAGATGTTGTAGCGTTGTTTCAAGGTCTTGCTGGGTGGTGGATCTTACAGATGTTGCTGCGTTGTTTCAAGGTCTTGCTGGTGGTGGACTTGCAGATGTTGTAGCGTTGTTTCAAGGTCTTGCTGGGTGGGTGGATCTTACAGATGTTGCTGCGTTGTTTTCAAGGTCTTGCTGGGTGGGTGGATCTTCAGATGTTGTAGCGTTGTTTCAAGGTCTTGCTGGGTGGGTGGATCTTGCAGATGTTGTGCGTTGTTTCAAGGTCTGCTGGGTGGGTGGATCTTCAGATGTTGCTGCGTTGTTTCAAGGTCTTGCTGGGTGGTGATCTTACAGATGTTGTAGCGTTGTTTCAAGGTCTTGCTGTGGTGGTGGATCTTACAGATGTTGCTGCGTTGTTTCAAGGTCTTGCTGGGTGGGTGGATCTTCAATGTTGCTGCGTTGTTTCAAGGTCTTGTGGGTGGTGAACTTACAGATGTTGCTGCGTTGTTTCAAGGTCTTGCTGGGTGGGTGGATCTTGCAGATGTTGTGCGTTGTTTCAAGGTCTTGCTGGGTGGGCTTTATCTTACAGATGTTGCTGCGTTGTTTCAAGGTCTTGCTGGGTGGCTTTATCTTACAGATGTTGCTGGTTGTTTCAAGGTCTTGCTGGGTGGGTGGCTCTTACAGATGTTGCTGCGTTTGTTTCAAGGTCTTGCTTGGGTGGGTGATCTTACAGATGTTGCTGCGTTGTTTTCAAGGTCTTGCTGGTGGGTGGATCTTGCAGATGTTGCTGCGTTGTTTCAAGGTCTTGCTGGGTGGTGGATCTTCAGATGTTGCTGCGTTTGTTTTCAAGGTCTTGCTGGGTGGTTTATCTTACAGATGTTGCTGCGTTGTTTTCAAGGTCTTGCTGGGTGGGTGAATCTTACAGATGTTGCTGCGTTGTTTCAAGTTCTTGCTGGGTGGGTGGATCTTGCAGATGTTGTAACGTTGTTTCAAGGTCTTGCTGGGTGGGTGAATCTTACAGATGTTGCTGCGTTGTTTCAAGGTCTTGCTGGGTGGGTGGATCTTGCAGATGTTGTAACGTTGTTTCAAGGTCTATCTGGTGTGGGTGAATCTTACAGATGTTGCTGCGTTGTTTCAAGGTCTTGCTGGGTGGGTGGATCTTGCAGATGTTGTAGCGTTGTTTCAAGGTCTTGCTGGGTGGGTGGATTTTACAGATGTTGCAGCGTTGTTTCAATTCCTTGCTGGTGGGTGGATCTTACAGATGTTGCAGCGTTGTTTCAAGGTCTTGCTGGGTGGGTGGATCTTACAGATGTTGCTGCGTTGTTTCAAGGTCTTGCTGGGTGGGTGATCTTGCAGATGTTGTAACGTTGTTTCAAGGTCTTGCTGGGTGGGTGGATCTTACAGATGTTGCTGCGTTGTTTCAAGGTCTTGCTGGGTGGGTGGATCTTACAGATGTTGTAACGTTGTTTCAAGGTCTCTCTGAGTGTGTGGATCTTGCAGATGTTGCAGCATTGTTTCATACACAATTCTCATTCTCACCGTCCTACCGGGTCATTGCACCACCATTTTCTGGATCTGTGATCCTGGTAGCACGGATTATTGAAACCCGTCTTACAGACTGCAGGGAGAACCTCTCTGGCAGCACCTCTTGGACTGAGTTTGTGGGAGGCATCCAGAGTGGAAGGTTGAAGCAAACCTCCTATTCACTGCAGGACTTGTCGCCCACTAAATGAATGTGATTGGTTCCGAGACCTAATGTCGGCCTCTCAGAATGGGTTGCTGTTTACCAGCTAATGCTAACAAGAAGTTGAGGCCAGAGATAAACTTTGTAACCATTGGTATCTTTTGAAGCACGTTATTTTATAATGTGATGACCGAGGAAATATATATCAAGTTGTTTGTTCGGTGTGTTGATTGGTGTGCTTCCTCTCCACTAGTTTTGGACTACATATACTATCAGATTATTGCCAAAAGGTCATTCTTGATGGCGGTACTGGACTGGAATCTTCACACATCATCATCATCGTGGTGTAAGCATCAAATTTAGGTTTATCTCACTAAATTTTTCCTCGTTATTGTCATTGATGTTGATTTTGTTTCGGCCATATTAACTTTCACGCTAAAAATATTTCCATTTATTTTTTCAGATATGAGGAATTTATTTAAATTATAATAGTTTCTCGGCTTCTAGGCTAATAATTCTTATTAATGTTAGAGCTTCTATCTTATATAATCAAGTAGATAACTAATCATATTCCTTGGCAATTTGTTAATTAACCATAGCATTCACCTCACCGGCACTTATTTAAGTTAATTAAAACTTTTTTTTTTGAAAAATAAAGTATTTCAAAGTTTGGTATATTTGGTGCTTTATATTAAAATGTGTGATTTCTCCCTCTTTAACCTTTTGTATTTTATATGAAATTTGTAACCAACTCAAAATTCGGGTTGTAGTTACATAATATGGAGATAGTGTAGGAAACCATTTATAAAAAACCATTCTTAGTACACACGACCGGGATCAAACCCTCATCTCCTCGTCATGGGCAGTCAAGACTATTGCGAGAGTAGTGCTGTAGACCATGTGGCTGCCAAAGATGGTCTTTTCTTTGTTGATAATTCCAGCAGGTTCCTTCGCACCTCCCTCACAAACTGAATCATTAGTGCACACTACCACACTAATGTCATGGTACTTTGGAATGTTACACTCGTCTACTAGGTTATACTTGGTACAGTGTTGATATTTGTGCAATGCCAGCCAAACAGGAACAACACTTGTTACACTCGAGACAGGCAGGCGACCCACTGAGCCACCGTGGCCACCTATTCCCAAGTTAACAGTTGAGAAGGTCGTTCACAGATGGCATCTTCTCAAGAGAAGCCAAAAGACTCCACATCAGAAGCCCTTTGTAAATAACTAGAGTTAATGTAATTAATAATTTAGTACTTATGTTTTTTATTGTAATTTAAAATATTAGAAGTAAGATGAAATTATTAGCTTAGGGAAATCTGGGATTAAAACATGTAAAACCTTAGAATTAAGATTTATCTTGCGGCAATATATAACTTAAGTATTTTAGTATTTTGATGTCCAAAAAGTTAATGAACAGAAAAAAATAAAAGACAAGACATAACTGACAGAACACCAGAAATGATAACCCCACTTTATTTATTTCTTAGTTTTCCTCCCTGTCCAGCAAGTTAGCTATACAGCTGCTCCTTTCTCTCCCTCTTCCTTTCTTCTTCCCCTCAAAATGTTAAAAGGCACCCGCCGAAGAGGAACCACCAGAGGTAGGAGCAATTCCTAGCTCAACTCGTTCCTCCATCAACTACAAAACTCCCCTCCCCTGATAACTACCTAGCTCAGCTCCTTCCTCTATCAACTACAAAACTCCCCTCCTCTGAAAACTCCCTAACTCAGCTCCTTCCTCCATCAACTGCAAAACTCCCCTTTCCTTATAACTCCCTAGCTCAGCTCCTTCCTCCATCAACTACAAAACTCCCCTCCCCTGATAACTCCCTAGCTCAACTCCTTCCTCCATCATCTACAAAACTCCCCTCCTCTGATAACTCCTTAGCTCAGCTCCTTCCTCCATCAACTACAAAACTCCCCTCCTCTGATAACTCCCTAGCTCAGCTCCTTCCTCCATCAACTACAAAACTCCCCTTTCCTTATAACTACCTAGCTCAGTTCCTTCCTCCATCAACTACAAAACTCCCCTCCTCTGATAACTCCCTAGCTCAGCTCCTTCCTCCATCAACTACAAAACTCCCCTCCTCTGACAACTCCCTAGCTCAGCTCCTTCCTCCATCAACTATAAAACTCCCCTCTCCTGATAACTCCCTAGCTCAGCTCCTTCCTCCATCAACTACAAAACTCCCCTCCCCTGATAACTCCTTAGCTCAGCTCCTTCCTCCATCAACTACAAAACTCCCCTCCTCTGATAACTCCCTAGCTCAGCTCCTTCCTCCATCAACTACAAAACTCCCCTCCCCTGATAACTCCTTAGCTCAGCTCCTTCCTCCATAAACTACAAAACTACCCTCCCCTGATAACTCCCTAGCTCAGCTCCTTCCTCCATCAACTACAAAACTCCCCTCCCCTGACAACTCCCTAGCTTCCTCCCTCCATTCCTAATAATAGCAAACAACCTTGAAGTAAACCATAACAAAAATTCATTGTGCCCCGGCAACTTTCCTTTGTTTCTTTTTCAAACCCACTAACATAATTTGTTTAGAGTTTCATGAGTTGTAGGTGGGCACCTCTGTCTTGCTTCAGCCTTTGCTTTATATAGATTAAATAATGTATTGATTTGTATATTTTTGTGTAAAGTTTAGTGATATCTAATTTTTTTTAATATGTATTTTATCTTCATTTTTGAAAGAAAGATTTTTACTATAAAATAATGAATCGAGGACAAAAATGTGCATATCGCGCCTGCTCAATTACACGGTGTACTTATGGTAATTTTTCCTAAATGGTTTCCCGTTTTTCCACGCAAACGAGGGTACTTCTCATAATTCTATCTTCCTCATACCTATCTTCTAATTGCTATTAAATGCGGAAAGCATTGACTTGCGGTAAGATACAATGAAAAAACAACCCATCTAGAGCTTACTCTATTTACTTGAAAAACATATGTTAGACAGTGAAAATACATCATATTCAAATATAACAAATGTACATTTTTGAGCCAGTGTGTTAAAGGAGTCTCTCATTTTATATTATTAAGTCAATATAGTAAGTATATAGTAAGTATAGTATTTATCTTAAAAATTTTAATTCAAGTTTATATATATATATATATATATATATATAATCTAAACCTTTTTTAAAGGGTTTTGAGCTAAAAGTTTAGTAACCTTTTAATTAAATAAAAGCTAATGGATATACTTTTGATTTTTTCACTTGACGAAAAAAAGGGGCATTATAAGTTCATAAAAACCATTGAAATAACTATCATATTTTATAAATTAATTATATCTATGATAAAATGACCTCTCACTAAGCGTTTACTTAGAACCAGTGGTGCACTCAATGGAGTGGAGTAAACAGGACACCTTCCCCCATGACCCCCAATAATTTCAATACAAACATAAATTATTTACTTTATAACTAAAACATTAGACACAGAAGATGAGTCGTATACATAGGCTCCTTTTTAAGACTTGGTTTAAGACTTTATATTCAAAACACAACACATATTAAAAGTGCCACTTATATTTTCATTTGAAAAATGCACAACCATAGTAGCTTCCATACATTGTATACAATAAAATGTATATAACTAGTAGCCACCATTCTGGTAATTAAGTTCGTGTTAGTTTTTAAGTCTCTTCACACAAGATATGGGTTATTACACCGAGGACCTCGCTTATAGAGACTTCAGAATCACTCGCACCCTGCCCAATTTCGGTTAAAATTAATACTAAAGTACTTCGAACTGACAAAGCTACCAGAGTGTGTTATTCAACACATTAACATATATTGACTTAGACCAGGGGTTTTCACATTTTAGAACAAAGGGGTCTTTGTACCCAAAAAAATGAATGGCCGAACTCTCATAAAAATATTTACACTAGTATTATGATCATTCAATAAATACATTTAAATCTCACAAGTCTTTTATAATTTAATACTTGAATGAATATAAAAGAAGAAATACACTACACCCTGACCTCCGCGTCACTCAAAAACTAGTTATATTTTGAGTGTGATGACTTATGAGACCAGGTAGCTTACAGCGTTAATACCAACTTACCAGTTTTTTATTTGTGTACAGAGGTGTAATTTTTTTATCACGTAATATAGAAATATTTTGTTAACAACACATAAACCATACTAAATGTTGATTTCCATACACAGTCTGACACTTTATCTCAGTTGGTAGCGTGTTTGTATACTGAGCTAAAGGTACCAGGTTCGATTCCCGGAATGTCCGAAAAACGTATCATTGGTTGACTGTGCTTTTCCCCTTTCACAATGATGAATTAACTGTCAGGGGGCTGGATGTTGTATCTGTTCTAGATTTAAGTTAGTTTGTCAGACTCTGAGGAAATAATCTACATTCTACGGTGTGTCTGTTGCTAGTTTTATATCGAGTGTCACTCATTGAGCGTGAACTGGGAAAGAGGGAAGGGTTTATAGGGTGGGGTATTACCAAATTTTTCTCCCCCCATCGAAATGTGCCTTCCTCCAGATTGTTAAACTTCCCTCTGATATACTTGAATTTGAAGCTGAAAGATGGTTTGCATCAAACTTCAAAAAGATTCTTTAACAATCTATTATTATTATTTCTAAATGCTTAAGGGACACCCCAAATAGCTTTTAGTGGCATTCCATTTCAAATATTTTCCACTGGCTTGGAGTCAATCCCCTAAAAACTCCTTAAAAATAGTGTTTTTACAAACTACCTCGCCCAACACTAATAAAGCTTCGCCAATACTCTTGATAGTCATCACAATACTTTTTTTTCATTGTGACTTACTACCCGTTTGAGTTGTACACATACATCAATTTACCCTAATGAACTAGGAATGAGGAAGGTGACATTTTAGATTGAATGTACCTACATTTGCGTATATTGAGAGTGGGGAACCATTTTAGGGAAAAATACCCTTGTTACACCCGGCTGGGATTTGAACTTCAATCTTAGAGGATAACTTTATTTCCAACTGAGGGAAGGGGGGGGGGGGGTGGTATAGGTGGAGGACACACATTTTATCTCCAACTTTGAGGGGGGTATATATTATTACCAACTTATATAACATAAATGTAGCTGAATCTAATATTACCCTTTAAATATATAGTTTGACACACTCAGTTGAACATTAATATAAATTCAAGATTCTCACTATACTACAATTTGGTTTATGAATAGGCCTACTTACAAGAGGGTTATTAAATTTATATTGAAAAGTTAACACATAATTTAAGTGAACATTTACATCACCAAATACCTTAATTCTTTCATTAACTTGCGTACTATATACATTTGTTCATGTGCTACAATAAACTATGTTCGTACAAAACATATTTATGTGTGTCAAACAGCCACGTGATTTATTAAATTTAGAAATAATGTTTCTAAAGTATGTTTTAAGATGGCACGGATAACATAAAACTATAACCACCTTGCATGGGGAGATTTCTCTTCCAGACTACTGTACACATTAATGAAGCAAGATCAATTTGTTTAATAAGGTTATAAAATCCATATGTGAAATCTTGCAATTAAGTAAACTATTTAAACAAATCATTAAATTCACTATAGAAAGGGACTTTTCCATAAAGTAAAACTATTGGGGGTGACATGTTTACCCGCCATGAAATCACTTACTATTTGTTTCGTAAATCTAATACAATGCCTAGATTCACGGGTGATATTTTACCCTTGGATAACATTTTCGGAGACATCACAAATAAGGGCGATTTTAATTTGCTTTTTTAAGGAAAGTACAGCAGTTAGGGCTGAAGGTCTTGTTCATATTCATCAGGTGAAAAAATGTTCTGAGCAAATAAAATACGAATCATTACTCCATTTTCCATTTCGTTCAGAAGGAATACATCTTCGTCTGACATCAGAATCTTTAGGGAAGTCATGGTGTATAACACCATATCTCTTAGATTACTTTTATTGTATACAGACACGGTACAACGCTTACCCGGCATTTTTTTAGTATCGGTATGACACTTTTCGTAACCCTTCACGCATAAATAATAAGAAAGCTTACAATAAACATACAAACATTTACTATTCACATTGACTTTGGAAGCATACTTGACATAAATAAGAAGTTAGTAACGAGCGCACCCGCCTCGGTGGCGTTGATAACCAACGCGCTAGTCGTGTTGAGATCTACTGCTGAGGATGGGGAGATCGAGGTTTGAATCTCGGTCGGGTGAACTGGGGAAGGGGGGGTGTTCCTCAATGGTTTTCCACTCTCCCTCCACGCAAATGCGGGTTCACTTCCACTAACTCAACCTTCCCAATTCCTAATCCATTAGCGTAATTAGTACTTAGGCGTATAACCCGAATGGGTAGTAAGACGTGGTGAAAAAAAAAAGTTCGGCACTACAAAGTCACATGATCTGAACAGAAGCAAGCTAGGCTAGGTTACGATCAGACGTTACAGCAGCGCTGCGTTTTAGGGCAGAGCTGAATGCTGGCCGGTAAAGTGAACGAGCCTTCCCTACAACTCTAGTAGCCTTAGTATAAGGAGGACCCATCAAGATGACCAAATAAATCTTAAAATTTGAAATGTCTCATTGAGTTGAGTAATGGTGGGAGGAAGGGGAGTTGGGAAGTCAACATTTCCAAAATTAATATATTTAATTACTTCTCTGTATTGTAAAGAATTTAAATTTATTAATTAGGTACGGGAAACAATACAAATATACATTTACATAATTATTATTATTATTATTATTATTTAAAATTGCATTCTGAGAAATAGTGGTGATGGAGTATAATAGGGAAAAAAACTTTTTGGGATGAGGAAAAAAATAAAATTTTGACAGATAAATAAAGATAAATCAAATCCCAGATAGCCAAAATAACATTATACTCTAAATTTCTCAAAGTGGGTTGGGGAATAAGGGGTCCAAAATCTACAAAATTAATAGAAACTACTACATCTCAGTGCAGTGTCATTAAAAATTGAATTTTGGCATGCCCGTAAATGCACCACTCCAAATAACTAATAAGTCTGAACATTTTAAAATGTAACTCCATTAAATCAAGGGAGGGGCAGGGGGAGTTATAAAAAAACCTTTTATCTATAGTTAATTTTTGGGTTCAAACTACAAAGTTTTCCCCCTCATACGTTTGAAATTGTTTTTTTGGGAGTTTGATCCCGGTTTCTCAAATGCGAGGCACGAAGGGATTTCAGAAAAGGGTGAACCAAATTTTTACTTCCTTACTTGTAAATTATGATTGACTAAAAAATTAATATTCTGTTTGGGCCCATGAAGCAATAAAATTTTAAATTTAAAATCTTACAAAACTTTACTATTTTTAATAAACTTTACAAAAATCTTACAGAAAATAAAGAAATCAATTAAATAATAAAAGTCTCATTTTTGTATTTTAACGTAAAAAAGTTATTTTTTTAAGAAAGATCTTAACAAATTTCTTTTTTAATGTTCAATAAAAGGTCAAAGGGATAAGTTTGGAAAAAAGGTTTGTGATTTGCTAAAAATAAGATAATTTTACCCCAAATTTTAAAAGTGAGGAAGCTGTGGGCAACCGGTAAGAATATGATTATAAAAAAAAGAAAAAATTTATTTAAATTTATTAGCAAAATTAGTAAACAAAAATACTTAGAAAGATGATAAAAATACTTTGGCATTAATTCAAAATAAAAAAAATTATTAAATGGTGTACCACTGTATGTGTAAATTAAAAAAAAAATGGTATGGGTACAAAAGGTACAAAAACTAGTACAAAAACCTTTGGGAATGTAAAAAAGTTAAAATACAAAATGGTACTACGGTTAATGGATTCGTAACTTGGGGAAGTTGTAAGTTGAGAAAAAGCTTATAATTTTTAAAATTTTGTTTTATATTAACTAAACACACACACCTGCCATCTTTAGACATACAAATCATAACGAATGTTTCCGGGGACAGCAAAACAAAATTTTTAAAAAATGGTCTAAAAAACTTTCAAAAAGTCTTTGGCCTAAAGGGGTTAGCCCGACTTTTTGGGCCCAAAAACGGTACCCTCTATAAACACTAAAATTCATGGGTAAATGAGGTTTTTATGAAAAGTTTCAAACATTGCATCTTTGGGCCCAAAAATTGTAGCCCAAGATTGCAAGAAATTTTTTTTAAAAAATTTCCTAGTATAATACAACAAAAACATTTTTAAAACCAACGAAAATAAATTTCCCCGAATGATTCGAAGTTTTGATTTCTTTAATTTGATCTTTTTGAAATTGTTGAAAAAGAATCAAACGTGAATCGGGTCGAGGCCTTTGAATCGATCCAAAAAATTTTTTTTCGGGGCAAAAATCAATTTTCGAAAAAATTGAAAACCCAACTCAGTCCTTTGCCCTAACTACAAAATTCCCTCTTTCCCCTCCCCTAATCGTTCCCCGTGACCTCAAAGGGGTACTCCCCGACATCCAACCCCAAAACACCTTTTGGCCCCCGCCCCCCACCTCTATGATGGGACGCATCCAAAGGCTACTGCCCACAAATGAATTACCAAGTTACCCCAAACAAGTAGAAAAAGAGTAAACCATCAGTTAAACAACAAAATTGAAGTTTTATTTGCGTAGGGAACCATTTTTTTTAATTTTTTAAAATTGGTCATGGACAAAAAGGTTTTTTTTTAATATTGCCCCATCTCTACTCAGATTTTTTTGCCAAAAAAATCCAGGAGAAATTAAATAAAAAAATTTATAAATATCACCTGTTTAAAAAAATTCTCTCTGTTTTATTCCACGCGGTCCATTCCTTTTGTTAGTGAACTTGGACCGCCAAGATCCCAAAATTTTCCTTTTCTCCCCAGCACCTGTTTCGCCCACCCCGTCCTTTTGCGTTCAGAAGAATTCCCCCAGAGTGTCCCATACTTTGCTTTCCAAAATGGTTTTTTTTTAAAAAAACCCAAAAAAAAAAAAAAAAAAAATTTTTCCCTTTTTTCGAAAATTTTTTTTGGGGGTTTTTTTTTAAAAAAAAAAAAAAATTTTTTTTCCCCCCCCAAAAATTTTTTAAAACCGGGGCCCTTTTAAAAAACCCCCCCCCCCCCCCCCAAAAAAAAAAAATTTTTTCCCCCCAATTAAAATTCCCTTAAAACCCCCGGCCCCCCCAAACCCCGGCCCCCCCCCCCCCCAAATGGGCCCCCCCCCAAAACCCCCCCCCCCAAATTAAAAAACCCCCCAAAAAAAAGGAAAAAAACCCCCGGCCCAAAAAAAAAAAAAAAAAGGGGAAAACCCAAAAAAAATTTTTAAAGGAAAAAAAAAAAAAAACCCCCCAAAGAGGGAAAAAAAAATTTTAAAAAAAAAAAAAATTTTTTAAAAAAAAAAAAAATTTTTTGGGCCCCCAAACCCCCCCCGGGAAAAAAAGGGGAAACCCCCCCCCCCTTTTTGGGGGGGGCCCCCCAAAAAAAAATTTAAGGAAAAAACCCCCTTTTTTTTTTAAAATTTTTTTTTTTTTTTTTAAAAAAAAAAAAATTTTTTTTAAAAAATTTTTTTTTTTTGGGGGAAAAAATTTTTTTTTTTGGCTTTTTTTTTAAAAATTTTTTTAAAAAAAAAATTTTTTAAAAAAAATTTTTTTTTTGGGGTTTTTTAAAAAAAAAATTTTTTTTCCCCCAAAAAATTTTAAAAATTTTTGGGGGGTTTTTTTAAAAAACCCCCAAAAAAAAAAAAATTTTTTTTTCCTTTTTTTTTTTTTTAAAAAAAAAAAATTTTTTTTTTTGGGGGGGGGGGAAAAAAAAAAAAAATTTTTTTTTTTTTTTTTTTTTAAAAAAAAATTAAAAAAAAAAAAAAAAAATTTTTTTTTGGGTTTTTTTGGGGAATTTTTTTTTAAAGGGGAAAAATTTTTTTTTTTTTTTAAAAATTTTTAAAAAAATTTTTTAAAAATTTTTTTTAAAAAAAAAATTTTTTTTTTTTTAAATTTTTTTTAATTTTTTTAAAATTTTTAAAAAAAATTTTTTTTTTTAAAAAATATTTGCTTTTTGGGTTTTTTTTTTAAAAAAAGGGGTTTTTTTTTTTAAATTTTTTTAATTTAAAAAAAATTTTTTTTTTTTAAAAAAAGGGGAAGGGGGGGGGGTTTTGGCCCCCCTTTTTTTAAAAAAAAAATTTTTTTTTTTAAAAAAATTTTTAAACCCCCCCCCAAAACCATTTTTCCCCCTTTTTTTTTTCCCCCACATTTTTAAACATTGCTTTAGGCCATAGTTTGGAGATGTCTGTTTTAACCCAAAACAATCGGGTCTCTATAAAAAGGTTTTTATTGACTGCCAAATAACCCCAAAGGGGGTTTTGGGGGGTTCTAGGGGGTTTATTGGGGTTTTTCACTTTTTCTCCACGCAAATTTGGGTTTCACCCTTTTTTTCCCTTTTAAAACTTTTGCATCCCCAATTTTTCAGCGTAATTGGTTTAAAACGCATGTAACTGTTTGAGGGAAAAAGACCTTTTGCATAAAAAAAAAATAAAGTATATTTAATTTTTTCGGGGATTTTGGTTTTTTAAAGTTATTGTAATTTTTTAAAAAAAATCTCTTAGCTTTTTATATTATATATATGTTGCAAAGGGGGAGTGGTCTCTGTGAGTGTTCATAAGTCCTGAGTGAAAGCTTGAAAATGTTGAAAACTAGTTAGATTGCTGCAGGGTGTAAACACTTAAAAATACAGGACAAGTTAACAAATATTTAATTCACCCTAGTATTTAATGGAATCGATTTATCAGATAAATACTAGACAATCATTTTAAAATATCTTTGACTTATATAACTTTTTTTAACTGTACATTATTTAAAATATAATAATAAATAATCTTATGAATGATGCAATTTAGTGAAATTAAAACCTTATAATCTTTAAATGGTTAACTTTGTCTAAAATTAAATTTTATCTTTGAAAAAGCATTAATTTCAATACTGGTAATTATTCTTTGCTAAGTTAATCCTCTATAACCAACCAAGCAGTAAAGTAGGGAGGAAACCCAGTACTTAGAAATCAAGACAACTTTTATCGGTACAACCTCTTGCTAATTGGGCATAAGCTAGGATACATTATAAAGTAATTGATTGTTATATGATTGTCAGAGTGTCATCTGGGACAGCAGTCTTTGGTGTCTCTGGAGGTGTTGAGAAAAACTTCATAAGCTCAACCAGTTTGTGGGGGGAAACTAAAGGTGCCTTACGACACTTTCCCCTTATCGAACTGCCCAGATGGGACAAACAAGTGAAACCTCAATGGCTGCTTTAAAAAAAGAGGGCCACAAATGGTGAGGACTTTATGAAAATATTTCACACAAGCCGTTTTGGTGAGCACATCTCACAACATAGCATGAGCTACTCTGGGGGTCACATCCACATAACACCTTCATAAGCCCCTCTTGGTGGTCACATTCTCTCTCTGCACTAGCATGAAACTCTCTTGGTGAGTCACATCCCACGTAACACTTCATAAGCCCCTCTTGGTGAGTCACATCCACATAACACATTCATAAGCCCTCTTAGTGAGTCACATCCCACATAGCACTAGCATGAGTACTCTTGGTGAGTCACATCCCCCATAACACCTCATAAGCCCCTCTTGGTGAGTCAATCCCACATAGCACCTGCACTCTAACGCACATCTGAAACAACTTCATATATATCCTAGTTATTATAGCCCGGAACAAAACTACCATTAAATGATTAATAAACAAATATATCGACCTATTTGTTTTTGTAAACATTCCATAAACACTAATTTTGAACAGAATGTTTGATTTTGGTTTTTAAAAAATTTCAAACATTTAAATCAATAAATAGCTTTAGTTCACAAACCTTAGTTTTAGAGCTATAGCTAAAAAAATTATCATTTAGGCATGATCATAAAACTTCTTAATCTCAAGATAAAAAATGTTCTCTGTTTCAATCTCAACTTGAGAAAATAAAGATACAAAATAAATTAAAAAATCATGTAAAATTGTATTTTCATTCAAAATATGTCCTTTTGGGTTTTTCAAATTTATCAAATATGACAAGTAAACATCAGTATTAATTCCCGGGGGGAGGGCCTTGATCGGGGTACCCGTCTTTTGGGCCTAAAAGGCTTTGGCCAAAGGTGTTGCTAAACGCCTTTAGGCCAAATGCCTTTTAGGCCAAATGCCTTTTGGCCCAAAAATGCCTTTTAGGCCAAAAAGACTTTTTGTAAATGTTTTAATTTTTTTTATTTATTTTTCATTTATTAAAATATGTTTTGCTGTCTCCGGAAACATTCGTTAAGATTTTTGTAGTGATTGCTAATAGATGGCGAGGTGTGTAGTGTTAGTTAAATAGTTATATACCGTTTCAAAATATATAAGTCTTTTCTCAATTTACTACTTTCCCCAAGGTATAGCAGCACGTCCATTAACCTGTAGTACCACTTTTGTATGTTGAAAATTTTTACATTGCCAAGGTTTTGTACTAATTTTTGACAAGCCATTTTTGTTAATGTGGGGAGTTGCCAGGCCAAAACCCCATGGGTTTGGATTCCCACGTTAAACTGTAGGTCCCTTTATTTCATCTCACAATACCCTACCATTACACATTAGGTAAGTGCGTATAACCCGAACGGTAGTAAGACTTTGGTGCTAATAATAATAATAATTTTTGTACCGTTTTTGTACCAGAAATAAAAAGTTTTGTACCGTACCGTTTTTTTTTAATTAGCACATACATGTGGTCACACCATTTTAATAAATTTTGTTTTTTTTTAAATTTTGAATATATTTTTTTAAGTGCCAAAGTATATTTTATCAGTCTTTCTAAGTATATTTGTTTATTAATTTTGCTAAATGAATTAATCAATTATTCATTTTTTTATAATCAATTTTAAATTACTCGAGTTTGCCCACGGGTGTATATTTTCCCTTGGATAACATTTTCGGAGACATCACAAATAAGGGCGATTTTAATTTGCTATTTTAAGGAAATTACAGCGTTAGGGGCTGAAGGTCTTGTTCATATTATTAGGTGAAAAAATGTTTGGGGCCAAATAAAATACGAAATCATGACTCCTTTTTCCATCTCGTTCAAAAGGGGGAATACATCTTCATCTGAACTCAGAATCTTTAGGGAAAGTCATGGTGTAAAACACATACCCTCTTAGATTACTTTTAATTGCTTACGGCAACGGTACAACGCTTACCGGACATTTTCATAAAATTTTTAATTCAGTAATGACACCTTTTCGTTAACCTTCACGCATAAAATTAATAAGAAAGCTTACAATAAACATACAAACATTTACTATTCACATTGACTTTGGAAGCATCTTGACATTAAATAAGAAGGGTTAGTAACGAGCGCCCCGCCTCGGGGGCGTAGATTAGCTAACGCGTAGTCGTGTTGAGATCTACTGCTGAGGATGGGGAGATCGAGGTTGAATCTCGGTCGGGTGAACTGGGGGAGGGGGGGGGGGGTGTTCCTCAATGGTTTTCCCTCTCCCTCCACGCAATGCGGGTTCACTTCCACTAATTCAACCTTCCCAATTCCTAATCCATTAGCGTAATTAGTTACTTAGGCGTATAACCCCAACGGGTGGTAAGACGTGGTGCTAAAATAATAATTTTAAAAAGTGCTGCATACACAGTCACATGATCTGAACAGAAGCAAGCTTGGCTAGGTTACGATCAGACGTTACAGCAGCGCTGGTTTTTAGGGTAGAGTGAATGTGGTCAGTAAGGAACGAGCCCTTCCTACAACTCTAGTAGCCTTAGTATAAGAAGGACCCATCAAGATGACCAAATAAACCTTAAATTTAAAAATTTCTCAGTGAGTTGAGTAATTGCGGAGGAAGGGGAGCTTGGAGGTCAACATTTTCAAAAAACTAATATATTTAATTACTTCTCTGTATTGTAAAGAATTTAAATGTATTAATTAGGTAGGGGAAAAACAATACAAATAGACATTTACATAATAATAATAATTATTATTTTTATTATTATTTTATTATTATTATTTTATTATTTAAAATTGCTTTTCTGAGAAATAGTGGTGATGGGTAAAATAGAGAAAAAAACTTTTTGAGATTAGGAAAAAAATAAAATTTTGACAGAAAAATTTAAAGATAAAATCAAATCCCAGATAGCCAAAATAACGTTAGACTCTAAATTTTCCAAAGTGGGTTGGGAATAAGGAATCCAAAATCTACAAAATTAATAGAAACTACTACATCTCAGTGCAGTGTCTTTTAAAAAATTAAATTTTTGGGCATGCCCTAAATGCACCATCCAAATAACTAATAAGTCTGAACATTTTAAAATGTAACTCATGAAATCAAGGGAGGGGCGGGGGGGTTTTAATATAAAACCTTTTATCTATAGTTTAAAATCGAAATTTGGCTGGCAGGTAGAAAGAACAACTATAGAATAAAGAAAGAAATTCTTAAAACTATGTGTTTAAATGGGAGTTAGAGAAATTATGATTGGGGAGGAGAAGGGAAAATTTTCAAAACCAATAGAAACAATTACTAACAGAACAATTTATTTGTTTAAGCTGAGGTGCTTAGTACTAGGTGATTCTTTCAAATTAATCTTTGTTAAGTTAGAAATTTTTTAAAAACTATTTCTTTTGGGGGTTCATTTCCCACAATGTCTCTGCGTAAAGCGAAGCAAAATTTTGATGCAAAGATGCATATATGTATATAAAATAGTTAATATATATATATAATATATATATATATATATTTTTATTATAAAAATTATATATTTATAAATAGATTTTACTTTTTATAGGTAGTAGTTAATTTGTGGCTTCATAAACCCATACAAGTTTCCCCTCATACGTGTCTGAAATTGTATTTTTGGTAGTTTAGATCAGGTTTTTCAAACTGCGAGGGCGAAAGGGATTTCAGATGAGGTGTGAACCAATTTCTCACTTCTTTCGACTTGCCTAATTATGATTGACTAAAAAATTAATATTCGTTTGGCCTAATGAAGCAATAAAATTAATTAATATCTTACAAAACCTTACTATTTTTATAAACTTTTTACAAAGCTCTTATCAGAAAATAATTAAATCAATTAAATAATAAATGTTCATTTTTGTATTTTAACGTAAAAAAAATTATTTTTATTAAGAAATAAAAGTCTTAACAATTAATTTTATGGTCATTAAGGCTCAAGAGTATAGAGTTTGAGAAACTGGTTTAGATGATTTGCTAAAAATAAGATAATTTCAACAACTTAAATGTGAGCGAAGCCGTGGGCAAACTCGAGTAAATTAATATGATTATTAAAAAAAGAATTTATTGATTAATTTATTTAGCAAAATTAATAAACAAAAATACTTAGAAAGACTGATAAAAATATACTTTGGCA
This sequence comes from Timema cristinae, assembly GCA_039000515.1. Classification (NCBI taxonomy): domain Eukaryota; kingdom Metazoa; phylum Arthropoda; class Insecta; order Phasmatodea; family Timematidae; genus Timema; species Timema cristinae. Next base: position 44,982,544 of record JBCFYV010001001.1, read on the forward strand.
CTTAAAAAAATATATTCAAAATTCAAAAAAATAAAAATATTAAATGGATTGTGACCCCATGTATGTGTAATTAATAAAAAACGGTACGGGTACAAAACTTTTTTTTTTCTGGTACAAACGGTACAAAAAAATTTATTATTAGCACCCCGTCTTACTACCCGTGTGGGTTATGCATTCGCTAATGTGTAATGGTAGGGTGATTGTGAGATGAAATGAAGGACCTATAGTTTAAGTGGAATCCGAACTCAGTAGTGGGCCTGGCACTCCTACATTAACAAGATTGGCTTGTCAAAAATTAGAACAAAACCTTGGCAATGTAAAAAGTTTTAACATACAAAAGTTTGGGACTACAGTATAATGGACGGTGCTATAACCCTTGGGAAGTAGTAAATTTAGAAAAGACTTTAATAGTATATTTCTACCGTTTCAAATATATAACTAAACACTACACACCTCGCCTCTATTAACATCACTACAAAAACTTAACGAATGGTTTCCGAAGACAGCAAAACATATTTTAATAAATTGGTCTAAAAATTAACTTTACAAAAAGTCGTTTGGCCTAAAAGGCATTTGGCCTAAAAGGCGTTTGGCCTAAAGTTTATTTGGCCTAAAAGGGGTTTGGCCTAAAGTCATTTGGCCTTAAAGGCATTTGGCCTAAAAGGCATTTGGCTAAAGGCGTTTAGCCTACACTTTAGGCCAAATGCCTTTTTGGCCCAAAAGACGGGTACCGTGCTATCTATATTCAGATGAAACAACTAACAGTACCTTTTACTTTCCGAAGTAACCGAAGGTTTTACATTTTTCATTTTAGGCCAACTGCCTTTGAGGCCCCAATGCCTTTTAGGGCCAAATGCCTTTTAGGCCAACCGCCTTTTAGGGCCAAACGCCTTTCCCGGCCTTTCCCAAACGCCTTTAGGCCAAAACGCTTTAGGCCAATGGACTTTGGGTTTCATTTTTAAGGCCAAACTGCCTTTTAGGCCACAACTGCCGGTCCCCTTGACAAGGAATTAGTTTTGCAAATTTTTGTGCACTTTCTAAACAAAACAAAAGTTTAATTTCTTATTTCATTTACTTTTTTAGTTTTTCTTTTAGTTTTACTAAGTTGTAAATTTTTAAAGATTCAAAGGCTGTAATGTGGATTTGTAATTCTAGAATAAAAAAAGACAGCTTATTTGTTTTGAACAGAACAAATGGTTGTACTAGCTGTTGAAGGGTTGTTCAGGGGAAAATGGCCAACTCGTGTTTCTACATTATTACAATATGTTGTGTTCAGTGTTGTTCTCTCCTTGCATGTCTCCTCCTAAAGCCTCACTTGATCCTGTCCTGAGATAAAAGATGTTTTGGATACCCAAGACCGGTAAATAATGTTCCTGGCTACATTTCCTTTATAATAACTTCTACATCTATAAAGCAACATTAAGCTGAATGTGTGGATGTTATAATGAACGGACTATAAGACAAAATATAAACATTTAAATATTATTTGTATTTTCTATTATTGTATTTTATTTATTATTTATTATATATTATTTTCAAAATTTTTTCCAATATTCAATTTTGATTCAATAGTTGGGATTCAAAGGAAATTGGAGATTTGTTCTGTACACTAGTAAATTTGACCCAACTCTAGTTAATTTGAAACATTATTTAAAAATTTGAATTAACCCTTTTAGTGCCATGCTCATTCCAGAATTTGCGCGCAAAGGTCCCGGAGGCTGTTAGGTTTTGTGTGTGAAGAGTGCCACAGCTATTCCCTCATTTTTTCAAGGGTTTGCAAGAATATTCACCAAACCTTTATTTATCAAGCAATTATTTGATGTTTCTGTCATTTTAATCTGTATGTACTGTTCTTTAATAATAATAAATTAATACAATTTAATTAAAATTATTTAATATCTTAATTTTAAATATTCTTAAATTTTTATTTTTTCAAAACTAAGGCTATTCACCATATTAAAATTATATTCATTTCACTATTATTTTGCTGTAGTGCATTTAGTTTTATACAAGAAATAAAGTTTTTATATATAAATAGGAATTACAGGGATTTTTATTTAATATCCTACATTAAATATTTTTGGGCCATTAATGCAGGGTGTCTACTGGGTAACGAAAGTCACGAAAAAGTGACTAATTGCAAAAAATGTCACGAATGTCATGACCGAATCGTATCTTATGTTTAAAAAAAATTAGGATCTAATCCAAACCTAATGCTAAATCTTTTTTATCTAATAGAAACCTTGTCGAATCATCTGCTTATAAAAAATGGATCAAATTGTCTACTGGGTAACGAAAGTCATGAAAAAGTGACTAATTGTAAAAAAAGGTCACGAATGTCATGAAAAAGTCACGAATTTTTTATTTTTTTGGTTCATAAAGTCACGAAAATAATTTTAGTTTGAATTTCCCCGCTCATCGTAACAACGCGAATGCTTCAAAGAATAGCACTATCCACTACACGTGATGGGACACGCCAGTCGGAAGTTGCCTGATTGTTTTGTTTGTGATTCCAACGACAAGGTTAGTGTTCGCCATCTTGTATTAAATTTTAATGTGGCGTGCTACCTGTCTCGTGGGGTTGTGAGTGCATTATGCCGTGAGTGTGTTTACAAATATTGGTTTTTGAGTGAATGAATTGGAATTCAGGTTTTGTAGATGATACAGGAAAATACCAGGACATTTTCTACACAAAGCGTGCGTTCATCTGTGTTGTGGATCTGGGATCAAGATGTTGGCGGCAATTATCAATTTTTTACGCTTTCAGTGATCCGACTGAAATTTGAAGGCGGTGTAAAATGTATATTATAATTTCAAATTAACGTTGGCAAGCAAATAGCAATCGTTTTCACAGTGAAATATGGCGTATTTTTTATAAAATATAAAATAATACTATTAGTGTTAATATTTGATCCTTGAGTAATTTATTTAATTTTAAAGACCATTTATTCAAAACAGTTGAAATTTACCAATTTTTTAAATAATTTTTTATGTCTTATGGGCATATAAAATTTTTGCATTAAAATTTTTTTTTAAAAGTTTTTTGTTGCGAAAAAAAAACCCAAATTTTTTTTTGGGGGGATTCAAAAAATTTTATGTGTGAAATTTTTGGGTTTCTCGTTAAAAAAATGCCTGGTAAATGTTCGTTCAAGAGTTTTGGCTGACTGTTGAAGAAAATTTAAATATTTAAAGTGGCTGCCCCTTGTTGAAGATGCCCAGTAAAGGTTATTGACATTTTGTAAATCGAATTTGTATATCCCCACAGGGGTTGAATGGAGTGAAAATTCATGGAAAAAGGTCCCCTTTGGAACTAACTTGCCCTACCCCGGTAAGCAAAAAACGCTCAGCTTTTATCTTCTGAAAAATGGAGAAAACAGCCAGAACCGGGCAAAAGAATTTTTACCTTCCCAATTTGCCCTACTTCTAAAAATGTGTATTTTTTTTTTGCATTTCGTTAATTAGTTGTTTCTCTTCCTCTCTTTTGGGAGGCCTTTAAGTAAATTTGGTGTAAATGATGATCCCTTGAAACAAAAAATTCTGGGACATGAATAAGTTATGACTCATACTTCTGACGGGGGTTGTGTATTTCCGTGACTTTTCCAATCATGTTTCCGACCTGAAATACACAAGTTAAAAATGAAAAAAAAAAAAAAACTTGGCTTTGACAACCTTCGGTTTTGGGCCCCTTTTCCCCCAAAAAAAACTTGGCGGAGTTAAAAAAGATTGTTTTTTTGCCGCTTTACTTGAAAAAAGCTAAAAAATTGCCAAAAGGGGAAATGGACATCATTGTTGTTTTGGAAAAAAGTTTAATGTGGTTTCGACCCGATACTTGAACTCTGGTTTTTTGGGGATTCTATGCAGTGACCTCCTTGATTTTTTTTACGTGGCTGTTGTTTAGGATCCCTTTAAAAAATGTTCTAAAAATTGTGTTTTTGGACCTAATGTAAATTTAAAATTCCCTTTTAAGGACTTCAATAAAAGAGGGGGGAAAAAATTTAGATAACTCGGAGACAAAAAACCTTTAAAATTTGGCCTGCTCTTTATCATTTAGGGGGCAAAATAAGACGCTATAATAATGTGAAGGGCAAGTTATAATTTTTTTTGTTTTTGTTTATTTTTTAAAGGTTTTTCCATCTGGGGAAAAATCTGATTAATCCTCTCAGTGGATCGCCCTCTTTCCACTTAAAATGTGTTCCATGGGGCGGAAAACTAAAAAAGTATTGAAAGAACCTTGAAATGATTCCGCATTTAAAGAATAGTGGCTTTTGTGTGTTTCAACCACCTGAAAAAAGAATTTTTTTTTGTAGAGACTTCCTAAAAGTAACTTCTTGAAGCAAAATCTTTTTCTTTAGTCCAGTTGTAAAGAAGTGGAACCATACTTAAAAAATTTCAAAATGCAGTCAAATGTTCCCCTTTGAAAATCCCAAAATTTTTTCGACAGACGTGCATTGCGCTCGGTGTTAAAGGGCAAAGGTTATAAGAATGTAAAAATCGGCAGCTCTTGGAAATTTGATGTAAAAAAATTAAAAAATTTTTGAGCTTTTTGGAGTAGACATAGGCTTTGTGCGGAAGAAATTTTTTTAAAAATGGAAAGAATTGAGTACAGTCCTTAGAAAAGATTGCAGTACTTTTAGTGGAAATGTTTAAAAAATGATGGGCCTAGGTCTCCTTACGAAAGTGCTGTGAAAGGGTTCGTCCCTTTCACCGCGTAATGCTAGTTGCCCCCTTAAGAGTCAAGGGTTAAATAGCACTCGAACAATATTTTGCAAAAATTAAAGTGAACATATAAGAAAAACTACCTTGAATTGTGGCTGTTTCGTTCAAGAAGAGCTGAAGCATTTGTTTAAATGAAACCAGATAGATTTTTTCTCTTAACTCTTATTAATCAAAAGATTGATGGCTTTTGCTGTCATTTGCCGGTGTATTTACTTTTTCCCATGGAAACAGTGCTGTTGAAAGGGTTTTTCGTAAAAAAAGGATTTTTGGTTGAAAATATGAAAGGGTTTTAAATTCCCCCAACGCAGCATTTATTCATGTTTAGTTGGTAGGTGGCATAAAAAAATTTGGGGAAATTTTACAAGGGGATGCTGCATGCAGCTGCGAAAAGTTCCAAAAGGAGGAAGAAATTGAAGAATAAAGAGAAAGACAGTAAGAAGCAAACAGATCAAAAAAAACATTGGAAACTAAATAAACTGAGGCAAAGAAAAAAAAATTCCCCCAAAGGGAGGAAGAGGCTTCAGCTCTTCAACGAAATAGCTTGGGAAAAAACGACGAGGCAGATGAAAAACCCTGTATGTTGTGATTTTGTGTTAAACAAAAATATTAGGTGAAAAATTTAAAACAATTTTAGATTTTTGTTTTTGAGAAAAATCTTTAAATTTGTATTTATTAAGTTGATTCGTAATGTTTTTTACTTGTGTTTGTTTTTATAAATTAGGGCCCCCCATGTTCAAAATAAGTTTGATTTACCCAAGGAATTTTTTTCCCACTTCTTATGCCGTTTGGGTATACACCCCGAAGGATTTTGTGGGGAAAAAAAGGTCACAAAAAATCACGAATTTTGTTCTCTAATGGTAGACCCCTGTAATGTTACCTTTTTTCGTATATTTTTATTTTGCCCACCCCGTGAATAAAAATCTGGCCTACACCAATGAATGTGTTTAACGTTTTTCAAAAAAACATTTTTTAATGAATATTTTTTTTTTTTTACATTTAATAAATTTCCCTAGTTATTAGTCTTTACTTACATTGGTAAAGAAAATTTTTTTTATTTAATGACATAAAAATGAAAATTAAATAGATTTTTCTAAATTTGAAAAAAATTTACCTGTCATTTGAAAATGTTTCCCAAAACATTTACTAGTATGAATTTTTGCTCCCCTTATGTTTTTTTGTGCGTGTTTTTGTGGGGTTGCCTAGCCCTCGGTAGTGACCACCCCTTGGGAAATTCTAAAATCCCGTTCCAAAAACAACTATTTACGTTGATTTTTGTTGCCAACGTGTGTAAAATAAAGGGGAATGTTTCTTCCAGTTAAAAACAAGTACAACCCACTATAGTAAAGCAAGAATATAAAACTGGGGGGCAACTCATTGCTTGGACTTTTAAAATGTAGGCGAAACGTCAGATAAAATTTTAGCACTTTTGTGTAAAAGGCGAAGCCCACAGATTTTCTGTGGCACTAAAAGGGTTAAGTCAATGAATATTTTATTTTATTAAAATGTCTGTACCAATACAACTTTGTTTTAAAAGTACCTGTTAATTTTTTTTTTTTTTTTATTTAAAAATTCCCATGTTAAATAATATAATGTTGATGATTGGTTAGTTTCAAAGCTTGTTTCAACCTTCGTCGATGGGGATTCTCTCTAAAGCACAAATAAAAGCTTTGGGTCTTTGATTTTCATTTCTCCCGCTATTAGATTTTTTTATTATTATATTTTTAAACAATTTGTTTTTTAAAAATTTTAATAAGGTTTATTAAATGAAAGATTGAATTTTCAGCAGGAAGATTTTCTTTTGCAATTATCCATTCCCATTGATGCGGTAAAAGATAGTTTGCAGACGGATCAATCTGTGAGGGGAATCAAAATAATTTTAAAAGAAATAGAGGGAAATTAAAATTTTTAAATTTTTTATCTTTTTGGAAGAAATTGGAGGAAAAAATTTTTAAAAGGGGGGGACAAACAATTTGGCATTTACAATGAAAAGAACCATTCAACTTTACATGATGCCAATGGACAAATGGGGAATGGTTGCCTCTTAAAGAAAATTGATGTCAGCCAATCCGTCGACCTAGGTTTCTTTCATTGCAAACCATCAGGAGGGAGTGTGGTGATGTGACTAGACAGCCAGCGGCCCTCTGTGATAGAAACTATCTTTATCAGCATGTAGGGGAGGGTTTCACTTGTTGTGGCTGATGAGGATAGTCGGCTACAGCTCTTAAAGAAATAAAAATTGGTTACAAATGTTTCAACTGGTGTTTGGGGGATAGAGGGGCAGTAAAAAGTTACCTTGGTAAACAATTTACCTTGAACATTCTGATATATAATAAAGTAAAACCGTCAGGGATGGCAAACACTTTATTCCAGAAAGTTGTTATCTTATTTAAAGGTAGTTTTCATGGGGGAATTTGATGACGGCCATAACTATTTATGAAAAGGGGTGGAGATTTTCAACAACATATTATTAGTTTTTTTGACAAACATGCACCTTTAAAGAATATTCAAAATAAAAACAAACAAAATCTACCTGGTTGATATTGGAAATAAAAACATCATAGCTAACGTAATCCATTAAAAAGGAGGCTTTTGAATCAAGACTTTAAGTTGATTATGAAAATTATAAATAGGTACGTAGGCCGATGCTAGAATCAGGTAAAATACTTTAGAGGTAAAAGTACGATGTTTTATTTCCAAACTTAGCAGAAGCACATTTCTGATAAATCAAAGAAACTTTGGAAAGAATCTAAACAAGGTTAAATGTGATACTTAGCAATGGCAATATTCATAACAGAAATATTATACAATTACCAATGATCTTGACAAAAATGATAATAACATGGCCTTTAGTTGTAATAATTATGTAAGTTCTTTTTCATTTTACCTCAAGCTACCTCTAATGAAATTTACAAAAAATAATAAATTCTTTAAAGGGGTCCAGCTATTGGATTAAACGTGTTTTCAAAAGATTAAAGCTATGCTGGTCATATTGCCTACGTGTGATAACTAACAGTACATTTTATGGAAATAGCCAAATTAATTCCTTGGGCAGAATAAACAATCCACCAACAAATGCCCCACCCCTGACATATTAGTATCGTCTCTGCACTGTCAAAGATTATCGAAAATTGGTACATAAACAAATGACCTTTACAAGACATGGACAGTTATAAACTAGGTTTTCTTTTATTTTAGACCTTTCAAAGGCATCAGATATTGTAGATCATGTTTTTTCTTTGTCCCGTACGACAACATTACTTGTCTCAGATGTTTTTTGAAAATGTTTGTAAATTTTTCTTAATGGCAGAAAAAAAGGTAGTACCAAATGGGAACAGTGTAAAAACCTCCTCATACGGAAAAACCATAATTAGGAGCCCCAAAAGCAGTTTATGGGTCTTTATATTTTATGTCCGATATTTGTGTACTCACCCCTTTTAAAAAGTCTAGAGTAGTATTGTTAAGGAACTCTAAAATTGAAAGAGCTGAAATTTTTTTTGAGTATAAATAAATTTAAATAATCATTAAAGAATTATAATTAATTTAAGAGTAAATGTTAATTAGTTTGAAAACCCAAATATTGGTTTTTTCCCCCCCAAAAATATGTCTAAAATTTCACGACCTTTTTCTTTCGTCTCTTGTAATTATTGATAGTTTACAAATTTTTGTAACTGTTTATTTTTAAATTTTCAAGCCTGTTAGTTGGGGTTTGACTCTTTGGAAAAACCAAAATTTGTGAATGAGAAAAATTAATTGTTTTTTGTTTTTCAGATGCAATCAGAAATAAACCAGCAGCAACACAGGCGTTGAGTCTATGATACTTGCTCCCAGCCAAATCTTTGCATCAGCGCATTCCTGCGGGTTGTTTGGGAAGAAACAACCTTGTTCAAGATATTCCGCGAGCTTACAAGTACAACAATTGAGTAAAGAAACCCTTGAAGGTAATATTTCACTCCCATCTTTTAGCTACCCGCTCGGTGACCCTGGTTAAACAAGTTCTTCTAATAGAAGATTGCCAATGATGGGAGATAAGTTTTAAAATTTTGGTCGGGTTTTTTACAAAAAGGGTTTTCTACTCCACTTACACAAATGTGGGTAAAATAAAAACCTTCAATCCCTTAAAAAATTAGTGAATAAGTGTATAATCAAAGGGTTTTGTAGTAAAAAAGATGCTAAAAAAAAGTTTGCTTAAATAAAAAATTTTTTAAAATAGGTATTTAGCCCCTTATTTTTATTCACTTTCAGGAATCAAATTTATTTAAATTTATACCTTGAGCTATGTTTGTCTTCTTTGAACCAAAGATCAGCTATAGAATAAGGGAAATTGAACTTCGACCAAGATATAAAGATGAACCTCCGGGTTTTGCGTGTCGGCAGGTAACATTTCTTGGAGAGGAGGCCGTGGATGCGGGAGGGGAAACCCAAAGGATTTTCTTATGCTGTCTTGCGAGAGATATGGCCCCCAAATTTTGGGCATGTTCCCGCTACTGAGGAGACGGGGACCATGGGTTCGTGGGGGCTCTTTCGGGATGGATCATGTACTACCTTGTGGGTGAGGGTTAAATCATTTCAGCAGTGATGAGGGGAATCAAATACCTACCTACCTACATATTAAATCCCCCTTTCTTTTGATCAATACAATTTATTTCTTTTTTATTTCATTTGTCCATAAATAATCCTCTCACATGTCCAAACCACTGTAAAATATTATTTCACATTCCCCTATGGACCCCCTTTAAAACCATACTCCTTCAGCACCCATTATTGTCTTTACCACGTTTTTTTTTTTTTAGGGGTGTGTGAAAATTATTTATTGAATCGAATTAAAAATTTTTCAAACGAATACCAAAATTACAAATGAAGAGTAGATTTTTTTACATTATTGTTAAAAATTTTTTTATTAGTAAATTCCTATTGGAAATACGGTTAAATTTTTTTTAAGTTTTTGGGCAGAATGCAAAAAATTACTTAAAATTTTTATTTGAGCTGGTATTATAAAGAAAAATGAAATGAAAACAAAATTTCGGGAAAATTTGTGGGAAAACTTTTGATCCAGTTTTTTAGACAGCAGGTTTCCCCAAAAATTTTTTTTTTAAATTATTGTAAGTTTTTGACAAACTAAAATTTTAAAAAATTTTGGTAGTGTAGGGATTTATTTTTTTCTTTAAATTAAAACAAAATAAAAATTTAAATTTTTTTGTTTGTTTATAATTCAAATTTAAATTTTAAATGAAATAAAAAATAATTAAAAATGGGCCAATGTTTTTATGGAGTCAAAAGGGTCAAAACCTTTTCCCCATAAAAAAAAATATTATTTTTAATTTAAAAAATTATTTTATAGGTTTAAAAAACCCCATTAAATTATATTTTATTTTGTTGGAAAAAGAGATAAAAATGAATAAAAAATCTTCTTTAAAAAAATTAAAAAAAAAAAATTTTTAAATTGGAAAAAATTAAACGTGCCCCAAAACCCTACCCTCCCCCTCTTTGGGAACTTTCCTCAAGTTTCAAGCGCTTTTTTTCTGAAACTTTAAACCCATGAAAACTTGTAAATATTTTAATGAACACATTAAAACTCTTCAAAAAAAATGAAAATCAAATATAAAAACAAATAAATCAAAAAATAAAAAAAAAACAAATTAAAACTTTTATTTAAGGTAATAAGAACACATTCCCAAAAAAGTCACCAATATGATGTTATTTACTCCCAGCGACCGAGTCGTGATTAAAATAAAAAGGACTGTTAATTTTAATACCCAAAAGGTTTTAATTATCTAAATTGAAAAGAGCCAATTGATTTAACAATCCTTAAATTTAATTTTGTTGGTTTTCATGAAAAAAAAATTTGTCAACAGTAGGGCAGCGTTTTTTTAAATGTTTTTTATCCCTACGGGTAAATCGATTCAATTTTTTTGTTTTTGAATTGATTAGGGAATCTGCACTTAGTAAGCGCTCTCGGGGTTTTGAAACAAATAAAAACTTGTAATCCATTATTTGTTTTTAAAAATTTATTTAAAAATAAGGGTTTTTTTAAAGTTATTGAAGTAATTTTAAAAATATTCAAATGCAGTCTTGCTAATAAAGTAGGAATTAAAATATTATAAGAGTTGAAAATATGTTTGTGTTTTAAATAAAAATTATTTCAGAAAAAATATATCACAAGAATCAAATATATTTCTGGGTTTTTTGTGAAGTAAATAAGTATATTAATAATAATATAAAAAAATAATACATATTATGCATTATTGAGTTTACTATTTTTAATGTTAGATTAGTTTTAAGATGTTGTTTTAGTCTTAATCAAAAGTATCCATTTGTATTTTATTTTTGCTATCTCATTAAAATATATTTATAATCCTTCATTGATGATTAAAGTTGATCAAAGGATAACTAACTAAGCCTAATCTGATTATTTCACTTTTTTTTTTTCAGAAACTTAACTCATTCTAACAACACTTTTAAAAATAACTAAAAGACACTCAAATTTTGATTGATTTGATTTCCAAACAATAATATGAGTCCTATGATTGTTTAATTTGGCTGGATTTTAACCTGTATTTTACAAGGGGTGGTTGGGGTTGATTAAAATTGAAAGCATGATTAAAATAAATCTTATTTCACATTTTAGGCCTATATTGTGTAATGTAGGTCTATTTTAAATCATTAAAATTTCTAACAATTTGCTAGGATCTGGATTCGAGATTAGAGATTCAAAAATAAAATGTAGATTTGAATTCGAGATTCGGATTCGAGAAATAATGGATTCAACCCATCTCTACATATAATTAATACATTGTCTTCACAAATTAAGAAAAAACTAGAGATGGGTCGAATCCAAAGCTACATTTTTTTTTTAATCTCGAATATTGAATCCGAATCCTAGGAAATTGTTAGAAATTTTAATGATTTACATATAGACCTACATTACACAATATAGGCCTAAAATGTGAAATAAGATTTATTTTAATCATGCTTTCAATTTTAATCAACCCCAACCACCTCTTGTAAAATACAGGTTAAAATCCAGCCGAATTAAACAATCTAGACTCATTATTGTTTAAAAATCAAATCAATCAAAATTTAGTGTCCTTGAGGTATATTTAAAAGTGTTGATATAATGAGTTAAGTTTCTAAAGAAAAAACATGTGAAATAAATAAACAAATTAGGTTTAGTTATCTTTTGATCAACTTTAAATCATCTTGAGGTATTATAATTTATTTTGATAAAGAAAGCTAAAATAAAAATACAAACAGATTTTTTTTTAAAAGACTAAAACAACTTGCTTAATAACTAAACATACATTGGAAATAGTGAACTCAATAATGCATAAGTATGTTTGATTATTATTTTATTACAAATATGTTATATATCTTCTCGTAGAAAACAATAAATATATTCGATTCTTGCGATATATCGATTTCTGAGAATACATTCTATTTAAAACACGAACATATTTTCAACTCTTGTAATATGTTTATTCCTACTTTATTAGACAAGACTCCATTTGAATATTTTTACAATTACTTCAAAAACATTTTTAAAAAAATTATAAACTTTTATTTAAAACCCAATCTAAAAAAAAAATTTAATGGTTTTAGAAAGTTGTTATTTAAATTCTTAAACCGATTTTACTTACTAATGTCAAATTACCTAAATTTAAAATTTTAAACTAAAAATCAATAAAACAATATGTAAGCCCGGTTGGATAAAAAAACATTTTAATCGCTTTTTCTAACTGTTGACAGTTTTTTATTTTTTTATAAAAACCCAAAAAAAATTTATCTAACTTAAGGATTGTTTTAAATAAATTTGGGGGCTCTTTTCATATTTTGTTGAAAATTTAAAAAACCTTAATGGGTAGTAAGAATTAACAGTCCGTTTATTTAATCACACTCGGGTCGCTTTTTGGGGGAAAAATTTTATACAAAATAGGGGGCTGCCCCTTTGGTATTATGTGAAATGTGTTCTTTTTCCCTCTAAAAAAAAAACTGTAATTTGTTTTTATTTTTTTTTTCGATTTTATTTGCCATTCATTTTTTGTTTTTTCAGTTTTTAAGAGTTTCAAATTTCGTTTCCAATAAAATATTTACAAGATTTTTTCGTGAGGTAAAAAGTTTCAAAAGTAAGCAGGGCCGGTTTGAAACGGTTAAAGGTCCAAATTTTTCAAATAGGGGGGTGGGAGGGTAGGGTATTGGGCCCAATTTTAATTTATTCAAAAACTTAAAAATTTTTTTTTAAAAAAGGGAATTTTTTTTCATGTTTAATCTTTTGTCCAAAAAAATAAAGTTTAAATGAATTAAGAAAGGGCTTTTAAAGTAGGCCTAATTTTTATTTAAATTTTTTTTAATTAAAAAATCAAAAAATTTTCCCTATGTTTTTGTTTTAGAGGGAGAGATTCGACCGCCAAAAAAATCCAATAAAAAAATAAATCCTAAAAATCTTTTAAATACTTGCGGGATTGGGTGTTTGAGAATTAAAAGATTAGAAAGGCCCCCTATTTTTGGGGAAAAAACCAAATATTTTTAAAACAAAATTATTAAAAAAAAAAAAATACTGAAACGGTTTTAATTTGTCAAAGTTCATTGAATTTTTTTTCATGCATTTTTAATTAAATGAAAAAAACACAATTTTTTTTCCCCGGTTATCTAGGCTTACCCCCCTTAAATCTTTTTCCCTTTTTCCTGGTTATTTTAGGCTTAAACCCCCCTTAAATCTCTTTTCCTGTCTATTTATCTAGGCTTGACACCCCCTTGAAATTTTCTTTTTTCTTCTGTTATCTACCCTTGACCCCCCCCTTGAAATCTCTGTTTTTCCCTGGGTTATCTAGGCTTGACCCCCCCTTTTGAAATCTCTGTTCGGGTCTAGTTATCAAAGGTTTTGGGAAAATCCCCTTGAAAAACTTTTTCCGTTTAGTTTTCAAATGTTTTGCCCCACCCCCTTGAAATCTCTGTTTTTGCCCAAATTTTATCTGGGTTTAAACCCCCCCCTTGAAATCTCGGGTTCTGTCTGGTTATCAAAGGCCCTTGACCCCCCTTTAAATTTCTCTGTTCTGTCTATTTTATTTTGGGCCCCTTGACCCCCCCCTTTGAAATCCCGTTTTTTTTCAAGTTTTTTCTGGGCCTTGACACCCCCTTGAAATCTCTTTTCTGTTTTATTATCTAGGCTTGACCCCCCCCTTGGGAAATTTCCTGTTCTTCGGGTTATTTAGGTTTGCCCCCACCCTTAAAAATCTCGTTTTTGTTTAATTTTTTAGGCTTGCCACCCCTTGAAATCTCTTTTTCTGCCTGGTTATTTTAGGTTTTTGACCCCCCTTGGAATTTTCTGTTCTGTCTGTTTATTTTGGGTTTTGAAAACCCCCTTGAAATCTTTTTCCCTGTCTGGGTTTATTTGGGCTTGACACCCCTTGAAATCTCTGTTCTGTCTGGTTACTAGTTTTGACCCCCTTAAAATCTTTTGTTCTCCCTTTGGTTATCTAGGCTTGAAAACCCCTTGAAAAATCTCTGTTCTGTAAAAGTTATTAGGCTTGACACCCCCTTAAAACAACTTTCTGGTTATTTATGCTTGAAAAACCCCCCAAATTGAAATCTTGTTCGGGCAATTATCTTGCTTGACCCCCTTTGAAATCGCGGGTTTCTGTCTAGTTATCTAGGCTTTGACCCCCCCTTGGGAAATCTCGGGTTCTGTCTGGTTATCTAGGCTTAACCCCTTGAAATCTCTGTTTCTGTCAGGTTATCAAAGGCCCTTGACCCCCCCTTGAAATTTTCCTTTCTGTCGGTTTAAACTAGGCTTGACCCCCCCTTTTGAAATCCCCTTGTTCTGATTAGTTATCTAGGCTTGACACCCCCTTGAAACTCGTTCTTTTTTCGGGTTTAAACTGGGCTTGACACCCCCCTTGAAATCTCTGTTCTTTTCGGGGTTATTTTAAGGCTTGCCCCCCCCTTTTTGAAATCTCTGTTCTGTCTAGTTATCTAGGTTTTGACCCCCCTTAAAATCTCTGTTCTGTCGGGTTTTTATCTAGGCTTGAAAAACCCCTTAAACCTGTTTCTGTCTAGTTATCTGGCTTGACACCCCCCTTGAAATCTCCTTTTCTGTCCTGGTTATCGGGCCTTGACCCCTTTTTAAAATTTCCTTTTCGTCAAATTTTTAAGCTTGAAAACCCCCTTGAAATCTTTTGTTCTGTCGGGGTTATCAAAGGTTTGCACCCCCTTGAAATTTTTCCTTATCTGTTTGGTTATCTGGCTTGACCCCCCCTTTTGAAATCTTTTTTCTGTCGGGTTATCAAAGGTTTGACACCCCTTGGGAAAAACCCCTTTCTGTCCTGGTTTCTGGCTTTGAAAACCCCTTGAAATCCCCCTGTTCTGTCTAGTTATCTAGGTTTGGGACACCCCCTTGAAATCTTTTTCCCGTCTATTTATCTAGGCTTGCCCCCCCTTTGAAATCCCCTGTTTCTGTCCCGGGTTTTATCTAGGCTTGAAAACCCCTTGAAAACCCTCTGTTTCTGCCTATTTATCTAGGCTTGACACCCCTTAAAAATCTTTTGTTCGGGTCTAGTTATCAAACCCCTTTGACCCCCCCTTGAAACCCGGGTGTTCTGTTTGGTTATCAAAGGCTTGACCCCCCCTTTTGAAATCTGGGTTCTTTTCTGGTTATCTGGCTTGACCCCCCTTGAAACTCTTTTCCCGTTAGTTATCAAAGGTTTTGACCCCCCCTTGAAATCTTTTGTTCTTTCTATTATCTAGGTTTTTGCCCCCCCTTAAAAATCTCTGTTCTGTCGGGTTTATCTAGGTTTTTAACCCCCTTGAAATCTTTTTGATCTGTCTGGTTTTTTGGGCCCTTGACACCCCTTTAAATTTCCTCTTTTCCCTGTCCTATTTATCTGGGTTTTTGACACCCCCTTAAATTTTCTGTTCTGTCTATTTATCTGGGTTTGGGCCCCCCCCTTGAAATCTCTTTTTGTTAGTTATCTAGGCTTGAACCCCTTGAAATTTTTCCTGTTCTGTCGGGTTATCAAAGGTTTTGAAACCCCCTTAAAATTCCCCGTTCTTTTAATTTTATCTGGGCTTGAAAAACCCCCCTTAAATCTCTGTTCTTTTCTGGTTATCTGGCTTGACCCCCCTTGAAATCTTTTGTTCTGTCTGGTTTTTTCTAGGCTTGACCCCCCTTGAAATCCTCTGTTCTGTCTATTTTATCTGGGGCTTGACCCCCCCTTGAAATCCTTTTCTGCCCTAGTTTTTCAAAGGGCCTTGACCCCCCTTAAAATCTCTGTTCTGTTTTGGTTATTTTTGGGTTTACCCCCCTTGAAATCTCTGTTTTTCTTTTTTTTTATTTTTCTGGGTTTGGGCACCCCCCCCTTGAAATCTCTGTTTTTGCCCTATTATCTAGGCTTGACACCCCTTAAAAATCCTTTTCCCTGCCCTATTTTAATTTTAAGGCTTGACACCCCCTTGAAATCTCTGTTCTGTCGGGTTTTTCTAGGCTTGACCCCCCTTAAAATCCCCCTGTTTGCCCTGGTTACTAGGGTTTTTGAAAACCCCTTAAAATCTCTGTTTTTTCCCCCTGGTTATCAAAGGCCCGGGACACCCCCTTAAAATTTCTCTTTTTCTGTCGGGTTTATCAGGCTTGACACTCCCATGAAATCTCGGTTCTGCCCCGGGTTATTTTGGGCCCTTGACCCCCCTTGAAATCCCCTGTTCTTCGGTTTTTTATCAAAGGCTTGACCCCCCTTTTGAAATCTCTTTTTCTTTTCGGGGGTTATCAGGTTGACCCCCCTTTAAAAACCCTTCTGTTCCCCCTTATTTTATTTTTGGGCCCTTGGGACCCCCCCCTTGAAAATCTCGTTCTGTCTAGTTATCTACCCTTTGACACCCCCTTTAAAATCTCTGTTCTGTCTGGTTACCTGGGCTTAAACCCCCCCCTTAAAAATTCCTTTCGTCAAAGTTATCTAGGTTTGGGACCCCCCCTTTGAAATCTCTTGTTCTTTTTTGGTTTTTCTAGGCTTGACCCCCCCTTTTGAAATCCTGTTCTGTCTATTTTAATCCGACAACAGAATGAAAGGGTCCCTTTTAAATAATTGAAAATCCAAAAAGGGGCCTTTCCCTCTTCTTCAGAAAAGGGGCTTTTCAACTGTTTGTTTTCCTCCCCCAAGCCATTACAATCCCTTTTCCCCCAAACCCTTTTTCCCCCCCCTTGGGACGGGGCCACAATTTTCTGCATCAGTATCCCCCTCTCAAAATTGAAAAAGGGAAGGGGAGTATGTAAAACTCCAAAGTCACCAGTTTAAATTGGCCTACCCAAAACCTGTCTCACACTGTAAACTTACAGACCGGGACAGGACTTTAAAAAAAACCCATTTTCAAAGCCTTCTCTGACAGGCTGTTTTAAAATTTAACCCCGAGTTTGTTATTTCAGAAGTAAAGTAAAAAAATCCTATCCATTGATATCTTATTTTATCCCCTGAAAGGGTTTGTATTAGTTTGAAAAAAAAGGGGATGTTGACAACAAAAAAATAAAAAAGGATTTAAATGACACTAATATTAAATAGGCTATTTAAAATTTTCCCAATCAAATATTTAGCATGAATTATTCAAAATTTATTCAACATTTCGATTATTGGAAACAACCCTAAAGTTTACCCCGCCCCACTTTCCCTTTAAATATATTTTTTTTTTCCAAACCCGCTTTTAAAACCTTGCTTTTTTTGTGTTTTCCCCTGACAAACCCACCCCTTCACACCCCATAAAAAAATTTTGGTATTCCCAAACATCCTAAAAAAAAAACCCTTCCTTACCTCTGCAAAAAAACTTGTAATGGGGGGAATCCCCGGACCCGTGGTTGGTTTTCCCACCAAACTGGGGCCTTTTCATTTTTTTCCTAATCACCCTCCCCTTCCCTTTAGCGTAAGACGTTAACGAAGGGTAGTAAGGGCGGTGCAATTTTTAATAAAATAAAATAAAAAAAATTGTACAAGACAAAAATTTGGATTAATGAGCGTTTGAATAATTTCCAAAAAAATTTTCTTTTTTTTTTTTTTTTCAAGGTGTAAAAGAATTTTTTAGAGCTTTAACCCTATTTTATTCCCCAAAAAAAAAAATACCCTTTTTTTTTTAAAAAAATTTTTAGTATAAAAATAAAAAATTTTTGTTGGCAATCAACTTTTATTATAAAGGTTTTCAACTTCCCCAAATTTAAAATTCAAGAATTTGAAATGTTTCCCTTTTTTGGTCGAAAAATGGTTTAAAAAAAGCCGGAAAAATTTTTAATTTTTAGTGCATAAAATTGTTGGGAAAAAAATTAAAAGAGATATTTTGGTGCCTTTTAATAGCAATAAAATTTAAAAAAATAACCCCAAGAATTTTTTTTTTTTTGACCCCTTCTAATCTTTCGGTTTATATGTTTTTGTACTTTTGGCAAATGGTTTGGGATTGGGGGACTAAATTAATAAAATTTTTGACTTTTCAGAAGGGGGAAAAATTTAAAACCATTTTTGGGGATGAAAAAAATTAGACACACAACCGAGATTTGAATGTATCAGGTTAAACAAAAAATAAATTTTCCTTTTTTAAAAACATTATTTAGATTAACCTGTATCATGTAAATTGTAAAATAGAAATGATAAATGACTTTGTTGTTTTTTAGGGGTTTTTTGGGGATGGATCTATATTCCCCCTCAAACAGCCTTTCCCAAAGCCTGTTCAAAAAATGTTTTGGCCCGTTCTCTGCAGGCCCCCAAAGGACTTGCCCCCTCTCCCCAAATGAGTACAAGAAATTTTCTGAGCCGGGGCTCTTCGGACTCTCCCCCACCCCCGAAAAATGAGTACAAAAAAACTGTTATTGAGCCCGTCTTTGAGGACCCCAAAGGACCTTCCCACCTCGCAAAATGGACAAAAACTTTATTTTTAGCCGTTTCCCCCCAAACCAATGCAAGAAAGACGATTCTGCTTACTTCAAGTCTTTTTTTCCAAAAAGCATTTTTATAAAAAACGGAAACTGAAAGTTTTGGGTTTATTTTTAAAATTTTTCCTTCCCCGCTAGCATTTTTCCCACTGCCAAAAAAAAAAAAAACTAACAGTGGGGGGTATTTTCAAAAACAAAAAAAGGGGACATTCTCTTCTTGAATAAACACCTTTTTCGTCGTACGTTTATTTATAAGAAGGGTCCCCGCAGGGCCGAAAAAATATATAGGGGAAATGGAGTTTCCGTTTTTTTGGTGTTAAATTAACATTGGGTGGTTTGGGCCTAGTTTTAAATCGGTCGGGGAAAAAGGTTGGAGTACACTTTTGAGAGTACGGTTAAAAAAACCATAAAAAGAATTTAGTGGGGGCAGTAGTGATTAAAACTATTGGAGGAGGGGGGACCAAATGGACCCGGCCGGGGGAAAAGGAAAGGAAAAGTGAAGGGGGCGGGCAAAATCTAGAGTGGAAAAAACCCAATCCCGCGGGGGAAGGGAAAAAAATGGTTAAAGAGGGAGAAATGAGTGTCGAGGATCCCGAAATCTTTTTTTATCGGTTTTTTTCATTGGCCCACGGATGGACGTACAATTTTCAGGCAGACTAGGGGATTTTGGAATGAGGGCCTCTGAGATGAGCCCTTCTACAAGAATATTTTTGGGTCGAGAAGTTCATCAGAACCCCCTCTTTCAAAGATGCGGTATTGTTAGGAAGGAACAAAACCCTTTGCCCCCCGGATAATTTCGAGTAAGGGGAGGGGGCTCGGGGAAGGGATAACAACAGGCAAACTTGCTTTGACTATGAAAAAATGCATGGGGGGCTGATCGGGGTCTCTAAACAGTGCTTTTTTAACAAGGGGAAAGGAGGAAATGGGTCCCCGGGGAAAAAAGGGGGGGTAGTCAGGGGGGGGTAATCTTGGGTTGGGGGGCCCCAATTGATATGCGGGGCGAGGGACAGAACCTTTTGGCCCCCGAACCCCGAGGGGATCCGGTGAGAAGTTCATTGGGGGTTTTATTTCCCCAAGGGGGAGGAGAGGACCATAGGGGTCCCCATGGTTTTCAAGGGACGGGCGCAACTTAAAATCGTTTATATAGAAGGAGGATAGGACTTTTGGATGTCTTTTTGGGCCTTGAAATGAAAGGGGAGGTCGTGCGGGCCCCACCAGGTGGGGGATTCGGTTGGGGTTTGGAGTGGGGGGAAGATCAAAATCCTATTCTCCGGAGCGGGGAAAAATTTTTCTACGCAGAGGGGGAAAAAAAGGTCGGGGGGGCTATTGGGATTTTGGAACTCTTGGATGGAGGGGGGTGGGATTTTTTGTGATAGAGAGGAATTTTGCGGAAAGGGTAGGGTTAAAAGATAATGTAACCCCGGAGAGCTCCTATGAGTTGGGTTTTGGAGGGGAGTATTGATCACGACAAGCGGGGGTGGAACACGGCCCCGGGTAATGAATTTTAAGGGGAAATTTGGCCTAAGGGGGATTCGCGCGGCGTCGTGACGTGAATCCCGGTCCAGAACGCGTGAAAAACCCCCAGGGTTGCCAACATTTTATAATTTAGAGGACCCCTCAAGATCCCCCCGGTAGCCATCCTAAAAAGGTAAAAGATTAAAATGGTTGGAGGTCAGGAAAAACCAAGGAGGAAAATGCTGAAAGCGGACCTTTTAAAATAACCCAAAAATTGGAAGTTTTTGGAGCAGGTTGGCTAAGTAAAAAAGGGGGGAAAGGGAAAAATGGAAGTCGGTTGCAAAACGCCAAACTGCGATGTACAGGGTGGAAGGGGGATAGTCAAAGGATTAGGTATGTCCCCCCCCAAGGGACGGGCTTCGGAAAACTTGCGGCTGTCAGGTTGGAGGAAAGAACCCTTCAAGGCACTTTAAAATGTGTCAAGGGGCTGAGCGGGGGGGTTTTGCATTTCCCTATCCTGAATCCCGGCAGGATTAAAAAAAATAACCGCCAAGGAGGGTCCTTTGGGGGATCTCAAGAAAAGTATTCAAAGGGAAAGAAATTTTAGTTGGAGAAAAAAGTCCCCCTTTGGGTTTTGCCAAAGGGCTAAAAATTTTGATCCCAGGGTGGCGTGGCCCCGGCTATGTGCCCCCATTTAACCGAAAAGGTTTTGGGGTAAATTAAAAATAGGCCAAACAATCGTGAGGGTTACCGTTTTTTTATGAGTTCAAGTGGGGAGGAAATGAAGCCGATGTGTTTTTTACAAAAGCCCCAACCCCTTAAGGGAAAAATTTTTACACATCCAGGGGGTTTCTAAAAAAGTCAAAAAATGGAGAGATCCAAGAGTGCAATTGTTTTTTTTAAAGGGATATTACGTTTAAATTACCAGTTGTGAAAAAAAAGGGTAAGTGTTGGAGCTGGGAATGGCTTTGGCGGGGTTTTGGGGTTTTGGAAAATCTGTTTTTCAGTTTAGGCAGTTGACCCGTACCGGACCAGTGGGGGTTGTGTAGGATGTCCCAGGTGAGCCATTTTATTACGCTGATCCAATCAAGCCCATGGCATATGGGAGTGATCAAGGGGACAGGAAAATGACGGGGGGAAGGCCAGCGGAGGGGGGGGGGCCCCTTGAAAAATTTCATTTTTGGGAGGAGGAAGTTTAAACCCACCCGGGAAATGCCCCCACGTATAAGGGGAGGGCTGGGGTGGCTACGAACATCGATGTCACCTTATGCAAGCCGAGTCTGTGGGCATGGTTGAGGGATGGAGGGTGGTCGAAATTGTGACAATTAGCGACCATAATCTGATCGTATTGGGCTTGCCATGGGGGGGGGTGGGGGAAAGGGAAAATGGGGAGGGATAAGGAAAAGATACGACATGAAAAAGAGTGATTGGGAAAATTTGAGGGGGGAACTGGTACTGCTGACCAAGTAGAAAGCGGTGGATAATGTCAACATCAAAGCAAGGAGTTGACGTCGGCCTGCAGGATGCAAATAAAGGAAATCCATCCCGGTGATGAAAGGAGGTTACCAGGGTCGGGAATAGCCTTGGAAAATAACAGACTGCAGGGACTACGTACAAGGGTAAGGAGAACTCGTAGGAGGTATCATAGGTGCAGGGACCCAGTCGTCCGTGGGTGCTGCTGGAATTTTATCGGGAAAGAAAGAGGGAGTTTGAGGGGGGCCCTGAAAAAAAGAGAAAGGAAAAGCTGGGAGGAATATGTTAAGGAGGAGCTCCAGCAAGGACCTTGGGGAATTCCTTTTTTAAGATAGCGGCTGGGAAAATCAGACCGCCAATGATGCTATCTACACTGAAGAGAGAGGATGGCAGCACCACGGGGAACTGGAGGAGTCTGCGGGGTTATGATGGGAGACATTGTTACCGGGATGATGAGAGGACGCAGATACAGAAGAACAGAGAGAGTTGAGAGGAGCCATGCCCTCAGGACAGTATGAAAAATGGGTTCCTGTGGAAGTGGTCAGTCAGGACGAGGTGATCGGACTATTGCTCAGATGGGGAATAAGAAAGCACCGGGCCAGATGGGATAGTAGTTGAGGTGCGCAAAAGACGGCGGCCCCTCATAGCTCCTTACCTTGCAGGCCTGCTAAACGAAGCCTCGCTCCAAGGCAAATCCCGAACATCTGGAAGCAGAGTGAGGTAATCGTGCTAAGCAAGGGGGAGGACAAGGATCCGCTTCTTCCAAAGTCATATAGACCAATCTGCCTGCTAAATACGAGTGGGAAACTCCAGGAAAAAAATACTGTGCGAAAGACTTTAAGGCACAGGACAGTAGTGGGTATGCATCAACTCAGTATGGCTTTAGAAGGGGCAAATCGACAGAGGATGCCATATGTAGAGCAATGGAACTGATCGACTCGGCCACTGACAGATACGTGGTGGGCATATTCGTAAGACATCTCGGGGGCATTTGACAACCTATGGTGGCCGGCGTTGTTTGGGCGGTTGAGAGAACTGCAGTGCCCAGGGCAGTTGTATAGAAGCCTGAAGGACTATACCGAAATAGATATGCCACCCTGAGGTGTCAGAGTATCAGCGTGCAGAAAAGATGACAAAGGGATGGTCCCCAGGGATCGGTCTGTGGGCGGTATTCTGGGATGTGGGGCTGGAGCCGGGACTGCAGATCTTGGAGGAAATTCTGAAATGCATGGGGTGGTCGCCTTCGCAGACGACCTTCTAATAGTGGTAGAAGGTAATTCAAGGAAGAGCCTGGAGGAAAGGTCCAATCGAGTGCTAGAGGGCTAGTAAGGTGGTTGTAAAAGTGTCAAACTGAAGATGGCACCGGCGAAGACGACATTCATGCTGTTTAAGGGAAAGATGTGCGGAATCCTGCAATAAAGGTTGAAGGGAAGAACTTGAGAAGGAGCACAAACGGTCAGGTATTGGGAGTCACTCTCGATGAGAAGAGAAACTTCACGGCACATATAGAGGAAGTGATGGGGAGAGCTCAGCGGGTCATGAATAAGATTATAAGCATGGCCAGAGGAGGTTCCACCTGCCTATGCGGATAATAAAGATATACCACCAAGTGATCCTTCTCTCTATTGTTGGCTATGGAGCGTGGTCTGGGCGCACAGCTGAACAACGTCGTGCCGGCTAGGGCTGTTCGGAGTATACAGAGGAATGTCCTTCAGAGACTTACAGGTGCCTACCGGACAGTGGCGACAGACGCACTGAACGTCACCCTAGGTGTGTGGCCGTTGGACCTTCTGGTTAAGAAGAGGGCAATTGGGTACTGGAAGAAAAAGGACAACTGGGAGGAAAGTTAGGATACTCACATCACCTGAGGTGGAAACATCCGAGGATGCAGTTTTTGCTCTGTTGAGGATGGCAGAGACGCTGGGAGGGCAGTGAAACTGGTAGGAGGGCTTATCAACTCTTTCCCAATGTGGTCGAAAGGATTGATAACGCACATCTGGAACCATCCCCGGGTCTAGTTCATTTCAACGGGGAAGGGGCTATACCCAGAATCCTTAAGGAAAATGGGATTGGTCGAATCTGATCTGTGTGAATGTGGTGATGTGGGTACCGGAACACGTAGTGTTGGAATGTGCCCGTTACGCTTGAGATAAGAAGACTAGCCAGCAGGAAGTGCAGGGGAGACTGGTGGGTGAGCTCCTGAGAGATCCTGCCCATTGGAGGTTCCTAGACAAGCTGGCAGCGGAAGCTTCAGAAAGAGCCAAGGCGGAAAATATAAAGGGCAATGAAAGAGAGACGAGGACTGGGACAAAGACTAAACAGACGGCGGACCAGAGAAGGAAGTGGGGGAGAGACCAGTGACAGTGACATGGATAGTGACGAAGACAATGACGAGGACAATGGAGGATACGAGGACAGAAACACGGGAAGCGGGACTGAGACGGACGCAGGTGAGGTCTCAGCGGGGGAATATAGGGAAAGGTGAAGGTTGTTTTGTGGAACTACTGACATACAACCTTCCACGAGGAACAAAGAGAGATGCCGGGGAAGTGGCAAACACGAAGCCTTTGTGGGACTGGCATATCAGTTCGGCTGATGGATCCGGAGGTTTACTGGGGTAACCCTGGTAATTCCGAGGGATCATCATTCCAGCCGAATTATGGGAAAGATGAGGGGAAAGAAACGGGACGCGTGGGGGAACCTGTGACTGCAGATCCTCTTATTGGAAACAAGAAGAGTAGGATTAGGTCTTGTGAGGGCCTACGCGTCAAGATGGAGATAGGCGGCTGCTCTTCAGGCCCAATGGTACCATCGGAGCAACGGATATCCCCGGAGGATTACATTTATTTTAGGTTAGCTAGTGGTAATATTAGGATAAGATTAGAATAGGATAGGGTAGGGATGGGAGGCTAATAGGAAGGGGTAGGGGCTATAGTATAGGAGCCAAAACCTGTTTTAAAATAAAAATAAATTAGATGTGTAATAGTAGGAAATTTCTGTTATAATGTGTAATAAGGCCTGGATTAAAATTGTAAGATGCCAGGCTGAATTAGATTGGTAATAAAAAAAAAAAAAAAGTCTTAACTTAGATTATAAGGCATATGAAGCTATGACAGGCCTAGCAAGCCGGTAGTGGAAAATATTCCGACCCAGGCCACAGGCTGAAAACATTAGGGGATGTAAAGTAAAAAAGGTGCTCTTCTTTCATACTAACCTGCAATCATCCCAGGTGTTCATTTGAAAACTTTCCCCCAAAATATCTAAAAAAAAACAAAGTACAAAGCATTGCAGACAATATATTTTAGGGTGGTATGACCTCGAGTGGCGAGTAAGATGACGTTGATATTTTAAATGAGACTCCTATTTTTTTTATTACATATTCCTATAGATCACGTTGTGCCATTTTCAAAATGATGGTCCTAAGCTTTTTAAAAGTAAAATTTTTCATAAGAAATGAGCCTCACCAGTTTTTGAGTCGCTGGCACTAGGTGCTGAATTATAATTTGTCCTATTCAAACAAAGGCCAGGAAGGTACACGTGTTCATGTGTTTGTTCACGTTAATGTGTATTTGTAAAATAAATGATTGGAAAAACACTTTTTTAATTTCAAGTTTAAAGTAGGTTTTCAAAATGCTCTCAATTTTGAGCTAAACAGTGATATAGTCTATTTCAAATTCACTTTTAACTTTTTGTAGGGTTGCTTTTGTAATACTTCTACATGTCAGTGTTATTCTATTTTTTAACTCTTTGATATTTGCTGGTTTAGTTCCATAAATAGTAGACTTTAAATGTCCCCTCAATTAAATCTGTTGTCTAACCAGTGTATGGTAAGAATGCTGAAAATGTAAAAGATCTTCATGATTGTCTAGTTGATTTTCTAGGGCGTGCACTATGAGAGGAGCTTTTCCAAGTATTTTCCTCCTGTCAAATTTTTGTCAGTAAATATTGGAACAATAATCATATCACCTTATATACCTGCCCACGAGTTTTTCCTGGCGATTGTATATGCCCGTCAGTAAAAATACGAGCATTTTGGTCATTCCAATAGCAACAGTTTGAACCGTCCTAATGGGGGGGAGGCTCAAACTACAAGAAAGGTACATACAAAAAAGTGGGGACATCAGGAGTGAATGCAAGGAGTTCTGTCCTTTCAAGGTTTAAAGACAACATTCAAATCATCAGATCTCGCAACTCCCACCTGTCGCAGAGTAAAATATATGGATAGTCCATCTCAAGAGAAGGTAAAGAATATATACTGCCCCTCAAGTTCACCATATTTGAAAACTTACTTAAATATACTCTCGTATACCTAGGGTATGGTGGGTAAATCTTATATTATAAATCACGTCAAGAAGATATTTGTAGAATATCGAATTTATTTTAAAAGGATTAAATATTGAACATCAAATATAGTTAATATATATATAATTGTATAATATTTATGGTTTTCACCAAAAGAAGTCGTAAAAATGTTATAGTATTATCAGTAGATTTTAGAAAGTTCATAACAAACAAATAATCATTTACTTTACTTTAGCGTTGACAGAGTAGATAGGCTACAAAACATTTATAGGCTTGTTTGTGATGATTAAGATACGTTACAAGAGAAAGCTTACAATAATATGGTTTATATCTTAACAGTTAAATACCAAAGCGTATTTACACTTAATAACCTCCTTAAACAAAACATAAGAAAAATACCCTAAATTGGTATCCACAAATTTACTCCGAATAATTTATAACAATAAATAGTCACGAGTCTATAGCAAAGGTACAAAAGTTTTAATCCTAAGTTCAACCAACTCAATGTTCCCGCGAACATGCATTCAAATATTTCTCACAGAAATATCGAGTTAAACACAAACATTCTATATTGATGTAAAGAAATTCGATATCTCTCAAAGTTTAATAATCGATTATTATCCAGCAAGGATTACGACTCGACTCGCATTGTGATACCAACGAGGTCAGATTAAATTTACTACTATGCTCCATATTTAGAGATAAATTGAAATGACGTCAAAAGTGACTTAAGAATAATAAACATTAACAGAAAGCGAAGTTAGAGTCGCTAGAAAATAATTTAGATCTTACATTATAATACGAATGAAGCCGGAGCTTCTCCTATTCCTAGTACGGTTAAGGCCCAATTGTGTCGATAGTAGGCTCAGATGCCCGTATAAATACAATCTGCCACAGAGGGGGAAAAGAAGGGAGACATTGGGGGGGAAAACATTTAGGATCGCCAGGGAACATATTGCGCATGCCTAAAACGAACTTCGGGGAAGTTCGTGGCCGGTCGGGAATCTTCACGATGTGGATATCCGCATTGCGTCAGTCAGTCCACTTTACGGGCGTCGCCGATTTGCGCCCCATTCTTCAAGTTAGTATTAGTTTTGTTTCGGTCACGCGAAGTTACGTCCGACTTGTGTCTATCTTGCATGGAGCCTCGGGCAGCGGGCAAACTGGGTAAGTCAGCGCCTTGTTGTTGTTTAGAGTCTATGGTACGCCATCCGATGCTACAAGTTGTGTTTATTTACAAAACTACTAAAGAAAAGCAGATACATTTTAATAACAATGAATTTTAATAACAATGAATTTGCATTCAATAATTCAATCATTTCTTCGCAAAGCTGGACTTGCCTATCAGGTTCAACTTAGCTTAGTGTTCGATGTACCTGCATTCTATATGGATTAACGTTATTTAATTTGAATGTCTTATGAACCGAGTCATTTGATACACCAGTAGATTTAGACACTTCCCACACTGAACATTTAGGATTTGCCATGTAAATGCCCAAAATTTCCACTCGAGTTAAGTCACTCCTTACATTATGCACAGTCCATTTTTTGTTTGCGACAGATCCAATTTCTTTAACTTTTGAAACAAGATCCCAAACATAGATATGTGATACATTTTCATCCTGGTGTCTTAGGCTAAATGTTGCTGCCATTCTTCGAGCACATTGAGCAGAAAAATACAGAAAAATCAATTCTCTTCTCTCTTCCAGACTGTGATCCATTTTACAATAATGGCTGTTAACAGAAGAAAGCCAACGAGACAACTAATGGATTTGCAACTGACATTGAAAGTAAAAACAATGTTTTGTTTATGATCTTACACACAAACCCTTGTAACTTCCTGATCTTTGTTTGAATAGGATAAATTCTAATGTCACACCCGATGCCGGCAACTCAGAAACTTGTGAGGCTCACTTCTCATGATAGATTTTACTTTAAAATGCTTAAAACCACCATTTTGAAAATGGAAAAACGTGATCTACAGGAATATGTAATTATAAATAGACAGTCTCATTTAAAGAAATAAAAGTGACCTCAACGTCACCTTGGGCAGTGTGCCCAAGGTCATAACAGGCTTACCACCTTACTTCTCCCCCCCCCCCTCCCCCAGAACCACAAACAACTTTTGTTTAAATATTTTTTTCTGCAATGCGTTGTTTTCGAGATATTTTGGTGAATAATTTTCAAATGAACACTCGGTATACAGACCATATCATGGTAAATAAATATTTGATTTTTGTTATGAAAACCCGGTTTTATGGTTTTGAAACTATCAAATAATAAAAATGTATTATAAACTGGTTTTATAATACCTGAAATAATCACAAAAACTAAATTTTTTTGTACAATATGTTAGACTTATATTTTTTAAATTAATTTCAGTAAAAAAAAAAATCTGGCAAACCCCTGAAAAGTAGGCCTATACATTTACCAGCCTACAAAATAAAATATTTACATTGTTTATGATTTTAGCTGGGCTACTCGAATACTTGAATTCACAGAATCCTGACAAATATTCGAGATTCGAGGATTCTGTGTTTTACTGGATTTGATGGTTGAATCTTTCACCTCATAAACAAAGCATAATATTTTGAATTCAAAAATTACTAAGTTAATCCTACTTGAAAAGCACAACTTAATCTGTAATATTTTTGTCAGACAAAAGAGATAAGCATACATAAAATCATAATTTCAAAAACAAATAATATTGTTAGGTGGGGAAAATCGAACAGCCCTAATACCCTACTCCCCACCTCTATGGGAAACTTGGACTCAACCGTTTCAACGCATGCTTACTTCTGAAACTTTCACCTTACGAACAATCTTGTACGAGGGCCATCCAGAAAGTAAGGTTACGACATTTATTTAGAATCGAAAAATGCTTGTATTTAATTGAAACTCACAGGATACTTCAGAAATATATTATACTATTTTTCAACATAATTGCCGTCGAGATCAAGACATTTCTGTAGTCGGGGCACCAGCTTTTGTATGCCAGTGTCATTGACCTCCGCCGCCAACTCTTTCAGCCACTTCTTCACAGCTTCCTCGACCTCCTGATTGTTGGAAAAACGTTTCCCACCCAAAAACTCCTTTAGTTTAGTGAAAAGGTGATAGTCCGAAGGCGCCAAGTCGGGTGAATAGGGTGGGTGGGTGACAATATCCCATCCAAATGATGTCAGCAGCTCCTGTGAAACTCGCGCGGTGTGGGGCCTGGCGTTGTCATGCAGGAGGCTGACTCCCCGGGTCAGCATTCCCCTTCTGCGGTTCTGAATGGCTCTTCTGAGTTTTTTTAGGGTATTGCAGTAAGCCTCTGCATTAATGGTAGTCCCTTTGGGCATAAAATCCACCAAAAGGACGCCCTTACGGTCCCAAAAAACAGATGCCATGACTTTTACGGCTGAATGGGTTGTCTTGAACTTTTTGGTGGCTGGGGAAGATGAATGACGCCACTGAAGTGATTGTCTTTTGGTCTCTGGGGTGTAGTGACACACCCACGTCTCATCCCCTGTCACGATAGAGTCCAGAAAAGCTTCTCCCTCCTGTACAAAACGATCCAAAAATTCACGCGCGGTGGTGACGCGATTTTGACGGTGCTCCGGTGTGAGCATTCTGGGCACCCATCTCGCACACAACTTCTTGTAACCAAGTTTTTCCGACACAATATCACCAAGGAGACTTCTAGAAATGTCAGGGAATTTTTCGTGAAGGTCATCAAGCGTCACACGGCGGTCATTTCGCACTTGTTCTTCAATTTTTCGCACAAGTTCGTCTGAAATCACTGATGGTCTCCCACTCCTTGCCTCGTCGTGAGAATCAGTACGGCCTTCTCTGAACAACCTAACCCACTTCGTGACATGTTGTCGACTCATCACATCACTACCATAAACTTCCACGAGCTTCCGATGGATATTCGCGGCGGTATTGTTCTGCAAAGTCAAAAAACGGATGACCGCGCGGATCTCGCACGGACGGGAGGTGGCGGGAGCGCGCGACGACCTCTCCATAGGAAGAATTTACTGTGACTGAAAAAAATGGCCGACAAACATGCGGGACCAAACAAACTGACCGTTAAGATCCCCCCTACACGTCAGGTGTGCCAAATTTGAAACAAAAAATTTCCCCAGGCCTTAGGACCCCTTGTAACCTTACTTTCTGGATGACCCTCGTAGATATTTTATTGAACACATTAGAGCTCTTCAAAAACTGAAAATCAAATCTTTAATTACAAATAAACTCGGAATAAATAAAACAAATTGCAGCTTTTTTTTAACAAAAATAAGAACATATTACACATGATACAAAGTAGGGATGGGCGATTACTTTTCAATAATCGATTATTCTTAATCAATTATTTTAAGAAACTATGAATCGATTAATCGATGCAGTGGTCGACAAATACTTGATTAGCAACTAATCGATTTTTTTTTTCTTTAGCCCCGCCTTTTAGCACTCGTTCGATTTATACGCCCATGAAGGTGACCTGGCGGTCTAGGGGTGAGGTGTCGGACTTCTGTGCTGGTGTCCGGGGTTCAATCTTCGGTCTCTGCATAAATTTATCTGTTACCAAACCCTTCCTTCACCTCTGACAAGACATCTTGTGAATGTGGGGAATGCCAGGCCTCCACCGTGGTTCGGATCCCACGTTAAACTGTAGGTCCTCCATTTCATCTCACAATCACCCTACCATTACACATTAGCGTAAGTGCGTATAACCCGAACGGGTAGTAAGACGCAGTGCTAATAATAATAATAATAATAATAATAATAATAATAATAATATTAATGATAATGATAATGATAATGATAATGATAATGATGGTGATGGTGATGGCGGTGGCGGTGGCGGTGGCGGTGGCGGTGGCGGTGGTGGTGGCGTCGTCATAATCATAATAATAAATGCCCATGAACTTTTTATGTTTATGGGTTAAGGATGAAATAGGTGTAATTCAGAGGAAGTGCACCCTCATTTTCTTGAGAGCTAATGTGAGACCACTTTAGGAAAAACTACCCTCAGTGCACCTGACCATGATTGAACCTCGAGCTCTCCATCCTTGGCAGTTTAGTCTATTACTAGACAAGCGGGTTTGACTGTGGCCACCGAGGCAGGTGATTATTAATTTAATGTAGTGGGAAAAAATTATATTTAAGTGTGTAGCTGAATAATCTACCACTTCGGTGGCCGCATGGTCTAAGGTGTTATTCTCGCAATAGAGGCGATTGCAGATAGTGGCGGACTGAAGGTAATTGAAAATAATCATACCTTTTGGAACCTATATCTTAATGTTGTAAAGAGCTCACTCCAATATACTGCGTATGAGAATGATGCGCTAATGGCTTTTTTGATTTATTTTATTATGGAGGATGGAGGGAGTAGCATTTGTTATATTATTAACATAAGGAGAGAGAACAGTAGTAGTAAGGGTGTTATTGTGATACTATTATGGGAAGGGAATTAGACTTAGTAAAATATCAAATAATGGATAAAAAATAAAATGTATATTTTAAAAGAAAAGTAGAGCCTAACTAAGCAAACAGAATGATGAGTATATCAAAAATAGAGTTAGAGGATATACCATCATTGTAGTGCCAGAACCATTCCTCCATATTTAGAAAGCAATTAATACCATAATGATACTGTTATACTAACAATACAAAACAAAACAATAAATTATATTGGTATCTGTATTAGGAACTCATTCAAGTTGGATAGTGTAGTCTAATAGTGCAGTTAAAGATATGAGTATATGTAAGCCCGTTTCTGTAAAATGACCTAGATGATTTTCTACATCTCCATCAAGATGTTCTGGTAGAACTTAACAATAACAATAACAACCGTTTTGAAAAAATGATTGTCGCAGACTCAAACTTATGTTTTAAACTAAAACTTTGCATTAATTAGATTAATGATTATAATTTGATAACTAAGTATTTGTAATATTTTAGTACTATATACTGTAGGCTTATATATATTTTACTTTTTTTGAAAAAGTGACTTTTTATTTTATAAATATTTTTAATCAAAATTAAACTCTTGCTTATAAAACTACGGTTTTGTTACAAATCCTCTTTTTATTATTATAATTGACCCGCCTCGTAGTTGGCGTAGTTGGCTAACGCGCTTGTCGTGTTGAGTTCGACTGCTGAGGATGGGGAGATCGAGGTTCGAATCTCAGTCAGGTGAACTGGGGGTGGTTTTTCCTAAATGGTTTTCCACTTTCTCTCCACGCAAATGCGGATTCACTTCCTCTAATTCAACCTTCCTAATTCCTAATCCATTAGCATAATTAGTACTTAAAGCGTATAACCCAAATGGGTAGTAAGACGCGGTGCTAAATATTATTATATTAATATAATTAATTATAATCATTTTTATAAATTAGCGATCTTATTATAAAAATGTTACAAAATTGTATCCAACATACTTTAATGCAGAGGAAATAGTTGTGGATCATCAGTGTTGATTTAGACAAACTTGATCAACAACAGATCAGATTTTTACTATTCACCAAATATTAGAGAGAAATAGGAATACAATGGAATGGTACATCAATTATTCATAGATTTTAAATAAGCTTATGATTTGGTTAAAAGAAATAAATTATATGAAATTTTAGTTAAGTCAAATTGTCAAATTAATTTAGGTATGTTTGACAGACTCATGTGGCAGGGTATGAGTTGGATCTCACCTATCAGAAGCTTTCTAAATACATAATGATTGAAACAAAGAGATGCACTTTCCCCGTTACTCTTTAATCTGGCCTTAGAGTTTGTTATTAGGTCTTAGTGTAATGCAAGAGAGTAGGGATGGCTTGTCATTAAACGGTACAACGCGGGTACTAGGATATGTAGATGATTTAGACTCGTTAGGTAATAGTAAGGACATGTGTTGAGAAATGCAGACATTTTACTAAAGGTCAGCAGGTAACTAGGTTTAGAAGTGAACGCTGAGAAGATGAAGCATATGATAACAAAAAGAACACAGATTGGGGACGACAATTCAGAGATCACCGCGAATAACATACTGTTGGAAAGGGTCAATTAGTTCATATATTTAGGAACAATTTTAATTTACAATAATGATGGGGAAGTAATGAAAAGAATACAGCCAGGAAGTATGTGCTATTACTCGTTAATAAGGTGTTGGC
Organism: Timema cristinae; assembly: GCA_039000515.1. Lineage (NCBI taxonomy): Eukaryota > Metazoa > Arthropoda > Insecta > Phasmatodea > Timematidae > Timema > Timema cristinae. The sequence continues at coordinate 45,015,529 of JBCFYV010001001.1, forward strand.
ATCTTGCCTGTTGTCAAGAAATTTAAAACTAAGAATATAAGAGGCAATAATTTTACCGGTTGTTCTCTATGGTTGTGATACATAGTTTCTTACCTTACAAGAAGAGAAGAAATTTAGGTGGCTTAAAAACAGTGCTTAGGAAAATATACGAATAAAAATGGATGAATAGAGTGGAGGGGGCTATAGAATGATGAGCTACATACACTGTGCGCTTCACCAGACGTTGTTAGGGTGATCAAATCTTGCAGATTATGGTGGGAGGGACATTAAACGTGAATGAAAACAACTAGAACCGTCTTTAAGGTTTTGACTGGAAAACCTAATGGTAAGAGACCACTGGGAAGACCTAGACCACAGCGGTGCATAGACGCAGATGAGAGGATAACATTAGGATGTAATGAGTTGGACTGGCTAGGGATTGATGACATGCTTTTGTAAGTGCGGCAATCAACTTTCAAGTTCCTGATGCCATTGAATAAGTAAATAATATTAAAATTATTGTCATTATAAATTTTATTGATTAAAATAAATGTTAATTAAAACATAGGTTTGTAGTTGAGGGGCCTGAAAACCAATCGCTCCCAATGACAACAACCCCTCTTTGTTCCTTTGGTTGCCAATGATGGGGAGATCAAGGTTCGAATCTCAGACAGGTGTACACATTGTTCAGGGTGGTCTTCCACTCAAACGTGGAGTACACTTCCTATATATATATAACCTCCCTCATCCTTAACATACAAGCAGAAATAGTACTTAAGCATGTGACCCAAATGGGTAGTAAGATGCGGTGCCAAGTAATAAATTTTAAAAATAACATGTTTCTCATACAATGGAATAGGGCTTGATGGTTATCTGACAGTCTTACTACCCGTTTGGGCTATACACCATCTGACAGTTATTAAAGTTACTTTCATAAGGGGGCTACTTACGATATGATTTGATCAGGCGGATTTGGTAAGATCAGACACATTATCATGTCATGCGTGCGGGTGTTATCTAACGTAAATTACCATTGCATGTCAGGTGGCTGGCCCATCTGACCACCTGACCACCACAAACAAATCATTTCCCAACTGATGAAATCAGGCACTAAGTCAGGCCATATGTAGGTAACACCTGATCAGGTCAGGCTGACTGTCGCTGTCGGGACGACAAGTCAAATCTTTTGTAGCCCGCTTTATATTTATGAGCCCCTACACGATCAGTCAGGCTATTGTTACTAATTATTATTTGAGTAAGATCCATTTTATTAGGGTTCAGGGTCACTTACATAAACTGTTAAAATTCATAATGATCTCGACATCAAATTGTTCACAATTAGCAATACTTTCTCTTGATATGTAAAAGTAAAAAAGAGATGTTTTTGAAAATTAAAATACAATAAACATTTTATACCGATTAATTGATTTGATTATTGAATAATCGTTAGAAGGGTAAATGACTAACTTGATTAATCACAATCCTATTAATCGGTAAAAATAACGATAAGTAACATCAAAATAATTGATCATAATCGCCCATTCCTAATACAAAGTCAGCCACCATGACGTATATGTTTACTCACCAGTGAGATGAATAACTAAACATGACTTTTAATTCTTACTACCCATCTTGTTTTAATTATCTACAACTATGCAAAGAACCCCAATTTATTTCATATGATCCTTAAGTTATTTTGTTGAGTTTCATGAAAAATAAATACTGTCAACCGTCAGACACCAATAAAACTGTTTATTTATCCCTACCGGCCTATGTATTGTATATCGATTGTTTGTTTGAAATTGGTTAGGTAATTTAATCACTTAGTAAGCGCTATCGATTTTGAAAAATCAAATAACGACTTGCTAATTCATCATTTGTTTTTAAATTGATTTTAACTAAGAGTTGATTTTTTTAAATTCATTATTAAAGTAATTGTGAAAATATTCAAACGTAGTCCTGCTTAATGAAATGGGAATGAACATATTGCAAGAGTCAAAAATATATTCTTGTTTTAAATAGAATGTATTCTCAGAAATCGATATATTTCAAGAATCGAATATATTTCTTGTTTTCTAGATGAAGATGGATAATAGATATAAAAGAAAATAACAATAAAAGATACCTAGGCATTATTGAGTTCTCTATTTCCAATGTATATGTAATTGTTAAGAATGTTGTTTTAGTCTCTTTTTTTAATCTGTTTGTATTTTTATTTTTGCTTTCTTATTAAAATAAATTATAATCCTTCAATGATGATTAAAGTTTATCAAAAGGTAACTAGGCCTAATCTGTTTGCTTATTTCACATGTCTTCATAATTTTCTTCTCGTTAACTTCCTGGATGATCTTATACGTCTTCGTGACCGTCAAGAAGGTCCTCTTTCCACCCATTTTGTCGAAATTACAATTTATTATCAAATAAAAAAATAGCGTGGGTTATCAAAAATCATTAACCCAATCAAATTCCACAAAAATAACCTGTAATCACAATGGCTAAACAAGCCTGGTGCATGATGTAGCGGCAGTCGCGTGTGGGGAAACATGGACATGCTTGGAGGAGGGGTGAACAAAGTCAAGTGTTATTGGCTGGCACTGATAGTGTGGTTTGGTGTTGTCTGACCCAGGTGCTAGTATTACAGAACTTATGAAGAGAATCACAATGCAGCGGTGAAAACAAGCACAACATATGTATTTTTCTGCCAATATCCTTCATCTTTTCGACCTTTTTTTTCTCTAATTTTTCACAGTTCCCAAAAAATGGGGTGTGGGGGTCATTACTTTGAGAGGGACACTATTCCGCAGTCATAGAATTAAGAGTTGACTGTATTTTGCATTGAAATTTAAAAAAATCTATTGATATTAAAATATTTTAGGCACATGTACTGTACATATATATTACTTTTTTTTTTTAAAGTAACTTTTTGTTTTATGTTTTCGTTGTGTAAAATTACAAATTTACTTGTCAGAAGTATGTTTTTGCCTTACAAATCCTCTTTTTAATATAATTGTTGGTTAAAATAATTTTTATAAACTAGTAATATTAATATTATTAACATTATAATCTTGAATACAGTAACTAAAGTTATTAAATTTATACCTAAAGGAGCCTTATAAAAACGTATTGTCACAATCGACAACAGACCCTGGATCCGCTCTTGGATGGCCCCTCAATTAGCTGTTGAGCTGGAGGTTATTCCATTTCCATCCCCCCACCACCCCACCCCCCACCCCCCGGTGTATCAATGTTGCCCTTGTTACCTGATTTTCCAGGAATTTTTCTAATTTCAAAGATCTTAACTTGAATGGTTAGTAAGACACTGTGCTAAAATAAAATGATCAAATTTTAGAACGTGTAGAGTTGGGAAAGTCCAGCCCCCAGCCCAATATATGATATGCAACGCTCCTGTCCAGAAGCTATTTAGAAGAGAGGTGAGATTTTCCCACATCAAAGACATTTAAATACATATCTTTCGCTGGGAGAAAATTATCTGCTAAATCATCTTGAAGCGTTGAAATTACTCTCATAACGTTTGGGATTATTTGTGTATATTATAAAAAAATCACAATTTTAATAAATGCTGCAAAAAACTATAGACTTTAAAACAAACTTATAAAAAGTATGTTTAAAACTTCATAAAAACTCAATACTAAAAACACCAGAAGAACTGTCTACTACAGTCAGACTAGTCTCTCATCCCCGACTCCACCTGTCCAAACTCTAAGGATGATAAATATGTTACATGTTTACATCCATTACTGTTTCCAGCCTGTGGCCATCTATTTATTCAAGCCATATATTTTCCACTACCAGCCTGCTAGGCCTGTCGTAGATTCATGTGTCTTATAGTCTAAATTAAGACTAGGACAGGCACAGCATCCAGTCCCTGACTATTGATTAATCACTGTGAAAGAGTAAATATTGATTTCTTGAAAATATAAAGTAATCTAATGCAATGTAAAGAGAATAGAAGGTAGAACCAGTTGGAGAAAGACCTCTGATTGGCTGAGCGTGTGACGTCACCCAGTACACTAGCCAGCGCTTAAAGCCGTGTTCTCGCATGTCATTTTCAGTGAATCATTTCAAATGATTCAATCTTAATGAAAATATGAATTAAAGAAATTTGTTCACACTTGTAATTTATCATATTTATCATGTTGAGAATAATCAATTACTGTTTAATTTATTAAAATGGCACCACGTGCTGTTTTATTTTATATAACTCGCCCATCACTGCTTATATTAAAACAAACATTCAAACTCTGTAATAGTCCAAAAATGAATTGGTTTGTTCGTCTTTCCACTTGAATACTATTTTTGAGAAATCATACAACAGTACAATGTCTATAAATATATAAATAAATCCTTGCATTAATTAAATAAAAATGAATTAATTCTTGTAGGGCCTACTTGGTCCCACGGTTCATTTTGTTTTAATTTTTCAATAATGATAGTTAACAGTTAAGAAAAGTAGACCTACTTTTAACTTTTAATGAAAGTGTGAAATAATTATTCATTCTAATGAAATTATTGTTCTGACGTTTATTTTGTATTAATTTTCAATGACTCCCTGAAAATGATACGTGAGAACTTGGCTTAACATACATAAAGCTTTATGGAAGACAAATTAAGTCCTTTCTAAATAATTATTTTTTGAAATCATAATATCACGTTTGGGAACATTACACATATTAATGCATATTTAAAATACACACCAATAAACGAATACTAAATAAATTACACTTAGTACAATATGTTAAAAATTACTTACACGTTTGAACTATTGAATTAACACTGGCAACATTCGATGTGTTTTGAAGTTCTTGACATTTTAGTTAACTTTAGCACCACAAATTTATAGCATAAATGAAAATTGAAATAAATTCTATCAACCTTTATTATTAAATCATACGCAACTATCCAACAAATGTTTGTTGAAGTTTAATATAAAAACATTAAATTATAGTAGTCATTATTAACCTTAGGCAGATAAATATTTTAAAGTTTTGTCGTGCACTATAAGATTTGCAATGTTCATAACGTTCTAAAATCAAACCAAATTTACACTAACGAGTATTCAAAATGTTCAAGACTTAGGATCACAAAACGTATAATAGAAGCCTACTAAAGGTTTTTTTAAGACTTTGAACTACATGATTTCATCCATTTTTGTCCTTGCCTATTAAAACAGATACTCGAGTGGTAAACATAATAAATTAACTAACTTTACACGATAAAATCACTAACAGGCAAACACTAGTAAATAAATCATTATAAAGATAAATTAAAAACCGCCCGAAACACATGGACTGCACAACTGATGTGTACTGGGTGACGTAGGCTCATGGCTGACATAAGCGATGACATCATCAAATTCTTTCTCTTTACATTGATCTAATGGCTATATTCATACACAACTTGTTTTATTTTCCTTAAGGAGTCTGCAGGATGTTTTGGACTATGAAGAACCAGACCTGGAAGATGTTTTCTGCCTTAACTTCGAAGTAACTCGCGAGGTTTTTGGAGAGATAAAGGTGATTCCGTTGAAACCCGGTGGCAGTGAGATCCCAGTAACACAAAGTAACAAGTTAGTTCACAATTTATTTAACTACGTTATAATTGTTTGCTATGACAGTTATCAGAAATTATGATCATTAATTGAAGATGTGTCTCAAACAACGCTGTGCGCTACATTTTTACCAAAAGTAAGTTATCCACATAACAATGTTTATTGAATGCATACTTAATCTTAAATTTCTATTTATCGTCACAGAAACGAATTAAACTAAATGTTCAAAGATTGGTTTCCCTTTAACACTGTTGTAAGTGGTATTAATGTGGTGGCTTTGAAATAGTGAAAATTGTGATTAAAAAATTTAATTTAATCCTAAAAGTTGGGAACTGAATGTAAGTTAAAGGTTAAGATTTCTAGGTAAACAATATGATACCAACTTCAGAATTGTTTTGGATGTAACTTGACCAGCCTCAAATATGTCTCTTACTCGATGTAGCTACTAGTCTTTAGTTCAAATTACATTTGTTTAGTATTCTTTCATCTCAGCGTAACGTTCATTCAAATAAATTATGGTCATACTTTTAACCTACTCTGAGTTTGATGTCTCTTCATGATATTGTGAATATTTTGTTAAAACTTTGTAGACTTGCTTATAGAGACAGTAAATGGTCCATTCGACAGTTTTTTAAAAGTAGTTCTTTGCACGGCTATAGAACAATTTCACAAACATTATTGATCGCAACCTTAAATATATTTCCCAGTCTAGCGTCACAAAATACCTTTACAAGTAGTTTCTATTGTATAGTATTTCCATATTATGGTTTATTAAATTGACTTTATTGGATTAATTTTAATAGCAGAAACACAATAACATTTTAATCAGACAAGATATAAGCCGCCATTTATAGTGAAAAGGTGACTTGGTTACAATGTTCAGTAAATGACCACAAAAGACTATTTCAGAGGCTTCTAAAATGTCTTATTCTAGGGGTGAGTTTTTTAAGTTTTTATTTTGAATGAATAAAATGTTGTTAGGTTTCTGTGAGTACTCGTATTCCAAACTTTGAGCCAAGCTCGTCACTTAAGCTCGAGATCGAGATTCAAAGTTTTGTAGGCTCGTCATATTCGAGCTTCCACTTGATGTACTTAATAATCAATTTTTAAAACACAATAGTAAGCATTGTCTATTTAATTGAGATAGTATCTGCATTTCCACTTATAAATCATTCGGTTACTTAACAAATTGATAAAAATTAATTTCAATTTTCACATTAATAACGTAATAACGCTTTAAAACCACTTTCGAACAGTAAATTTATTCAATATTGTTGTCCATTTTGAATTATATTTGATTGAAGCTGTTCATTTGTGCCATGACACTGCAATGAAAATAAATTATTATTAGCACCGCGTCTTACTACCCGTTCGGGTTATACGCAAATGAAAATAAAAATAACTAAGAAGATTACTAAATAATTGAATGATTCTTTTTACTATTTTTATCTGGTCCCTTTCTAAAACAATAATTTATGTTAGAATAAAAATGTAATATCAAGAATATATCATTATATCAAATGTTTTCAAACTTAAGGTTTTTTAAAGCTCATATTAATTAAGACATTTAGCTACAAAACTAGCTCTAGTTTAGTTACTATTTAGTTATAGAATCAAGTTGGTTAATCTGCTTAAAATCAATGTTGATCTTATTTATTTCAATACATATTTACCAAACTTATCACATTTATATTAAAAAAGGGTGACCTGGTGGTCTAGGGGTAAAGTGTCGGACTTCTGTGCTGGGGTCCAGGGTTCAATCCTTGGTCCCGGCACAGATTTATCTGATTGCCAAACCCTTCCCTCACCTCTGACAAGACATATATTAATCACAACTTGTGAATGTGGGGAATGCCAGGCCTCCACCGTGGTTCGGATCCCACGTTAAACTGTAGGTCCTCCATTTCATCTCACAATCACCCTACCATTACACATTAGCGTAAGTGCGTATAACCCGAACAGGTAGTAAGACACGGTGCCAATAATAATAATGTATTAAAAAAGCATCCACTATTTCATATTTTTTGCTAGAAATGTTATTTTAGTCATATTTTTTAATTTAATATATCAGCATCAACTTTAATAAGCATTAAAAATTGAATTGAAATACATTTCTCAATAAAATAATCTCTAACGAGAGTCCGTACGACGTGCATATTCAACTGCGTACAGAGGAATGCAAATGGAACAGAAGACGTGATCATGCAAGATAACACTAAGGAATAATAAACTAAATACTAAATACTTCAAATTTCTAATTGTTTATGATTTTCTTATATGGTAAATTAAGTTACTGAAGCATATTTTGGGGAAATATTAGCTTATTGAAGCATCAATTTTATTAACATTTTATCAAAACCATTTAGAAACACACTACAATAATGTAAAATGATAGTTGAGGAAACCAACCTGAAAGGATAGTTAGGTTAGGACTAGACATAAATAAACACACTTCTCTATTTTCTTTCTACACTTTTACACTTCCCACTTCTTCAAACTTTCACAGTTGCACATTGTTTTGAATTTTAGGAAATATGCATTTTTTATATGAAGATACATTAATGAAACAGTAATATTCCCGAAAATTCAAACTAGTGTGCAACTGTGAAAGTTTTTAAGAAGTTGAAATTGTAAAAGTTTAAGAAGACATGAAGAGAGAAGTGTGTTTGTTCCAATCTAGACCTAACCTAACTATCCTTTCAGGTTGGCTTTCATTACTATCACTTACTTTACATCACTGTACAGTGTTTCTACACTGTCTTACTGTACATTTCCAAGCCATGAGGCACTAACTCATTTTACTTACTTTTTTTTATAATTGTTAGTGTAATTTTAATGTCCTTAACGACATGAGTGTTGAAACCATTTTGATTATTTTTTTATCAGATTTTTATTTGAGTGTTGTTCTTATTTTTAAATTTTGTTTTATAAGTGATATTTTTAATTTAAACCCGATATTTCAGTTATTTAACTTTTTTTTTAAGTATTTACTATTTATAAAAATGAGTGTCATTCAAATTTTAAGAACATGTGTTTTAATATAATTTTTAAAATTTCAAAATTATGAATATATTCAAACTCGGGAGCTTTTAGAAATACTCTACTCGAATGAAAAAACCCAAGCTCGCAAACCCCTAAATGTTTTCAGCTAAATTGAATCACTTTTAGTAACATTTTAATCTTACAAATAAAAAAGTACACACAATTTTCTTGGAAAAATGTGACTGGATTGCAAGATTTGTTAAGTGACAAAAACAGTTTTTCTCTCATTGTTTGAGTGTTATGTTGATGGACAGAGCTCTGAGGACCCAGAAGACTCAACTCTTGATTGTTACAAGTCCTAAAAATCCTTGTTCATGAAGCTAGACTAAATTGTCAATAGAGCCTTTTCAACTTCACAAGTCCTCAAGCTGGGTCTGAAGTTATCAGTACAGAATGGTTACAAAACATTGTTTCAACACAATATTGCAGTAATACCCCAATTTAGTAAGTTTATCTAATTGTAATATTTAATTATGTTTTTTATTTTTTTCGATACCCTCCTGTGACCCTCATTTGGGTCGCGACACTGGATTTGGGGACTACTGCTAAAGAAGATCAAAATGTTTGCCACACGTGTTCTTAAAATTCAATCTCTATGGCTCATTCAGTTAATTCACGAGATAGATACTATTTACTTTTAATTGGAAACTTTTGTTTGCTAAAAAGTACACAAAAAAGATTTGGGCCCCTATTAAACATATCAAGTTTGAATTTATTTTGTATTTGGCCAGTATCGTTTACTCATTGGAAGCAAGGGAAACGACGTCTTCCTTAAATTAAAAAGGAAATAAAGAAATAAGAGAAAAATAAAGTTAAAACAAATTATTTTAATTAGAATCCTCTCCGATAAGTATAATGTCAATAATAGTTGAGGTAAGAAAGAGCTCTTCATTCTTAGAGCAAACAGTTCTTTCTCAGACTGACCGGCCAGCCAGCTGGTCTCTATTTATTCTGTCAACCGTTTGTTTCCAGCCTTCGTCGGGGAAAGGGAAGCAGTGTTTTCCTTGGAGAGTATTAGCTCATTTTACTTTCGGGATTGATGTATAATCGTACATACTATACTGTTAAAATCTTATTTTTTAGGCTGCTTATAGCAATATTTATAATTTCTAGATATAATTATGGGCACTCTATTACATAATAACGTATTTATCACCAATTTATAGTAAGTTTATTTTTATTTTACAGCATACTGACGCTTGTTTGATCCTCCAAGGGAAGGGGTTTGTTTCTTTGTGTACAGTAGTAGAATGACGAGTGCGGCAACAAGTGCAGCAGTGGAAGAGAAGGACTGCTGTGTTAAAACTCATAAGTTATATTTTTAAGCACAGTTTTTCTTATCAGTCTTTTAATGATAAAAAGAAAATTGAAACAGGCAAACCTATCTCTAAGCAGCCATTCAACAACAACAAAAACACTGACATTTCAATACTCAATTTTATGAGAGAATTTAGTAATTGAGGGGATCAGGACAGTAACATGAACCCTCATTTTATGAAAAACATGTATTAGCACAAATTTCAGGTAGCTTGCCTCTTGAACTACAAGTAGTTTTATAGTCAATCAATATTTTGAGGATAGTTAATATAAACAAATATTCTATTTATTTATTTTAGCTAGACATATGGGTTTTATAGACATTTAGATAGTGAAAATATCCTATTTAGTCTGTGAGGGTTATATTTTGGCCCTAACCCCTTTAAATATCGAGGTGTTGGGTTGGGGGAAAACTATATAGTTGACCTTACAATTTACTAACGATAGTGGCCTTTAGAATAAAACTAGATTCAGTAATATTAATAATATTTGCAAAGCTGTTAAAAGTCATGTCAATGGTCAATTTGATATGCAATCTACAACCCAAGAGAATCGTAAATTGATAGTACTTGAATGATAATCACAACAATTATTATTTAAATATATATAATTTAATGATTGAGTATTATTTCTAAGATAACTAATTATTTTGTGTAAACCCCATAATTTTATTCCCCATATTACTTTAAATTGTACAAAAACCCAAGGAAGAACCAATGTGAGCTTCCAACTAAACTAGGTTCTATCAAATCCCCTTTATTGTTGCGTTATTGCTTCCCTTTGTCCAGAATTGACCACACGCCACCGGTATTGGTTATGTTTATTATTTCAGCAATAACATTGTTGTAAGTAGTGTAAGCTACAACTTTGTTTTGTTTAATGTTGCTCATTAGTACATATGGTAAGTATAGACAATTATATTAGTACAAGGCAATGTAAATAATTGGGAAAGTATGTTTATTATCTTAAGAGTTAAATCAATTGGTGATTTATGAGCAACATAATAATAATTATTTATCTTTGGACAAATTTATATAAAATGTAACTAACAATATTGTTTGATTCAGTGTCCAATTGTCCAGGATTTAATTGATAGTATAATTATATCTATTTCAGATATTGCTCTAAATAAGATATTAATTTAGAAAAACTTTTTTTTCTCACTTTTAACAGCGTGTCTTGGGCTATGTGCCTATGTGCTATTTCACTGTGTTTCACAGTTATGAGTAAGGTTGGATTTAGCAGAAGTGTTCCCGCACTTGTGTGGAGGTAAAATGGAAAAACATTTTGTAAAAACCATCTTCAAATCCAAGATTTTTAAAAGGATGATCTTCCAAAAAAGGGCTACCTCATGTCGAAGTTCAAACAGCTGCGTCAGGACTTTACCCTGGGACAATCACCTAACTTCGGTGTTGTGAAGGATGTCCATGTCCTCACACAGCAATTTAAACAACCTGGAGTTGGAAGGACTCGCCTTGATAAAGTTGACAACTTTGACTGCTTAATCAAGAACGTTTTGCAAATCTTGAGGCAAAGGTTTCAATGCGAGGCTCTGTCTGTGAATATTGCAGTTCACCCATTTATATTTTGGGGGCGACTTCTGCTACACGTGCACAAAGGCCTGAGTAGCAACCTACTATGAATTTTCCTCCATCTATGGTGAGCCCAATGTATTTTGACCATTGAATTCCTTTTTCTACAAAATAATGATCAATTGCTTCAAATACGTCTTTACCAGTCATACGACCCTTCAATGGGTGACAAATAAGGATATTCTCTTTGAATTCTAAGTCTTTAAAGTACTTAGCAATTACAATTAGCACAGAATATTGCAAAACGTTGGTACTTTCGTCGACTTGGATAGAAAAAAATGCAGAAGCATTTGATGTGGCTTATGACTGTGCTCTTAATATATTTTGACATGTCTCGTATTCTTTGAGACACTGTGTTATTTTAGAGAGGTATTAATCTCATTTTATGAGCACTTTCCTCTCAAGCATGCATATGACAGCATCTTTGAGAATCACTTTTGGCAGATTCAAAATATGTTTTCACGTTTACAGAACTATGAACCTTTAACCAACGAAAAAAAATAGCATCTTTAGCTTGGTGTTCGGGATGTTGGGTATGTAAATGGCGTGTGAGCAAAGAAGACTTTATTGAACCGTTGCTTAATACTTCCCCACATACAACACAAAGGGGCTTAGGGCATTCCTCTTCTCCTAGGCATGAAAACTCGTCATTAATGTAGCTGTCCCAAGTACCTTCTTTTCTTGGTTATTATTCCCTCTGAAGAAGAAGAAGAAACTGCAATTGTCCCTAGTGTAACTCACGTGATTAGTAGGTATTTGGTAGAAAAATTGACGTAGGATTGTAAGAATAACACGCACACGCCCAATACAAGCACCACAGCAAAAGTTAAACACAACACGAATTAATTAATTGAACTTTAGGCATTGTGTTAATGCGGGAGGGAAGCCATCCTGAGCAGAGGGTGGTAGGCAGGGGTTGGTGCGGGTGGGAGAGGGAAGGCCAGTCCTGAGCAGAGGGTGGTAGGCAGGGGTTGAGTGCGGGTAAGTACGGAGGAAGGGAACGGCCAGTCCTGAGCAGAGGGTGGTAGGCAGGGGTTGGTGCGGGTGGGGGAAGGCGTCTCAGGTGGTAGGCAGGGTTGAGTGGGAGCCAGCCAGTGGAGGCAGTCTAGAGCTGAGAAGGTCTAGGGGCTGGTCTTTGCGCTACATAGAGTGAAATACTTCTTATCTAAGCAAGTCATACACCTGCCCATTTAACCATATATAACCACAACAGATAGACATTATACCAGTAATCTTCCACTCAAAGAAATGTTAATATTTCTATTTGAAATCAAGATTTGTAGTGTAATGTGTTTCTGTTCTAGGATTGAGTTTGTGGAGTTGTATGTTGACCTAATATTGAACAAAGGTGTGCACAAACACTACAAGGCTTTCCATGAAGGTTTCCACAAGGTGTGTGGAGGACGAGTGCTGGAACTGTTCCACGCTCATGAGCTCATGGCTGTTGTCGTAGGTGAGTATTCGAGGGACTACTACTTGTCTGCAGGCATAAATGTGGCTTTCAGACCTAGTCAAATCTGCTACAGAAAATGGGTTGTTTCATTGAAAGGCCGCTTTAGTCACTCGCCTGACATGGGAAGTTATTTAATCTTTTTATTTATTAAAGTTTTTTTATCTTTATCTTTTCTTTAAATGTGATTATTATAATAATGATGGCTATGGGCTTTGAATATTTTAGATTATAATTTTTACTAACGTAGTTCTCTTACTAACTGGTCCAAGTGTTGTATTGAGGTATCGATGGTCTTGTGATTAATTAAGTAAATTATTATAAAGTAAATTAATCTCATTGAAGTAAAAGGCATTGAGTTTTGTCAGTTTTGTTGACAGTAATTCCTGTTTATTTACATTCAATAAATGTATATTATTGTAGTACAGGTAGTCCCCATTGTAAGCTGTAGATGCGTTCCAGCAAAGTGCCGTGTAAAGCGAAACTACTTATAACGAGGACTATTTATAGGCTAGCGCGACAGCGGCAATTAGAACGTCATACAGCTTAGTATGTATTGATATTGATCAAGTAGGCTTACAGTACTGTATATGTTAAAAAGGAATTTAGTAATTAAAACAAGAGGTTTTGTTATTCAAATTAATTTTATTATATTGACGAAATACACAACCAGATAAGTACTGTACATATGAGTTTATTATGTTAAAAAAGGTACATAAGAGGTTTTAAAAATAAAAAAGCTATACAGTACTGTATGTACAGTAGTTTTTTCCAACTCGTGGCCAACATTTTCTGTAGACTCAGAAGAGCTTGTTTCCTGTTCATTTAACACAACACTGTTTGTGAAAAAAAAAAGTTTTTTATGGACAGTTGAGCTGAGGATTTTAACTTGGAGTTATATAGTTCACGGTAGCACTTTATAACATTTCCACTTGTTGTTTCATCAGGATCAAAGAAGCTTAAGGCATTATTGACCATTTGGAAATCCTCTGACATCCCTTTACCAGTTAACACTTTGACACACTTAGGTTCTTTTCCTCGGACACTTCCACACAGTTTTCATCTTCCATGGACAGCAGGTCCTTGTTGCTCAGATCTTCTTCTTGTGTCTGTAGAAGCACACAAACATCAGTGAATCCAACTTGCTGAGTCAAGTTCACTATTTCTTTGGTCATTTGAGATATTCCGTCAATTTCTTCACCGTTGTTGATTGATTCCACCGTAACCTCAGGCCATAGTTTTTTCCAAATTCCGTTCATACAGTGAAGTGTCAGTACTTTCCAATATTTATCTATGATTTCAGTAGCCATCTTAATGTTGAACTGTTTCCAGAAACCTTTAATTGAAAGCTGGTCATTAGTATCACATGAGTTTATGAGTTGTGAGAGTGTCTCCTTAAGGTGGTGGTTGGCTTTGAACGCTGAAATTACGCCTTGGTCCATAGGCTGCAATAAGGACATAGTGTTAAGGGGAAGCAACACAACCTTGATGTTTTCATATACCTCACATATTTCTGAGGGATGGCTCGACACATTATCTACAAGAATCAAACCTTAAACTCACTGTTTTCCTTTTCACAGGAGCGATTTAGTTCGTTTTGAAGATGTTGTGAAAAATAATTATGAAATATTTTTCCTGTCATTCAACCTTTCTTACTAGATTTCCAGACTACTGGCAGTTTACTTTTATCGCAACCTTTAAGTGCTTGTGGGTTTTCTGAGTGATAAATCATCAATGGTTTTAATTTGCAATCGCCGGAGGCGTTGCCTCCAAAAAGCAATGTGCAATGGTCCTTAACAGCTTTGAAACGAGGTGAATATTTATCTTCAATAGAAATAAAAGTTTTGCTTGGCATTCTTTTCCAAAATAGGCCAGTCTCTTCTAAACTAAAAACTTGCTTTGCCATAAAACCACCTTCTGCAATAATATTTTTAAATGTAGTTTCTCTGAATTCATCAGCTCCTTCATTATCTGCAGAAGCAGCTCTACTAGCGTTAAATGTTGGTGGATTTTCATTATCTTGTGTTAATTCGGCATAAAGACTTTTAGCTTTTTCTTGGATGATTGCCATAGAAATGGGCGCATTCCGCTGGTTGTGGTGTTCAATCCAGGTAGACAAAAGATTTTCTATTTTTTTTCCATTGCATCTGATCTCGATGCAGCTTCTTTTATGACACTTAAGTTTGTACAAGTTTCAACACTTTTATGAATTGTGTCTGCATTCGATTGGATCGTCCCTATAGAGGACTCTGGAAGACCCATTACTCGCCTTTATCGATATGTTTTAAAATTTCCAGTTTAATCGTCAATGAAATAAAAATTTTCACACTTTTTTTAGTATTTGCACTTGAATGTTCCTTGTGTTTTTGTGAAATTTTCAATAACCCGACAACAAAACTAAACGAAATGTCACACCACTCAATAAAACGCTAACAGGAAATACACTTTCTAGACTAGGTATGTACGTACACAGCGCAGAGAGATTGATAGCTTGAGGTGACTAAGTTGTAAAAATGGCAGAGTATGACCTTGAGGAGGGAGCGAGACGACAAACAGCACGCCATGCCACTACTTACTAACTGTACACTCCAAACAATCACCACAACTCAGCTCAAATTCAAAACCTTTCAAGGACCGTTTTCATTTATTTTAAACCGCGTAAAGCGTATTATGGGAGACTGCCTGTATAATGTTATATTTAAGATGTTTTAAAGAACCTCTCGGCCTTATAAATATAAATTTATTGGCAGGTTAGTTAGTACTGTTGTAAAAAGATTTGTTATGATTAAGATATTTTAAAGAACCCTCTGCCATTTATATAATACATTAAAAGTTAGTTAGTGTATATTATGTCTATGACCATCTGGGTTGAAGAAAACAATCCTAGAAGACAGTTCGAGAAGTCCAAGAATAAAATTTATTCAAGAATGCAGTAAAAATTGTGTGTGGAAGTGAAAATTCACATTAACTTGGTATTTTCCATAGTGTGGTAATAGCAACACCGACATTCAGTGAAAAACATTTCTTGCTACTTAGGTATTTATATAATGAACCCGCTAGGTTATCAACAACAAAACCAACAATTTAAGTAAGCAGTCGCTGGTTTACCATATTACCACCATTAGTGAAGAACATAACGAAGATTTATTTTTTTCCACATGTCAACTTTTGTGGCGGGAGCATAACCCCGCAAACAAGTAAGACTAAAGTACTTCACTCTGTGAACAGCTATTCCTTATTGAAAGGAGATTGACTCAAAACAGGTTAACTATCCTGGAATTAATAAACTTTTGGCAAAATAACGAAGTGAATCCATGTTGCATTCTTCAAGCGTCACTTTTATATCCATCTGGGAGACTGTAAGTGATTTTATATTTAATAACACCTAGTTCGGTTTCACCAAACTTTAAAAATACCTTATTTATCAATATTATAGCTAATAGTCATTGTACATTAACCAGAAACTCAACTAAATTGTATTCAATTAACATAATTTTATTATTACATAAATATGGCTATTCGTCATCAGGGAGATGAAATGTAAATTGCATATTTGAACCATTGTTTAGTTTTAAGAGGGTACATCTCATTATGTTGTGCTTTGTATCTCATTGTTGTCTCAATTTAACATGAGCACAGTTTCATCCAGGTTCTCAGAAAGCCAACAATCTCCGGTTGTGTGTTCTTGTACTACCTCCTTTCTATTCTTAGGTCCTATGACACCTGGTTTTGTCGAGATCAATGATCACTGAGTAGGGTGAACACTTTATGACGTCACGCCCTGGTACCGGGCCACTCTAGGGTAGCATGTTTACAATAGTAGCATCAGTAGCTACTGGCTATTTACACACCCAGTGAGGATCTTCAACAGGGTCTTTTGTAGAAAAATTACTTGGGTAGTTAAATTGTTTCGGTTAGTTTTAAAAGGAATCCTCATAAGTGTTTGACCCAAGATAATTTATCTGAGCAAGCCATTGCTCCACCAATTGATATTAAGTTTCAAAGCTGGGGTCTTCTTCAAGACACACTTTTAACATTACTACAGCCTATCAGAAGATTTCTTGATTAACTGCTTAACTACCTACAATTTTTCTCAAAATAGGGTGCAATATCTTTTTGAGATAAGTAATAATATTTTTGCTGTGTTTTATTTAAATACATCAATAAAACTGCCAGCAGTATTTTCTTAACACAATTGTCTGCTTGGTGCAGGTAATGAGAACTACAATTGGGAGGAGTTTGAGAGCAATGCAGAGTATCGTAATGGCTACACAGCGACTGACCCGACAATAATCATGTTTTGGGAGGTGTTTCATGAGCTGTCCTTGGAAGACAAGAAGAAGTTCCTTTTGTACCTTACCGGCAGTGATCGCATCCCCATACAGGGCATGAAAGCCATCAAGGTGCAAGTTTAAAAAAATATTCTAGCTATTAATATCATAGTCGAAGATGTTGAATTGGAATATTTATAGCTAACTGAATTGTACTTATCTATGTTTCCATCTCCTGTGATATGAAGGAAACTAAAACTCTTGTTAGGACAACTATTGTCTATCAAAAACTGAGATGTCCTTATTGTTATGTTTAGGTAAAGAAAAAGAGAAACTCGTAACTAAAGGGCAAATAGTTCTCAAAAGTTACATAGGGTTCACATTAACAGATATAGTGTTTTGCACAACAACATCTTAAACATTGTCATCATTATCATCATCATCATTTACTCTTTCCAGTCTGTGGCTGGGTCACTTTAGTAAAATATCTCCAATTTCCTCTATCCTTCCACCATTCTTCCTCCTTTAATTTCCTATATTCTTCTCCTCTCACTTGCACATTTTCTGTTATCTGCTCCTCCCATCTCTTTCTTAGCATCCCTTGCGTTCTTTTTCCATCCTTATTACATGATGATACCATCTCAGTCTTGCTTCCTCTACTATCTCATGTACTCCCTGTACTCCTTCTCTTTCCCAGATAACTTCATTCCTTATCTTGTTTCTCTTCGTAACAGCTAACCCACTCCTCACAAACTTCGGCTTAAAACGGTGATAAGTCAAAACAAATCTATCAGTCTCAGTGACCATTATCTCTCAGCCTAAACAGAAGTGTCTAAAAAAAAGTTATACCAACATGATCGATAAAAATGTTCTACACTCAGTCATCTTGAAGTGTCATCATCCTCATTGATGGCTAACAAACTTCACAGGTCATTGATCTTGGATCAAATTTTAACTCTTTATACTCTATATATATATTATATATATATATATATATATATATATATATATATTATATATATAATACACACACACACACATACTAAACTAAACTAAACTAAGTTACTTCAAAGCCTGTAGTGAAGTTGAAGTAATACCTATGTTTGTTTGGCATAATATATATATATATATATATATATATATATATATAATATATATATGCCAAACAAACATAGGTATTACTTCAACTTCACTACACAGGCTTTGAAGTAACTTAGTTTTCTTCGACTATGACAGATCTTTTTACCCAGCCCAACATCAGCTTAGGGTGGCCTGGTGGTATAGGGGTAAGGTGTCAGACTTCTGTGCTGGCGTCCGGGGTTCAATCCTCGGTCCCGGCACAGATTTATCTGATTACCAAACCCTTCCTTAACCTCTGAAAAGACGGGTATTAATCATAACTTGTGAATGTGGGGAATGCCAGGTCTCCACCGTGGTTCGGATTCCATGTTAAACTGTATGTCCTTCATTTCATCTCACAATCACCCTACCATTAGCGTAAGTGCGTATAAACCGAACGGGTAGTAAGACGCGGTGCTAATAATAATAATATCAGCTTGTTTTGGTGGGGTATCTCGTGAATTTGTTAGGTTAGTATCATCTTGGGGGTCATCTTTTTGTTCATCTGATGATTCCTCACTCCTGATGTTCTTCATTTTTGCTTTGCCCTGACTTCAGCTGTGGTACATGAACTGTAGTTGTGTGTAGTCTCCGTCGCTGTCTTCCTTCAACGCACTTAAACGATATGTGTTGCCATTTGACAAGGCATGGATGACAACTGAAGTCAGAGTAAGTGTTTGATGTGAAACATGTTCCCCTATCACTTAACAACTTCTTGGGAAGCCCACGGCCATTTATAAACTCTTCAAAACATTGAAACACACTCTTGGTTGAGGTATCCGCACAGGGTATAAGTGAACAAACTGTCTACAATAACAAGCAGTTCTGTATTCTGTTTGAACTATGTGGAAAGGGTCCTAGGTGGTTCATGTGTACCATCTGAAAGGAATGGATAAAGTAACCCTGATTTCTTCCCAACTGGTACTTTGCTGAGTAGACATTCAAAGCAGCATGTGATATGGTGTCTCACAAACCAGTTGTTTTCCTTAATCTTGGATATTGTCCTATCTACCGAGAAGTGACCCGACATGTCATGGCATTTCACAACAATGATTTTTCTCGTGTTCTTTGGTATGATACGGAGCTTATTCAACGGGGAACTATGATCGTTCTTACACACACACTACCATTTATTAATTCCAAGTCCTCCACTTTACAATTTTCTGCTAGGGTTCTCTCATCTACTGGCAAGGAAAGGATAGTAATTAGGTTCTTTAGCTCTGAGTCACTCAACTGCATTATTGATACTTTATCTTTCATCAATAACTTCTTCCAATGTGTCTGATGCAACCTCTACTGGGATGCTGCTCAGGGCATCGATGTGTACCATCTTGTCTACGGCTTTATGCTTCACTTCAAAATTGTATTCTTGAATAAAGTTATATCAACGTGTTATTTGTGTATTGGTAGTGCATTGACTGTCCATATACACTAAAACTTGACAATTTGTGACTATTGTGAATGAGATACCAATGAAAAACTGTGTAAGTATGTCCATTGAACACACTATTGCCATTAACTGGAGTGGTAACGTGTCTCTACTCCCATGGTCTTCTTACAAACCCAATATACTAGTCTCATTCTGGAGTCCTTCCCTTCCTGTAGTAACATGCCATCAAGACCCAAGGGACTGGCATCAAAGTCATATACTTGTTGAACTGGCTCGGTTAATAATGTCATCTTGAG